>CM053028.1:174231677-174641677 GCA_028564925.1 Lithobates sylvaticus | reverse complement strand
GCTCCAGCAGATTGTTGGGTGAAGGGCTGGTGCAGAGGTGGATTCCAGGCATAGCAGAGGTGAAGCACAGCTTCCTCCGATCACAGAATATATACAGCACAAGGTGCTGCTGTATATGGCTGGGGTGGACAGACAATTGCATACCTGGCTTCTCCATTCACACAGAGCCGAAACAGGAAGTGACACGCCGCACCGAGGACAGCACCGCCCGACATGGATACATGAACGAGAATGCCCCAATGAGCGTCTAGAGGCGCTCTGCACAGCGCCACAAGGCACCAAAAAACACCACAAATGAAGCATCTTGCCTGCAATCATGGGATTGCATTGGCATGACGCTTCCATGGTCCAGCGCTCCCTTTATCTATCTTTCTCCCTTTATTTATCTCTCTCTCCCTTTATCTATCTATCTATCTATCTATCTATCTATCTCCTTTTATCTATCTATATCTCTCCCTTTATCTATCTATCTCTCTATCTTTCTTTCTTTCATCTATCTCTAACTGCATATCTATCTCTATCTAACTGCATATCTATCTATCAACCACCTCCATCATGGGCGAGTGACGTTTGTTGGTTAGGGTTTTGTGTGCGCCCCCCTAAAATAATGGAGCACCAGCCGCCACTGTCACCAATCCTTGTTTCAATAAAAAAAAAAAATTTCCAAAAACATTTGTCATTGGGACGGAAAGTGAGGTGAAATGTTCTGAATAGGTGCACAGACAGCAAAACAAATGTTACAGGGTGATAACCCTTCCCTATGTTCTCCAAAAAGCTTAGAAATAGATTTTTAGGCTGGAGCTACACTTAAGAATTTACCTGTTCCAGATTACAAACAGATTCTACTTAAGAACAAACCTACAGTCCCTGTCTTGTTTGCACCGCCTGTATACTGCTGTTCAGAGTATATAGGGTTTTAGGTATAGGGTTTTATTTTGGGTGCGGGGTTCCGCTTAATATCCATACAAGACCCAAAGGGGCTGGTAATGGGCTGGGATAGGGAGGGGTGATGGGGTAGCCATGCCATTTTTTCTCAAAGATTTTCATCCATATTGCCGGGACCAGACATTACATTAAAGCCGCAAGCAGTTTTAAATGGCTTTTTTTTCCTTTAGAAATGTCATTTTTTGCAGGGACAGTTCTAAACATGGGAAACACATGCCACTTCACAGGCATACTTTAGACAACCCCCAGGTACAATATTTAAAGTAATATTTCACTTTATGCATCATTAAAATGACTGCTCCCGAAAAAACGGCCGTTTTTAAAACTTTTTTTTGCATTGATACATGTGCCCTTGGGGCAGCACCCGGTCCCCAAACCCTTTATAGGACAATAACATGCATATTAGCCGTTATAATTAGCACTTTAGATTTAGAAAGTTTGCGTCCATTGTAATTTATAGGGTTCTAATGTTCGCGCAAACTTTCGGTCCGTTCGCAGGTTCTGGTGCGAACCAAACTGGGGGGATGTTCGGCTCCTTACTGAATTCATAGTAAAGACGGACAATAACCCTCTCAACTACTTAAAGCGGGACTGTACTGAAAAAAAAAAATTTAAAAGCCAGCAGCTACAAATACTGCAGCTGCTGACTTTTAAAAAATGGACACTTACCTGTTCCAGGGTCCAGCGGTGTCGGCAGCAGAGGCCGATCGATCGCTCGGCTCCCTGCTGTAGCCGGCGCCATTCTCGGTGAGGGAATCAGGAAGTGGCTTCACTTCCCGATTCCCTACTGCGCATGCGCGAGTCGCGCGGCGCAATGAGAATCTTCAGCGCCGTCTGCCGGGTCACCTGTGTGTCCCGGCAGACAGCGCGCCGGGACAGGAGGTGACGTAAACTCCCGTGGGAGTTTATGCCCGGAAATGGGTGCAGATACCTGTCTTAGACAGGTATCTGCACCCCCCTCCCCCCTGAAAGGTGCCAAATGTGACACCGGAGGGGGGGGGGGGTTCCGAAAAGCGGGAGTTCCACTTTAGGGTGGAATCCCGCTTTAACTACTTGCTCACCACCGCAAAGCTGGACACAGTGCACTTAAAGGAACTTTTTAATTTTTTTTTTTTTTTAAAGGGACATTTTTTTTTCTTTTGAATTTTTTTTTTTGTGACTGGCTTTGGGGGGGGGGGGCCCTATGGATGGGCCGCCAATGATTGGTGATAAAGCATCAGTAGAGAGGAGACACCTTTTTCCCATATTACCTGTTACAGGAGAGAATTTCCCTTCCTAGGGGTAGATTTCATCTCACTTCCTGTTGTCTCCTTCCGTTTGCAAGTAGGAGTCATTTGTAAGTTGGATGTTTGAAAGTAGGGGCCTGCCGTATATACTCTGCAGAAATTTGCCCTTAGATGTTGGTGTTGCCACAACACTGTAAGCCCTCACAGTTACTCTTGGTGGGCGCTGGAATGCCCTGCTGTGAACTATTATATCAGGAATTGTAATTACATGCCATTGTTGAACAGTGGTAGGAAAAATTGAGCCTGTGGTGGTGTTGCCACAACACTGTAAGCCCTCACAGTTACTCTTGGTGGGCACAGGAATGAGCCCTGCTGTGAATTATTAGATCAAGAATTGTAATTGCATGCCCCTGTTGAACAGGGGCAGAAAAATTAAGCCTTTGGTGGTGGTGGTGGTGGTGTTGCCACAACATTGTAAGCCCTCACAGTTAATCTTGGTGGGCGCAGGAATGGGCCCTGCTGTGAATTATTAGATCAAGAATTGTAATTGCATGCCCCTGTTGAACAGGGGCTGAAAAATTGGGCCTTAGGCACTGCTGCCACAACACTGCAACCCCTCACAGATACTGTAGCACAGCAATGAGCCACGTTGCAAAGTATTGCATCAAAAATTGTAATTACACGCCCCTGTTACATAGGGGCTGAAAAATTGGGCCTTAGGCACTGGTGCTGGTGCCACAACACTGCAACCCCTCACAGATACTGTAGTTGGACCACAGCAATGAGCCCTGCTGCAAAGCATTGCATCAAAAATTGTAAATACACGTCCCTGTTAAACAGGGGCTGAAAAATTGGGCCTTAGCCACTGGTGGCGGTGCCCAGAACCAAAAATGTTCTTTCAAGCTATCAGCATGATTATTGAGGAGGAAGAGGATAGTCACTCAGCATAACAGGATAGTCACACTGCATCAGCATAGGCAGTCTTGAAGGGATCTGATATTTCAAAGAAAATTATTCTGTTACATCAGCATCAGGTGCTTGGTAGCTGGTGGTGATCCAAGACTGATTCATTTTTATGAAGGTCAGTCGATCGACCGAGTCTGTGATCGGTTACAAAGCCTCCAGCAGCAATAAATGTGCGTTCCGAAAGAACGCTGGATGCAGGACAGGCCAATAGCTCAATTGCATACTGTGCAAGCTCTGGCCAGTGATACATCCTCAAGACCTAGTAAGCCAGAGGATTTTCGGTGGGAAAGGTGTCCAAGTCTGACCTTGGCCCTAGGTATTCCTGCACCATGTAAATCAGACGCTGGCGATGGTTGCTGGAACCGATCATACCTTGGGGCTGCGGACTAAAAAATTGTCTGAACACATCGGTCAGACGGCCACCTTCTCCACCGCCCCCTCTGTTACTGACCGAAGCCTCAGCAATTCGTTGTCCAGGACCAGGAGTTTGTAACCTCCCAGTCTCTGGGAACGTGTTGCACAGACCTTTCTGCAAGGCCTCCCGGAGATGTCTCATCCTCTGCTCCCTCTGCGATGGCAAGTTAAGGTCTGCAACCTTACCCTTGTACCGTGGATCAAGGAGAGTGGCCAGCCAGTAACGGTCCCTCTCCCTGATCTGTACAATACGAGGATTCTTCCGCAGGCTTTGCAGGATCAGGGAGGCCATGCAGCGTAGGTTAGCTGAGGCATTCGGTCCGGAGTCCTCTGGGTCACTAAGGACGACATGATCCGCAGCCACCTCCTCCCAGCCACGTACAAGTCCTCTTGTTTCTTGGGACTGTAAATCATCCCAAAAAGACTGCTGCTGCTGATGCTGAGTGCCAGGCTCCACCTCCATGCTGACATGATCCTCCTCCTCCTCTTCTTCCTGTGTGATGTGTGGGACAGAAGGAACACTGTCTGGATAAAGGGGGCCTTGAGAGGCAAGGAAGTCCTCCTCTTCCTGCCTCTGTTCTGCCTCAAGTGCCCTGTCCATAATTCCACGCAGCGTATGCTCCAACAGGTGAACAAGAGGTACAGTGTCACTGATGCATGCACTGTCACTGCTCACCATCCTCGTGGCCTCCTCAAATGGTGACAGGACAGTGCATGCATCCCTGATCATGCCCCACTGGTGTGGTGAAAAAAAAACGAGCTCCCCTGTCCTGGTGCCGTAGTCGCACAGGTACTCATTGATGGCCCTCTGCTGCATGTGTAGTCGCTGCAGCATGGCTAACATTGAGTTCCACCTGGTGGGCATGTCACATATAAGGCGGTTTTTGGGCAGGTTCAACTCCTTTTGCAGCTCAGCCAGCCGAGCACTGGCATTATATGATCTGCGGAAATGCACACAGACTTTTTCTGGCCTGCCTCAGGACATCCTGTAAGCCTGGGTACCTGCTCAAGAACCGCTGCACCACCAGGTTAAGGACGTGAGCCACACAGGGCACATGGGTCAGTTGTCCTTGGCGCAGGGTGGAGAGGAGGTTGGTGCCATTGTCGCAAACCACCATTCCTGGCTTAAGCTGGCATGGTGTCAACCACCTCTTGGCCTGCCCCTGCAGAGCTGACAGAACCTCTGCCCCAGTGTGGCTCCTGTCTCCCAAACACACCAGTGCAAGCACGGCATGGCATCTTTTTACCGGAGTACTTGCGTAGCCCCTAGAACCCCTACGGAACACCGCTGGTTCTGAGGACAAAGCACAGGAAGAGGCCATGGAGGAAGAAGAAGAGGAGGGGGTGGAGGAGAGAGGTTTGTCACAACCAGTAGTAGCATTTTGGAGGCGTGGTGGAGGAACAGCATCCAACACTACTGCACCTTGTCCTGCATCCTTCCCAGCTGCCAAAAGAGTGACCCAATGGGCCGTGAAAGATAGGTAACGTCCCTGTCCATGCCTGCTGGACCATGAGTCAGCGGTAATATGCACCTTATCGCTGACCGCCCTGTCCAGCGAGGCATGGACATTGCCTTCCACATGCCGGTAGAGAGCCGGAATTGCCTTCCCTGAGAAAAAGTGGCGTTTTGGAACCTGCCACTGAGGAACCGCACATTGCACAAACTCACAGAAGGGGGCCGAGTCTACAAACTGAAAAGGCAACAGTTGAAGTGCTAGCAATTTAGCCAAGCTAGCATTCGAACGCTGGGCATGTGGATGGCTAGGAGTGAACTTCTTTCGACGGTCCAGCAGCTGGGGCAGGGAAATTTGCCTGGTACACGTCGGTGTACTGCTAGCAGAGTGCCCGCAAGTACTTGGATGTGACGCACCTAATTCTACACCTTCATTCCTCTCAGTGCAGCTTTCAGAGAGGATTGAAGGTATAGTGAGGTTGGAGATCCCAGCTGATGAGGAGCAAGGAGAGGTCCGCTTTGTTCTTTGGTGTGGGTCTTTAAGGTAGGCTTGCCAACGAGCTGCATGGCAGGTCAACATATGTCTGGTCAAGCATGTGGTGCCCAAGCGGCTGATGTTTTGGCCACGTGAGATACGCTTGAGACATATGTTGCAAATAGCAGCGGTGCGATCTGCTGCACTCGTCTCAAAAAAGGCCCACACCAAAGAACTTTTGGAATAATGCGCAGAGGCAGCGCCCTGCACAGGCGGAGGTCTGCGGTGTGATTCAGTCGGTGTGCTGCCCTTAAGCTGGCCCCCGGAGGGCATCCTGCCTCGTTGGAGATGTGCCTCCTCCTCTCTCCTATCAGGCACCCACGTGGAGTCAGTGACCTCATCATCCCCTCCCTCTTCACCACTGGAGTAAACCTGGCAGTATGCTGCAGCTGGTGGAACATGACTGCCAGATTGTTGTCCTTGAGCATCCCCTCTCTCTGCGCTCACGCTACTGCCTTCCTCTAGCTGGGTATCATAATTTTTCATTGACAAGATCGACAACATCCGGAAAATAATTCATCAGAAAAAAACATGCAATCATAGTCAACCATGTAGTATATTATATCTAATATATATATATATATATGTATACATATATATATATTATATATATATACATATTTATATATATATGTAGTGTTTTTTTATGTAGTTCGTATAGACATTCTATTTAGGCATTCTAAGACAAATTCATTATGCAAGAATATAGATTGGGGATTCAAGTCTATTCTACACCTCAAAAGGGTGTCCAGGTGTCATCTCTTAATCTAATCAGTAGTCGCACACATCAAAGACAATGTTATCTGTTACCCTTTGATGTGTAAATCTTATGCAAGTTGTGTGTGTGAGGAATAGCCTTTTCACCTGGTATTTACTGATGGTAATTAGAATTGAGGGGGGGTATTCATGGTAAACATTGGTTGACCCCCCCCCCCCCAGTGTCAGATCAGTATATGAGAAGACAGGCAGGTTGTCAGCTAGTCTAGAGAGAAAGACGGGTCTAGGAGAAGAAATTCCTTGTCATGTACTCTGCTGGATTTTGTCATCTGTAATAATGTTCTGTTTTGGAAGTCAATAAAATCTCTCTCTGGAGAATCGGGTTTTGCTGCGGGAAGTACTTTTCAATAACTATATACCATCTACGAGGAAGGAACGATTATAGATTAGATCACTACAAACCAGAGCAAAAAGAAGTCATCAATATAAACATCCCACAACCACCAAAGTTTTCTCTGATCCCAATCACCACGGACACCACTAAAAACATCATCAAAAACCTCAGAGACAGCACATCTCCGATTGACATCATCCCCACAAAACTCCTGAAAGAATGCTCCGACATCTTGGCTCCCACTATAACTCACCTCATAAATCAATCATTTAAAGAAGGGATTGTTCCGGGCGCCCTCAAACAAGGGATCATCAAACCCCTGCTAAAGGAACCCAACCTCGACCCTCAGGACCCAAACCACCGCAGACCGATAACAAGCCTGAACAACATCTCCAAGATTATGGAGAAGGCGGTAGTACAACAGATACAACGCCACCTGGACACACACAAACTCCTGGACCCTCTACAATCAGGCTTCCGCCCAGGCCATGGTACAGAAACAGCACTCCTGAAGATATGGGACGAAGCCCTTGAAGCAGCAGATGACAAAGAATCATGTCTCCTGGTACTGTTGGACCTCAGTGCAATGTTTGATACTGTGGACCACAATACTCTACTCATCCGTCTCACAAAAGTAGCAGGAGTCACAGACTCAGATCTACAATGGTTTGCATCCTTCTTAGGAAATCGTTCTCAGACAGTGAAACTAGGAGCCTTCACCTCTAAAACCCGGGCAATCTCTTGTGGAGTCCCTCAAGGATCACCCTTGTCGCCAGTGCTCTTCAACATATACAACCGCCCACTCCTCAAAATCATCAGAAGATCAGACCTCTGCTTCCAATCGTACCCTGACGACACGCAATTATATTTTCGTATCACCGGACAAAAAGACCATCATCAGCAATTACAAAAATGCCTCACCCTGATAGACGACTGGATGACCACTAGCTCCCTGAAACTCAACGAATCAAAATCAGAACTTCTTATGCTACATGCAAACCAAAACTCCCGAACCAAGATCCCTTGGACACCACCCACCATCTTTGGAAAGACCATCTCCCCAAGGACCAAGGTCAAGAGTCTCGGAGTCATTTTTGACTCTGAAATGTCAATGGATGCACAAATAGGAGCAGTAGTCAGTGGTTCTCACCATCTGCTCCGCCTGCTACGCAGACTCATCCCCTTCATTCCAAAGGAGGACAAAGCAGCGGTAGTTGGAACGGTCATTAATTCACGACTTGACTACGCAAACTCCCTTTACATAGGTTTACCCCAATATCAACTTGCGCGCTTACAACTTATCCAAAACACGGCGGCAAGGCTGGTGACAGGAAAAAAACCTAGGAATCCATCCCCCCTTCCCTGAGGAGCCTACACTGGCTAACCGTAAAGAATCGGGTCATATTCAAGACCCTCTGCTTCACCCACAAATGCACCCATGGAGACGCTCCCCAATACCTTCTGGAGAAAATAAAACACTACACACCCAATCGCAGTCTCCGATCGTCTAAATAAAGCCTCCTCCTCATTCCCAAATCCCGCTACAAATCTAAGGGGGAACGGAGATTCGCTGCCCAAGGACCACGGCTATGGAACGCTCTACCGAACGATATCCGCATGGAAGAAAACCATCAGGCCTTCAGGAAAAAAATCAAGACCTACCTCTTCTAAGAAGCTTGACAACAAAGCACGAATACAGCACCAGTTCGCATTGTAGCGCTATACAAATCATTCATTCATTCATTCAATCAGAGCCTTCAAAACGCTGGGTATCCTCCTGGAGCATGTACCCAACACTGTGGTCAAACAGTTCGGGGGACCCCTCAGGAGGACATTGTGGGTCTAGGGAAGGAGTGACTGATGATATTGAGACGAGGGAAGAGGACGCGTTGGCAGCTGCTTTGCCAGTAGCCTGAGCCTGGGTGAGAGAGGATGAGGAGGAAGAGGAGGGCTTGGTCATCCACTCTACCAAGTCTTTGGCATGATGCGGCTCAACACGTCCAGCTGCTGAAAATAAGGACAAGCGTGTCCCATGGCCACGTGCTGATGACGATGCACCGCGTCCACGAGCAGCACTGTTGTCTCTAGACGCAGAACCTGCTTGCCCTCTTTTATTGGCTCGTGACTGCCTGCCTCTCCTTGTTTGCCTTCCAGACATACTAATCGCCTGCAGGGAGATGGGAAAACCAACAATAAGGGGTAGCTTCAGGTGTATACTGTGCAGGAGGCACCTACACCTACTGAAAATGCTGCAGATGCCTGTGTTGCACAACTGAACTACAGAACAACACCAGCAATGAGGGGTAGCTCCAGGTGTATACTGTGAAGGAGGCACCTACACCCACTGAGAATGCTGCAGATGCCTGTGTTGCACAACAGAACTCCAGAACAACACCAGCAATAAGGGGTAGCTTCAGGTGTATACTGTGCAGGAGGCACCTGCACCCACTGAGAATGCTGCAGATGCCTGTGTTGCACAACAGAACTACAGAACAACACCAGCAATAAGGGGTAGCTTCAGGTGTATACTGTGCAGGAGGCACCTACACCCACTGAGAATGCTGCAGATGCCTGTGTTGCACAACAGAACTACAGAACAACACCAGCAATAAGGGGTAGCTTCAGGTGTATACTGTGCAGGAGGCACCTACACTCAATGAGAATGCTGCAGATGCCTGTGTTGCACAACAGAACTACAGAACAACCCCAGCAATGAGGGGTAGCTTCAGGTGTATACTGTGCAGGAGGCACCTGCACCCACTGAGAATGCGGCAGATGCCTGTGTTGCACAACAGAACTACAGAACAACACCAGCAATGAGGGGTAGCTTCAGGTGTATACTGTGCAGGAGGCACACTACACCCACTTAAAATTCTGCAGATGCCTGTGTTGTACAACAGAACTACAGAACAACACCAGCAATGAGGGGTACTGTAGCTTCAGGTGTATACTGTGCAGGAGGCACACTACACCCACTGACAATTCTGCAGATGCCTGTGTTGCACAACAGAACTACAGAACAACACAAGCAATGAGAGGTAGCTTCAGGTGTATACTGTGCAGGAGGCACACTACACCCACTTTAACAGCGCTAGGTTAAGAAGCAAAGCTGACACTGTCCCTGCCTATCCTGCTCTCTCCCTGCACACCAACACACTACATCCACTGTAACAGCGCAAGGTTAAAAAGAAAAGCAAAGCTGACACTGTCCCTGCCTATCCTGCTCTCTCCCTGCACGCCAACACACTACACAAGTCTGCCGCGCTGGCGGCCTTATATAGTGTGGGTCATGTACTAAACCCCCCTGAGCTATAATTGGCCACAGGCATCCTGCCTGTGGCCAATTATTGCTCTCCTCGCTGCCGGCGCTGTGATTGGCCAAGCATGCGTGAACACTGAGCTCATCCCTATTGTCTACCACTGCCCACTTCAGAGCCAGAAATTCAAGCTTGTGAGTCGGATAGTTTCTTTCGGCAGGAATCAATCTTCTGCTCACATAGGCGATGAGCCGCAGATGCCCATCATGCTCTTGATAGAGCACCCCTTTCCAGTCCTTCTCGGCTGGCATCCACATGCAACTCGTATGGTTTGGCAGGATCTGCATAGGCCAAAACTGGAGCAGTGGTAAGGCTCCACTTCAATTGTCTAAAGGCTTCCTCACACTCTGGAGTCCACTGGTCCTGGATGGACTCTTTTTTCCTTCTTTTGGCTTTTCCAACTGATCTGGGTCTACACCTGCTCCTTCCTGGTTCGGCTCAGTTAGTGGTTGGGCTATTTTTGCGAACCCTTTCACGAACCTTCTGTAGTACGAGCAGAGGCCTAAGAATGAACTGAGTTCAGTCAAGTTGGTGGGCCAGGGCCAAGAAGTGACAGCCTCTAACTTCTTGGGATCGGTTGCTACTCCCTCTTCAGACACAATGTGTCCCAGGTAATTCACTTGGTAGAACTGGCATTTTCCATAGAGAGCTTCAGGCCTTCATCATAAAGGCTCTTCAGGACCTTCTCCAAGCGCTCTTCATGCTCCTCAAACATTCTTCCAAACACAATGACGTCATCCAGGTAGACCAGTACATGTCACCCACTGTCTTTTCCATCAACCTCTGGAAAGTTGCTGGGGCTCCAGGCAGGCCTTGCGGCATCCGGTTGAACTCAAAGAAGCCTACTGGGTTGATAAAAGCAGTCTTCTCTCTATCTTCGGGGCACATGGGGATCTGATAGTACCCACTCTTTAAGTCCAGCACACTGAACCACTTTGCCCCCAACAGGCTCTGTAAAGCATCCTCTATCCGAGGTGTGGTGTACTGGTCAGGAATGATCCTCCGGTTCAGGGTCCTATAATCGATACACAGTCGTAGGGACCCGTTCTTCTTCCTGACCACCACTATTGGGGAGGCGTAAGGACTCCTGGACTCCCGGATAATGCCTGTCCTTTTGAGTTCAGCCAGTTGCTCCCTCAAGTCTTCAAGATCCCCCAAAGGGATTCGCCTAACCCTTTCTCGAAAGGGCTTGTCTTCCTCCAGTCAAATTCGGTTGGTGGCACTCTTCGCCAACCCCCAGGTCAAACTCCCTTTTAGAGAAAGCTGCCCTCCATCTCAGAAGTTGGGCTTTAGCTCTTTCCCTCCATGCAGGGGTAAGTGGTGTGTTTTTTGGGCGGAATTCTTCCTGAGGGATCTCTGTGGCTTGTCCTTCCATCAAGTCAAATGCCGAGGCTGGGGTGGCTGGGCTGACCTGTCCTAACAGTGTTCTGGCTGGCACCCTCACTGGCACCGATGCAGTGTTGCAAACACTGACTGAGATCCTGCCTTTCTTCCTATTCAATGCCTTGGTGGGCAGGACTTCAGGGACAAGTTCCAACCCTTTACTTTCATCTTGGTCTGAAGCCTCAAGAACGATGAAGGGACCCAGATTTTTCCAAATAAGTTTGATGGAGGCCCTCACAGAGTACTTCCCCTGACTGGACCAGTCTCTCCCTCCTGTCCAGAAGCCAGATCTTTCCCACCTCCTCCTCTGGGGCTTCTTCCTCTTGTCTAAGGTCTCGGTAGACTTGGGCCAACATGGGGTGCATTTTCACAGGCAGAGGTCATTCCTGCTGCATAAGAGGGGTAAGTAGTCTCCTTACTAAGTCAGTGTTTGTCCCGATGATGAGGGAACTCTTGTCCGCTCCTGGGGGACGAGGGCACAACCAAGGTGTCGAAAGTCTGCTGTACTTGGGTCAAAGGTAAGTCTGACCGGCAGGTAACCATCATATGGGAAATTCTGAGTGCCTAACCCTCATATCTCTAGTTCCTCCAATTTCTAGAACGGCAGGTGCTTGAGATGTCTGTCGTAGAAATCCCTGTAGAGCAAGGTCACTTGAGTTCCATTGTCCAGCAGGGCTTTTTTATTAACCCCCGCTACTTGGATGGGGACAATTGGAGAGGGTCCCACAAACTTGGGGGGAAACCCACTAGATGTGGTACTTTTGGTCTGCTTGGTGGCTTGTACCTTTGCCTTTGGTTTTGAGGGCCTCTCCCTCTTCTGTCTTGGCTTCTTGGCAACCCCAGAGATCTGAGGCGTATGAGTTGGTGTGGCGTTGGCTATGGCAACCGGGCACCCAGTTGACTCCTTCACTGGGGCCCTCTGAAGTTTTCCGCCGGCTGTTTGGACTTTGTCTCAGCTACTGGGCTCGCCTGAGATGTCCTTCTCCTCCACATTTAAAGCAGACTCTCTGTATCAGTTTCATAGGGCGGTTAGTGGTAGGGGTCTCTGGAGCCTTAGGTGGCGAGACTTCTTCTGTCTGGGGTTTCAACAGCTGAGTCATCAGCATAGTCATCATCTCCAGTATTTCTTTCTGGGTCTGGAACAGCTTCTCCAGTCCAGATTGACCTGTGGGTAGATGGTGAGTAGATGATAGCCATGATACCTGTTCAGCGCTTGCTGTCAGGACACTGAGTTCCCGAGTGCTTGAGGGGACAGCTATCTGTTGTAGTTTAGCATTTGTGGTGCTGGGGGGCTGAGGTTTCCTCTGTTTTTGGTCCCTCTCAATCGCCATCTTATCTGCTTCATTAACTTTCTCAATGAGCACCTCATCCGGAGTTGAGGGATCTTCCAGGTGCTGTTTCAGCTGTAGCTTGATATAGTCACTCCTCAATCCCGTAGTCGCAGATCTCCGGAATTTCTTTTGAACCAGCTCGGCTCCAAAGTGCTCTCCAGTTCCTTCCTCCTTTGATGTGGACAGCAGACGGTCCTTGAGCTCAATGGCCCGAAACAGGAAGTTCTGCGGAGTCTCGACTATTCTGTGTCATATTTATTAGTTGATGAAATAGCTCAGCATGATCTTCCTCCTCATAATAGCTTTTTAATATTCTCTTCAGGGTCAATCCACTTTTCCTCTCCAACATGCCCCTAACACTTAAGCCTGGGCTGATGGCATGGATTACAGCCTCTCTAATTTCGGATTCCAGATATCCTTTCTGTAGCCCCAACTGTATTTGGTGTAGGAGGTTGGTGTAGGACAGTTTGGCTCTCTGCCCTCTCTCTCCTATCTGGCCGTCAATGCGGAAATCCTTCCGGATGGTTACTTCCTGCAAGCGGCCCTGAGCGCATTTCTTCAGTACAGGCCTAGGGTTGGGCGTCATCTGGCCATATTTCTGATCCTCTAAAGTGACACGTAACCTATTAATGCGTTTAGCTATCATACTGGAAGTCTCCTGGAACCTCTCCTGTATCTCACGGTACTGTCGTTTCAGCTCAGCCAGCTGTTATTCTGCCTGTGATTTAGCAAGGGTTCTAACTGCTTCTGACTGGGAGAGTCCCCTTTTGACTTGTTGGGATGTGTCAAGTGGAACTTTATCTTTTCGGACAACTTTACACTGGCACCGTGGAAGTTTTCGGGTACACCCTGTCTCCATTATAGTAGGGCTTAAGTGCAATCAGTCCCATGGTCCCGTCTTACTGCGACCATGTAAGCCTTTTTGTCTGGGGACAATGTTTGTACAACTTCTTTAATTTGTTTCTCTCCCCAGTCGCTTCCTGGAAGTTCAATGGCCACGCTCGCTGCTGAGCGTATCCCTTCTGCTTCGCACCATTGGACCCCTTTGGTGGGGTCCATGGTAGCACCAAGGGGGCGGGCTTGCTTGTAGAGTGACAGTATCCCGGACGAGCCCCCACGTGTAGCACTGACCCCCGAAGGAGCTGCTGGTTTGATTTGGGTCTGCACTCTAACAATAAACCCCACTAACTTGGCTCAATCCCCTTGGCACAGCTGTGGTGCAATGCAATATAATACAATACAATATAATACAAGGTACCTGTATTGTAACCTCAGGATCCACTGGCTCCACCTGCTGGGAAAACAGTACGCCACACAACTGGATACTTAACCAAAAAGTATTTTACTGTTTAACTCCTTAACATCAGTGGTCAGTGTAGAGGTGTCACCTTACATTGGTGGTCAGTACAAATCTCCTCGACAATGGTTGTCAGTGTAAATTTCCCCATACAGGGAGGTCAGTGTATATTCCCCTTTACACTGGTGGTTGGTGTAAATGCTCCTATTACATTGGTGTCAGTGTAGAAATCCATCTTTATATTAAAAATATATAGAGAAAAATGGGACTTGGACTTTATAGGCACAGTCAACGCGTGTAAATACAAAAATATAATTTTATTTTAATATAATGCATAAAAAATATTCATGATCTAAAAATCCATATTGAGACCTCAATGTTCCTTTGGTGCCGAGGATGGACTCATCCACAGGTAAGTCGCACATACCACCATCATCATTAGCTAACATCCGTAACCCACTGAAGGACATGTCCCTGGTGGACATCTGGCGATTCACACACCCAACTGAGAGGGATTACACATACTACTCCCCAGCTCACAAATCATACAGTAGAATAGATTACATACTACTCTCACAGACGCTACTGGACTTTGACCCTGACTGCAAGATAGGCAGGAAACTATGGTCAGACCATGCCCCAGTGCACATGACGTTAGGGAAACTACCGAGTACCAACCGCCGTTCCTCCTGGAGACTTAATGATAATCTACTCAACGATACAGTGTGCTTTGCCGATGTATCGCAAGCAATCGCAGACTTCACGCGGAACCATACACAGGACAAGACCTCTGACCTGAATAAGTGGGAGACACTAAAATGTGTCTTAAGGGGGGTCCTAATACAACACGGATCCAGACTGAAAAAAATCCCCACGGAAAATATACGCCGTTTATTTACACAAATAGCAGCTCTAGAGGCTCAGCACAAACGCACAATGGACGCGAAGACCCTGACGGAACTCTCTAATACACGTAGAGATCTACTTCAGATTTTCTCTGAGAGAGCGCTGACAGCCTGTAACAAAGGCTGTCACATACATTACGCTCAAGCGAACAAGTGTGGAAAACACCTGGCACGTACCATACATCCCAGACAGCAACGACAGTCCATCAACCACATTATGTCTTCCTCGCAACAGAAAAAATCTAAAAACTCTGAGATAGTCTCTGAGTTTCGAGACTATTATTCCACACTTTACAACCTCCCGCCACCCCAAGACTCATCTCCCTCCTCTACATCTGATTTACTGCAATACGTACAGGATACAACCCTCCCCACAATCTCCCCTCCTGACATGGAAGCCCTAGAACAACCTATTACCACAACTGAATTTTTGTCAACGATCAAAGGCCTTAAAATCGGTAAGAGTCCAGGCCCTGACGGATACGACCCCTTATTCTACAAAAAAATTGCACAACAACTAGCCCCAATCATGACGAAGGCATTTAATGAGGTAGACGACTCCCACCCCTTATCCCAGCAACTCCTCCAAGCCCAAATAGTGGTCATACCTAAACCAGGAAAAGATCATGCACAATGTAGTAATTATCGCCCTATTTCCCTACTGAATGTGGACCTGAAGCTCTACTCCAAAATTTTAGCCACTCGTATTTCCCCTCTCCTTCCTGACATAATACATAGCGACCAAGTAGGTTTCATACCGGGACGCAAGGCCAGAGACAACACCACCAAGACTCTGCCTCCTTTTTCATATGCCAAATATCACAACATCAGGACATGTTTATTGGCATGCGATGCCGAAAAAGCATTCGATAGGGTCAGTTGGTCGTTCCTACGAGCATCCGTGCAGCAAATAGGAATAGGACCGAAGATGATCTCCAAAATTATGTCTCTGTACTCGCGTCCCTCAGCAAAAGTGTCCATCAATGGGGAAACCTCAGGGTCTTTCAACATCGCAAACGGCACGCGACAGGGTTGCCCCTTGTCCCCTCTGCTGTTTGCGATCACAGTAGAACACCTAGCGCAAGCCATACGCCAGAACAACTCCATTCATAGTATCCCTACCCCCTCAGCCCCCCAAAAACTATCTCTTTATGCGGACGACCTTCTACTATATGTCACCCAACCACATACCAGCATCCCAGCCATCCTAGCTGAACTTGACAGATTTGGTACACAAAGTAACTTTAAGCTAAACATCTCCAAAACCGAAGCCCTGAACATTTCCTTAACTCCCCGACAACTTGACAACCTAAGAGCACGGTTCCCCTTTAGATGGCAATCACGATCAGTTAAATACTTAGGCACGGAGATCCCCAGAGAAATACAAGACATTTACCCTTTAAATTTCAGCCCGCTATTGACTTCAATTAGGCGCTCCCTGGAATCCTGGCATAACCTCAAGCTCTCATGGTGGGGTAGAATGAATGTTATTAAAATGGACGTCCTCCCTAAAACGTTATATTTATTCCAGACACTTCCCATTCTCCTTCCCAAAGCTTTTTTCCTCTCTCTTCGCTCCATGGTAGGGAAATTTATATATCTACATCGACCCCCCAGACTTAAACATAAAATCTTGTGTGCCCCCGAGACAAAAGAGGTTTAGGTCTACCAGACTTCCAGACATACCACTGCTCCTCCTTATTCTCCAGACTACTTGAATGGTTCCCTACACCTCTACTTAAGCCCTCAACCTCCACAGAACAGGATATGGCCCAAATTGACCTGAGAGCCCTCTTTTGGGGACACCACACCAAATTCCGCACCATCCAAGGGATCTCCCCGCTGACCACTGCGGTCCTTACCTTGTGATATGATAAGGCCAGTAAGCTCGCTCTTTCCTCAGACCCCAGCCCTCTCTCCTCACTATTTGATAATGCCGCCTTACCTACCACCCTCTCTAGAGAGCAATGGGGACCTTACACCCGGGAACAGTGGCCTACGGCTAATATATTTGTTCACCCCTCCACAGGCCAATTCAGACCGTCTGATGACACACAAACCCCCTCCGATATTGACTGGCTCTCTATGATATCACTGAACCATCTAAGTAGATCACTACATATGTCAGGTCAAGTCCACAGGCAGCTCACTAACTTTGAGGAATTGTGTAATCTCTCTCAGACCCCCAGACACACCTTATCGCTCATATACAAAGATATTCTACTGCATCTCAATAGGACACTACTGGCATATACTCATAAGTGGGCTAGAGATCTAGAAATGGACATATCCCCGGCCCAATGGAATATCTCCTTTATTCACACACACCGGGCATCCAGATCGGGTTTCACACAAGAGAAAAATTATAAACTGATATCTAGGTGGTACAGAGTTCCATCCTCGGTACACAAGATGTTCCCCAACTCAACCGATGTCTTCTGGAGATTCCACGGAGGAGAGGGATCCTATATCCATACATGGTGGGAATGCACTAAGGTACGCCCATTCTGGGACAAAATATTTGAGGTTTACAATGATATGTATCAGACTTCTCTGTCCCCCACACCCCTGATTGCTCTCTTATCTATCATACCAGGCACAATCCAAGCACAAAATAAGTGCCTCTTGAGATTTATGCTTTCAGCAGCTAGACACAACATATCCCTATACTGGAAAAAAGATCCCATTCCCTCTGTCAGGTTGGGTGAGCATCCTAAATGATATGGTGCTGATGGAGGAGTTGCAAGCCAAAACGGATGACACCTATGACAAGTTCAACACCTTATGGTCCATATGGAGACACCACTCGACTTCGGGCCGGTTACTGGATAATTTACAGTTCTAAGTATGCTCCAGTACCCTTACAATAGTCGAGACGCACTATAGGCTTCCCTATCGCTAAGATATGTGAACTGAGCTGCCCCCCCCTCCCCTTCCTTCTTTTTTTCCTTTTTTCCTCTCTCTCATTTTCTCTCTCTTTCTCTGCTACCGTGCCCCCTCCCCCATTCTTATGTAAGAGGCATAGAGATAGTTACACGGACTGTGCTCTGGGTGGTGTCCATAGAGAGATGACACCATGCAGAGACAAGCAAATTGATTGAAGATTTCTGAGCCCAAGTTGCACCTATCTTTTACAGTTTTATGTGATGAGTACGCACTTTAGAAATGTAAAGCTATGACTCCTTCATGTCCCCCCCCCCCTCCCCCCTCTCCTCCCTCCCATGCTACCCCTCCACTCATCCCTTCCCTCCCCCTCCCCCCCCCCCCCGTTGCTTTTGTTCCCCTTTCCCCTCTCTTCCCCCTGATACAACCGTTTATATGTTTAAGCTTTACAGACCTGTTCATACTGATGATATGTATATATTTTGTATGTTGGAAACTTTAATAAAAATATATTCAACCCTAAAAATCCATATTGATAGTACAGTACATAATGTGATATACAGTACCGCTGCTGTACAGAACCAAAAGTAACTTAAGAAGGACAAAAGGATGAATAGAAATCATTCCATGATGTGTGCAAGTCCAGGAGTCTGGTTCAGAAACAGATATGTGGTATGGTGAAAGATAGATTACTCTGCTCTACATGTTGCGCATTCATAAACGCTTCTTCAGGAGCATAAACATTAGCTATCAAGAAACAATGGCGAAAAAGAACATATAAGAATATAACAGTACAAGAGCAACAAAATATATATATATATATATATATATATATATATATATACACATACACACACATATACAAAAAAGAGCTGTAGTATCTAAAACCCACGCAGCCCATAACCAAGCGTCTCAATCGTGGGCAAAGAAGTAATAATAGGACATGGAGACAAAAAAACAATGAGATTTTTGTCCCTGCTTTCCATGCCAATTGCGACACCCATGGTGTTGTATATCTGATGTCATGTAAATGCAACACCTTTTATATTGGTAAGACCGCTAGACAGTTTCGTCTAGAATCAAGGATCATATTTATTATTCAAGAAATGGCAAAATGGTTACTGCAGTTAGCAGACACCTTGATCTGTATCACAAATTAGATGTGTCCTTGGTCTCATTCATCGCCCTAGCTGTGGTCCTTAACCGCTTCAATACAGGGCTTTTAAACACCCTTCCTTACCAGAGCACTTTTTGCGATTCGGCACTGCGTCGCTTTAACTAACAATTGCGCGGTCGTGCGACGTTACACCCAAACAAAATTGACGTCCTTTTTTTCCCACAAATAGAGCTTTCTTTTGGTGGTATTTGATCGCCCCTGCGGTTTTTATTTTTTGCGCTATAAACAAAAGAAGAGCGACAATTTGAAAAAAAAAAAACACAATATTTTTTACTTTTTGCTATAATAAATATCCCATTTTTTTTAAAAAAAACAATTTTTTTCCTCAGTTTAGGCCGATACGTATTCTTCTACATATTTTTGGTAAAAAAAATCGCAATAAGCGTATATTGATCGGTTTGCGCAAAAGTTATAGCGTCTACAAAATAGGGGATAGATTTATTGAATTTATTTATTTATTTTTTTTACTAGTAATGGCGGCGATTTGCGATTTTTTTTTCGTGACTGCGACATTGCGGCGGACACTTCGGACACTTTTGACACATTTTTGGAACCATTCACATTTACACAGCGATCGTTGCTATAAAATTGCAATGATTACTGTGTAAATGTGACTGTCAGGGAAGGGGTTAACACTAGAGGGCGCTGGAGGGGTTAATGTGTGTCCCTAATAGGAGTGATTCTAACTGTAGGGGGAGGGGACTTAAGGGGAGGAGACCGATCATGTGATCCTCTGTACTGGGATCACATGATCGGTCTCCTCCCCGCTGACAGGACGTGGAGCTGTGTGTTTACACACACAGCTCCACGGTCCCGCCCGGTCCCGTTGTTTTAACGGGCAATCGCGGGTGCCCGGCGGACATCGCGGCCGCCGGGCACTCGCACCGGGTCCCGAGCGATGGCGCGCGCGCGCGCCGCCGGCGGCGCGCGCGCGCCCCCCAGGCGGCCGGGAACCCGAGGACGTCATATGACGCCCACCCAGGATGGTAGATCCACCTTGTGGGCGTCATATGACTATGGGCGGGTATTGAAGTGGTTAAAGACCCACGAGGCAGGTGATTGGGACAAACAAATTCTCTGCAAGGAGACAATCTGGAAAGAATGCCTGAATGCCATCTATGCCCCTGGGATAAATGAAGCTCAGACTTATAAACCTTTTTTATAATTTGGATTGGATTGGAAACCATTTTTTTTTCTCCATGTCCTATGTTTTAAGTTATTTCTTTAGGTCCATTTACTTGATCGTTATTAAAATTGCCAATTATGTTTGTCCAACTAAGATATGATATATTTTATACCAATATCTTAGTTTTATTAATCCTTGTGTATCTATTGGA
The DNA here is from genome assembly GCA_028564925.1 of Lithobates sylvaticus. NCBI lineage: Eukaryota > Metazoa > Chordata > Amphibia > Anura > Ranidae > Lithobates > Lithobates sylvaticus. Next base: position 174,621,397 of record CM053028.1, on the reverse strand, counting down.
CTGATTTCTATGTCCTCTGGCCAGTTATTAGTTTCAATTATGTTGAATACCAATAGAATACCTATAGGTTTAATTAGGTTTCATTATTATGTTATTTTCTTGCTATTTTCTATCTATCATGATTGTGAGCTGTTTGTCTACTTTCTGGTGCTGCCTCTTTCTTTGCGTCTCTGTGGCAGAATGGTTACTTTTCCAGTGCTATGTGGCCGTCCAGCGTCACTTCTTGCATCTTGTCTGCGGGGCGTGGCGCAGGGGGAATCAGCTGGAGGGGGTTACATCCACTTGGTCCTCGTTATGTTACTCCATGCGCTCTCCTTCCCCTCGTCGAGCGTCGCCTTTTCACCTTACTATGCAGGCGCGGCATTTGCGGCTAGCGCATGCGCAGTGACTACAACGGCCGGCCCAGATGACATTGCGTCGGAGTCTCTGACCTGTTGATGACAGACGGAACGTGCATATTTAAGCCTGATCCTTTAGTGCTTAATTTCAGCTACTTTTTACCATGGTCTGTAGCCTGATGGAGGCTTAGTCTATTGTTAGGTCTGGTCCACTAAGGTAGGTACTGTGGTTCCTTTTGGGACATCTAATTTATATGCCTGTCAGAGCTCTTGCTCCTTTGCCCCCCTCCCCCCCTCTCTCCTTCATTTTCAAATCTTATAATTTATTTATTGAACTATTTATATCTTGTTATAGGTTTCACCAAACACTAACAGGTCCTGAGGAATCAACAGTGCTTGGCATAGGTTCTTTGGTAACCAAGCAAGTAATCTGGATATTCAGATCCCTAATCCATCATATTAATTGGTACTCATCGCAATACAGTTCCCCCCCCCCTCCCCTCTAAAAATACCCTATAATTTTCCACACTATACTTACCTACCCCTGGTGTTAGACATACTACCAACTAAATAAGTTTTAGTTATATTCCTGTATTTCTATATACATATTTTTTATACATATTACTTTATTATGCACGCTCCCATAGAACTCTGTGTTTGTTACTTCTTTGCCCACGATTGAGACGCTTAGTTATGGGCTGCGTGGGTTTTAAATACTACAGCTCTTTTTTGTGTATATATATATATATATATATATATATATATATATATATATATATATATATATATATATATGTGTGTGTTATTATTTTTTTTGATGATCTTGTACTGTTATATTCTTATTTCCTGACAGACTCCATGGCAGCCTACGTGTGGGTTAACCCCGCCTCCTCTCCAATGCTATAGGACCCCATTCCCATAAATGAACACTCACCACTCCATACTGTGTTCCTTTTTTGTCCTCCTCCTATGGACCTTCACATTCTGTTCGCGTCCGGTCGGATCTCGGATTCTTCTGGCATACCAACGCGGTGCAAGCTCTGTGCTCAGCCATGGGCGGGCGAGTAGCTTTTTTGAGGCTGGATGTTTCCCCAGAACAGGTGGATTGCCTCTGTATGCCCATCGGATGTGTCAGACGGACGGACGGTCGGACGGATGGTCGGCAGACTGCGTGGCCTAATGGATTCATCGGCTGGCAAGGTCCCTTTTTCTCTTCTCCATGGCAGCCATATATGTATTATTATGTGTATATTTGTTTTCCCTGGCGTCTAGTGTATTCCCCCCTGTATGGCGGCTGGAGCGCTTCTGCATTCCAGCTCGCCGTGTTGTTCCTGGTTTGGAACCGTCTCGATGGTCTGCGCATGCGCACCAGCCTCCGGCGGAATCGAGGCTTGGTTCGCGCATGCGCGGTCCAGGGGCCGCGCATGCGCGGTCCAGGGGCCGCGCATGCGCAGTACGGCCATCGTCCACGGGGGCGGTGACTTCACGAGGCGGGGAATTTAAAAGCCAGGCTGCTGCTGCTGTATCACTGGGGTTTCCAGTGCAGTGGAATCAGCAAGCCTTTTTCCCCAGCCCTCGGCCTTACAAGGACTACAGGTTAGTGCTCTTTTTATACCCTAAAAGTGTATGTCCGTTTTTTGCTGTTGTTAAAATGTTTAAAAAAAAAAAAAAAACAGAGGAAAAAGATATATATATATATGTGTATATAAATTAAAAAAAAAAAAAAAATAATAATAAGGGGAAAATCTTTTTTATTAAAAAAAAAAAAAAAAAAAAAAAGAAAGAATGAAAATCTTGGGGCATGCATTTTTTCTGTCTAAAAATTGCCGGTGGTATGCTTAAGTCGCAACCTTGTCTTGCAGACCTCTGTGTTATATTGACGCTCTTCGTCCAGAGATTATGGACAAATCACCGCCTTTAAGTGGCCAGCCCTTACGCACTAGGTATGTGCTGGTAAGGGAGGGGTGGAAATACATTTGCTTTTCTTATGCGCATTCTGATGCCTATGTTTTCCCCTCCCCCTGTGTGTTTTTTCTGCTTAGCCCTTCCAGATTGGATTCGCAGGACCGGGACCTTGCCAGGCCACAACAAAAGCAGTCGTCCAGATCCAGGCGGGACTCTCCGCATGGGTCTCACCACCAGAGGAGAAGTTCACATTCCTCCTCCAGACACCGCTCCCACCGCCACGATGATCGCTCTGAGCAGAGCATGCTGGGGATGCAAGTCTCGAGTCCCGGAAGGCAAATCGTTGTGTGACAGATGTTTTGCCAAGGCGGTTGGGGAAAAAGACACGGAAAACCAGCGCATAGAATCCCTGGTAAAGCGTGTCGTGCAGCAGTCGCTTAAGGACATAGTGGTCCCTTGCACGTTGAGTCAGTCTACAGCTGCGTCTGGTCCCCAGTCCGATGAACCCCGGGATGATCCTGGCACATCCCAGCCCTACGAGGCTTCTGACGAGTCCTCTGGAGAGGAATTTCCAGGCGATGAGGAGATCGGGGGCTTTGACTTCGCCATGGTCTCACCACTAATTAAAGCAATTAAGGAGGCCCTCAAGTGGGAAGAAGCATCCACCCCCCCAGCTAAGCAGAAGAAATTCTTCAAGCAGCTGGGTAAAGAACGGCCAAACTTCCCTTTACTCACTGAACTGAAAGACATTATAGAAGAAGAGTGGAGCAAGGTGGATAGGAAATCCTCCATGACCAACAAAACTTCCCGGCTATATCCTTTTAAGGTAGAAGAGGTGAAGCACCTGGAGAACGCTCCGCTCGTGGACGCAGCATTGATGCGTTTGGCCAAGCACGTAACTCTTCCGATGGAGGACTCGGTGTCCTTTAAGGATGGCCTAGAAAGAAAGATCGATCTGGACCTCAAAATGATCTACGGTCTTGCTGGAATGGCCTGTAAACCTGCCTTAGCCCTAGCGGCTATGTCCAAGGCCATGGAGGCTTGGACTGAAAATGTGGACTCCTTCCTGAATGGCGTGTCGGTCGAGTTGGCCAGGAGTTCAGCAGCAGCGGAACTAAAGCTCGCAGCGGTATTCCTGGGGGAGGCGTCCATTGACCTGATACGTCTGCTAGCACACATTATGCTGTCCTCAGTCACGGCTAAGCGCGCTTTGTGGCTACGGCCCTGGCTCGCCGATCCCGTTTCCAAACAAGCATGGTGTAAAATCCCCTTTGAGGGATCTACGTTATTCGGTAACAAGCTGGATGATGCCATAGCGCGTGCGACAGGCGGTAAGTCGGGCTTCCTTCCCCAGGACAGAAGATTGCTCGGGCGGAAGAAGCCTCAGTTTAAAAGGCGCAGTCCGGAGCGCTCGAGAGATGCACGCTCCTACAAGCCTGGAAGGGACTTCAGGAGGAATTGGAGTAGAGGACAGAGTTCCTTTCGCAAGCCCGTCAAGAGCCAATCGTCTGGTGGACGCGAGCCACCCAAGTCCTTCTGAGATTGCGCCCGCCTAGGCGGGTCGGGTGGGGGCCCGTCTATCCCTTTTCCGGCACGTCTGGGTGGCCTCGATCTCGGATTACTGGGTCATCAAGACGGTCTCGTCGGGTCACAAATGGACCTTCTCCAGCGTTCCTCCTCCCAGGTTCATGTCCACCCTGCTTCCTCGTTCGGAAGAACAGAGACAAGTCCTACTGTCATACGTGGAGCTGTTAAAGGCTCAGGGTGCAGTGGTACGAGTGCCAGAAGAAGAACGGTTTCAAGGAGTATACTCCCCCCCTCTTCTTGGTACAGAAGAAAAGCGGATCGTGGCGCCCGGTGATAGATCTAACATACTTAAATCAGTTTATAGAATACGGAAAATTCAAAATGGAAACCCTCCTAACTATACAGCGAGCCATCCAACCAGGGGATTGGATGGTCTCGATCGACTTAAAGGACGCTTACTTTCACGTCCCGATAGAGGAAAGCTTCCAAAGATTCCTAAGATTCCATGTCGGTCAAGACCATCTACAGTTTATCTGCCTCCCCTTCGGGTTGACGACCTCCCCGCGGGTCTTTTCAAAAGTGCTCCTGGCAGTGGTGGCCCTGATCAGGCTAAAAGGGATAAGGCTGTACCATTACCTGGACGATCTTCTGGTTCTGTCGCAAGACAAAGAACAGCTGTTGGTTCATCGCGAGCAGGTGATGTCCACATTGACCAACTTCGGGTGGCTTCTAAACATGGCAAAAAGCCAGCTAGTACCAACACAACGGCTAGTTTATCTGGGTGCCCAGTTCGACACTCTGCAAAGTACAATTTCGCTGCCGATGGAAAAAATTCCGACCATACGGGAAAGGGTCTCTCGAGCTCTTCACACTCGGTATCTGAAAGCCTCGCAGTGTCTCAAGATCGTAGGGACAATGGTCTCTACGACTCCTATGGTCAAGTGGGCCATGTGGAGACTACGCCCGTTCCAGTCAGGGTTTCTGAGACAATGGAAGACGGGAAGCAAAAGCCAAGAAATATGGATAACGTCAACAATGAGGAACAGTCTCTTCTGGTGGCTCCAACACAGGAATCTCCTGAAGTGTCACTCGATAGCTCCCATTTCTTGGGTAACGGTCACGACCGATGCCAGTGGGACCGGCTGGGGGGCCCTTTGCGGGTCGGACCTTGCACAAGGCAAGTGGGACACAAGTCTTCCTGTTCCAGGATCGAATATTCTGGAACTCCGAGCAGCCTGGTGCGCTCTCCAGCACTTCTCCCAGATCTTGAAGGGGAAATCGGTGTTGCTACGGATGGACAACACCACAGCTGTCTCCTACGTGAAGAGGCAAGGTGGCACCCGGAGCTCTACTCTCCTCCGGGAGGTGGAACCCATTCTATCATGGGCACAGAAGAACCTGGAGAATATTTCTGCAGTTTTTCTCCCAGGGGTTCAGAACACGCAAGCGGACTTCTTATCACGCACCCAGTTGGACAACAACAAGTGGTCCCTCCACATTCAGTCCTTCGAGTGGATCAGATCGCTGGGGTCAATCCCGAGGTAGACCTTTTTGCCTCCCCCTGCAACTTCAAAATAGAGAAGTTTTACACGCGGAATCGCTGCAGCCAGGCCTTAGGGACAGATGCACTAACAGACCAATGGAGGTTCAAGAGGGCCTATGCCTTCCCTCCACTTCCACTAATCCTCAGGTTCCTTCAGAGGCTCCAGACGGAAGCAGTAGAGGTAGTGATGATAGCTCCTTACTGGCCCAACAGGCCTTGGTTCCCTCTGCTAGTCCAGCTGAGTGTACGGAAGCCGATGTCTCTCCCTCTCAGGCCGGACCTTCTGTCTCAAGGGGCGGTACTGCACCCATGTCCAGCAGTACTGAAACTGATGGTCTGGTTCTTGAGAGGAAGAGGCTAGAGTCCATCGGATGTGCTTCTAGTGTAATTTCTACCTTATTAAGCTCCAGGAGATCGAGTACGAACAAGGTTTATGGTAGAATCTGGTCCAAATTCGTGAACTTTTGCTCATCTACAGAGAGATCCTTCGAACATCCAAGAGTCCAGGACATCCTCGGGTTCTTACAAACTGGCCTTGACCTTCCCTTGTCCATAGGCTCTCTCAGGGTGCAAGTTTCAGCCTTATCAGCCTTCTCTGGTACCTCCTGGGCAGTCCATCCATTAGTTTGTCAATTCTTTCGGGGGGCCTCAAGACTCAAGCCCCAAAGGAAGTCTAGATTCCCCAAATGGGATCTTCCCCTTGTCCTTGACTATATTTCTGGACTAAGTACGACGGGGCCATCCCCGCTTTCCATTAAAGACTTTTCAGAAAAAGTTGCTTTCCTAGTGGCAGTCACTTCGGCCAAGAGGGTATCAGAAATTGGGTCACTGGGCTTCGAAGAACCCTTCTTGACTTTCTTTCCGGACCGAGTGGTCCTCATTCCTATGTTGGGATCCAACCCTAAGGTAACCTTGGTGTTCCATCAGAACCAAGAGATCGTTCTACCTACCTTCAGATCACCAGGATCAGATGATATTCATCCTTTGGATGTCGGGGAAGCTCTGAGAGAATACCTTCGCATTACTTCCGCCTTTAGGCGTTCGGATCACCTCTTTATACTGCACTCAGGCAGCAACAAGGGGAACAAAGCTTCAACCAGGACTCTTGGCAGCTTGGATCGTAAGAACCATACAACAGGCTTATAGGGCTAAGGGCTTGGCTCCTCCTGAGGCGGTGACGGCACATTCAACTAGAGGAATGGCTACTTCATGGGCAGCAGCCCGGCACGTGGCTCCTGATACCATCTGCAAGGCAGCTTCTTGGGCCTCTATTAATACTTTCATGTCGCATTATTGCGTTGAACCTGCTTCTTTATCCTCTGTAAACTTTGGTTTGAAAATTCTATCGGCTGATAGATCAAATTAAATATTTTCTGTTTAAAGCATACCCACCCGTGTGGTCGGCTAGTTATTTCCCACACGTAGGCTGCCATGGAGTCTGTCAGGAAAAAGGAAAATTTATTGTCAAATACTTACCGTAATTTTCCTTTCCTGATGGACTCCATGGCAGACGGAGTTCCCACCCATGAGTCATATGAGTAGGCTAGTTACGGAACACAGTATGGAGTGGTGAGTGTTCATTTATGGGAATGGGGTCCTATAGCATTGGAGAGGAGGCGGGGTTAACCCACACGTAGGCTGCCATGGAGTCCATCAGGAAAGGAAAATTACGGTAAGTATTTGACAATAAATTTTCCTTTTTGTTCTTTTTCTCCATTGTTTCTTGATAGCTAATGTTTATGCTCCTGAAGAAGCATTTATGAATGGGCAACATGTAGAGCAGAGTAATCTATCTTTCACCATACCACATATATTTTTCTGAACCAGACTCCTGGACTTGCACACATCATGGAATGATTTCTATTCATCCTTTTGTCCTTCTTAAGTTACTTTTGGTTCTGTACTATATATCACATTATGTACTGTACTATCAATATGGAATTTTAGATCATGTATATTTTTTATGCATTATATTAAAATAAAATAATATTTTTGTATTTACACTCGTTGACTGTGCCTATAAAGTCCAAGCCCCATTTTTCTCTATATATTCTAAATCTATAGGACGTGGCACTTTTTACTGCTACTGTATCCACAGGACCACTCTGTGGCTTGAAACAGTTAATTATTCTATCCCTCTTTATATTGTTGGGTGGCGTAAAATCCCCTGATACATGGTGGTCAGTGCAAATTCCCTCTCACATTGGTGGTCATTGCAAATTCCCCATTACATTGGTGGTCAGTGTGGAATCCTCTACATGATTCAGAATTTGCCACAGTGTGGTGCCACCTACCTAAACCTACCCCCCCAACCACTGCCACTGGTTCCATCAACCCCCCAGCATTGCCACTGATTACCCCCCCCCCCCCAGCATTGCCACTGATTCCAGGAGTCCTTCTGTTTATTGATGGGCCCCCTCACATTCCCGGTCCATGGTGTGCAGGCAGTGAGGAGATGATGTGCTGTAACCTTTAGGAACCAATCAGTGAGCAGTAATGATGTGCACTAGCCTCTCGCAACCAATCATTAAGCAGTAGGCATGTGCAGGAACCTCTAGCAACCAATCAGTGAGCAGTAATGATGTGCACTAACCTCTTGCAGCCAATCATTGAGCAGTAAGGATATGCAGTAATCCCTAGCAACCAATCAGTGAGCAGTAATGATGTGCACTAACCTCTTACAACCAATCATTGAGCAGTAGGGATGTGCAGGAACCTCTAGCAACCAATCAGTGAGCAGTAATGATGGGCACTAACCTCTTGCAGCCAATCATTGAGCAGTAAGGATATGCAGTAACCTCTAGCAACCAATCAGTTAGCAATAATAATGTGCAGTAATCTCTAGCAACCAATCAGTGAGCAGTATTGATGTACTGTAACCTCTAGAAACCAATAAACAAGCAGAAGTCATTTGCTGTAACCTCTAGCAAATAATCAGTGAGCCATAATGTGTGCTGTAACCTCTATCAGCCAAGTCAGTGAGCGGTAATGATACACTGTAACCTCTGGCAACAAATTGCAATTGCTGCCTGATCTGATTCAGTAAACTGCTATTTTTTTTGTAAGTCTCAGAGCAGGTGAAGAACGAAATTGCATGGAGGGGGGCTGCTGGATTCAATATGAACTCATGTAATATTTCTGCGATTCACACATCGGTTCATTCCCAACACTTTTCTGGAGAACAGGATGCCCTCCCCCGGTTGGAAGTAGCCAAATAAACAACTATGTTATATGAGGCTAGAAGCCCCCATCTATCTATGAGAGGTACTCTGCATGACAATGCTGGCTCTGATTTGTCTATGAGACAAGCAAGCTTCAAAAGAACTTAATTGACACATGAGCTCGAACCCCAGGTTTGGCCCCAGTCAGATGAATTGCAATCCATGGACAAACGCTGCCCCTAGTGGACTATATCCCAGGACAGTCAGTAGTATAGCCTGATGAGCATAAATGCCCCGGGAGGATCGTCATGTGAACACTGATTGGTGCAAAGCAAATGGGACTGGTAGTGGGGGGGAGTTTGAGTGAGTTTTGTTAAAAGGGATTGTTGCAGAGAGCTCTGTCTGTGTCTCTCTCTGCTTGTTGAGGAACGCCTGTCATGAGGCTGTGTCTCTGATAACCTAATGATTCGGCCATCTTGAGGCCTAACCCATGTGGGCACCTCTCTTATTCTATCTCAGCTACTAGGATATGCTAAGTATACGATTGTACAGATTAAAAGTATACGGGTGGATTCCCTAGAAGAAAAACTTTCCTTATATGCGGACGATTCCCTACTCTACCTGGCTGATAGTTCCACCTCTCTTGACTCGGCTCTGGCACAATATAATAAGTTTGCACAATACTCAGGGGTTCGCATTAACTGGGACAAATCAATTCTATTCTCACTACGTCCTTCGGCACCGCAGCCCCCCTCTCACACGCCCTTGAAGTAGGTTGAAACCTTCACATACTTAGGGGTTAAAATAGGTTCCACAACGAAAGGTTACATAGCTAGGAATTTACTCCCTCTCCTGACTCAACTGACGCAAAGCTGCACCAATTGGCGCAACCTCCCCCTCACTCCAGTAGGGAGAGGCAACTTAATAAAAATTATTTATCTACCCAAATTTTTATACTTCTTCTGACAGACACCCACTCCTATCCCCCGTTCCTTTTTTAAGAAGATAGACAGCATAGTGACTTCCTTTATCTGGGCAGGGCGCCCCCCCGGGTTGCCAGACATTCTCTGTACCTCCCCCTGTCTGCGGGGGGATTAGCTCTCCCAAACTTCCTGGTTTACTACTGGGCAGCAGTCCTTGTAACAGTCCGGTGGTGGTTCTCTCAACCTAAGTTGAACCCCGCAGTAACACTCGAAGCAGCTCTCCTGGGATCATAAACGGTCCTTTCCAACCTAGTCTACAGGGGACCCAGGGCACATCCCCGGGTCACTGACCCTATGAAGACCACTATACGGGTGTGGCAGACCTCCAGAACCGTGGGACTGAAACCTCACACGCACTCCCCGCATACCCCGTTATGGGGTAACCCCCTCCTTCCACACCTCAACTCGGTTCCAGATCCGGAAGTTTGGGCCTGGTATGGGATAGTGAACCTTAAACATGTAATGACGGACAGGAGGGTGGCGACATTTCAGACCCTGAAGCAGAAGTATCACCTGCCTCAATCCTTTCTCTTTAGGTACTGGCAACTGAAGCATGCCATCACCTCGCAGTTCCCGGAAAAGATTACCCTTGAACCTGACTCCATAGAAAGACTGCTTAGCTCCGCGGTAATGGGGAAACCCCTCTCCTCTCTGTACTTCTACCTTACGGCGGCTCATGACACTAATACGACGACACTCTTCCATAAGTGGAAGGCTGAAATTCCCGACCTCACGGAAGAAACCTGGGAGGACCTAGTCTCCACTTACATCCCGTCCATGATTGCGTCCAGGGACCGTTTTATCCAACTAAAGTTCCTGCATAGGGCATATTATACCCCGCAGAGACTTGCCAAGATTTATCCCTCCCTGGACCCAGTGTGTACGCGATGCAACCAAGCCAGTGGCTCCTTTCTTCACATGGTATGGACCTGCCCGAGGATCCAGCCTTATTGGAGGGCGGTGGCCGACACTGTGGGGAAAATAGCTGGTCTAGACCTCATGCTGGACCCCCTGTTCTTCCTGCTTAGTCCCCTCGGAGATGTGGAGGGGGATAGATACACCAAACTGTGCATAACTTTTCTACTGTTCTATGCCAGACGAGAGATCCTTTTGCGTTGGAGGGGCACTGAGGTGCCTACTGGGCCCACTTGGGAATCCACTGTAAATAGAGTGCTGCCACTTTACAAAATTACATACGAAAGCAGAAATTGTCCTGCTAAATTCACTAAAGTATGGTCTGCATGGATGGATGGAGGCGGGGAGGGTCCTCCCAGCCCTTAATGGTCACTTGTTGCTACCGCGAAGCAGGGCTGCCTGATTTGGGTTGTGCACCTCCCCTCCCTCCTTGACCCCTTTCCCTGCTCTCTCTCACCCCTCCCCCCCCCCCCCCCTCTTTTACTTTCCTCTTTCCTACTTCCTTTCCTTTCCCTGTCTTCCCTCCCCCCCCTTTTTTTTAGGGTGTTAGGGATATAACATGACTACTCATGCTATCCACCTGTTTTTAATGAGCAATGCGAAACCTAATGATGTGCTACACTGTACATGCTCTGTATGTTCTATCTGCATACTTGAAACGTTGATACTCTGTTTTGTTCTTTCCTGACCAATGTATACAATCTGTCAATGCCTTGTATTTACTTGTTATTTTCGAAATAAAAAACTTTACTGTTAAAAAAAAAAGTATACGATTGTATTGTGTTGTGATTGTATGCTATGTAATCTTGTAACTTCTAATAATACCTTATATAAGCTTTCTTATTTCCATGGGAAATAAATGAGACTGGATTACTCATAAACCGTGTGTTTGGTTTCATAGCTAATTTTATATTATGGTGATATTAACAGTAGCATGTGCTCAGAGTTTAAATAGACTAACTAATTTATAGGGACTAGACAAATTAACCGCTTAAGGACCGCCTCCTGTAGATTTACGTCAACAGAATGTCCGGCGGCGCGCTCGCGACCCGGTCCTGAGCTCCGGGACCACGGCCGACAGAGCTGAAGAACGGGGAGAGGTCTGTGTAAACAAACCTCTCCCCGTGCTTCCTACACTGCCTGTCACTGATTGGCTGTTCCCTGTCATCAGGAAAGCCGATCAGTGACGTCAGACGTAAAGCCACGCCCCCTACTGTAAAAAAAACACACACTGACGTAACCCCTCCCCGCCCCCTAGTGGTTAATTCCTTCACTGCCAGTGTCATCTACAAAGGAATCAGTGCATTTAAATAGCACATATTTCTGTATAAATGACAATGGTCCCAAAATGTGTCAAAAATGTCCGATGTGTCCGCCATAATGTCGCAGTCACAATAAAAATCGCTGATTGCCGCCATTACTAGTAAAAAAAAATATATGAATAAAAATGCTATAAAACTATCCCCTATTTTGTAAACGCTATAACTTTTGCGCAAACCAATCAATAATCGCTAATTGCGATTTTTTTTTTTTACCAAAAATATGTAGAAGAATACGTATCCGCCTAAACTGAGGAAAAAAACGTTTTTTTTATATATTTTTTGGGGATATTTATTATAGCAAAAAGTAAAAAATATAGCATTTTTTTCAAAATTGTCGCTTTATTTTTGATTATAGCGCAAAAAATTAAAACCGCATAGGCGATCAAATACCACCAGAAGAAAGCTCTATTTGTGGGAAAAAAAGGACGCCAATTTTGTTTGGGAGCCACGTCGCACGACCACGCAATTGTCAGTTAAAGCGACGCAGTGCCGAATCGCAAAAAGGGGCCTGGTCCTTTGGCTGCAAATTGTTCCGGGGCTTAAGTGGTTAATACATAGATTATATAATAATAGTAATTAACATTGTATCACATTTTACAATTGGCACCCCAGAGGCGTGTAGAATATATATTTTTTTCTGCACAAAATTCACAAACCCTAATGTATTTTTGTTTTGAGTCCCGGTAAGCAAAAATCCTCAAAGACACCCAGAACTGAAAATTCTCTCTAGTGTGGACAAGATTGGCGCTGGCTCGCGAATTCTGAAACCACGCTTGGATGATCATGAGAATTCTGTGGACAATTTCATGAGTTAGCGGACGCGCAACAAATCTGGTGAGATCTTTTTTTTTTTTTATCCGAGATATATATATATATATATATATATATATATATATATATATATATATATGTATATATATATGTTTTGTATTGCTAAGCAAAGTGTTAGAATACTTGTAGCTGGTCAAGGGGACTGGTGAGTAAGGGCTGATCACTCTTGGTTAGGAATTGACAGGAATTACCATACATCTTTGAGGGAAAAAGTGATAGAGATATTGTTATTTAAAAAAAAAAGGAAAAATTATTATTTTTTGTTTGTCATTTTTTTTTCTTTTTTTTTATTATTTCTACCCACGTGAGAGTGAAATAGCTCTCTGTTCCAATAGAAGTTCAATGTGGCCTGCAAACTAACAGGAGAGCATTGATTAAGAGTGTGTTCTCTGGAAGAAATTTGTATTTAAACGGATTTGTATCAGTTTTTTTTTGTGTCTGTGGGACTACAGGTAAAAGCTAACTTTTAAAACAGCCTTATCTATCCCTCTGTGTTGCATTGTAACCAACTGTTGCAAAAACAGGTTACACGAGCTGCAGTGTAGATAGCTTGCTAATTAGCATAGCAATGGAAGCCATTGAACTTTTCATTGCCAAACATGGTGGTATTAGATTTCAATCTACACAAGAGAGTGAATTGACACAACAATTTAGTGAGCTTTTGAGACAATGTAATACACATAACTTAATAAATTTAATAAATCAAAAAATGGCAAGAAACAGAGAATGGCCAATGCCTTATGCATGTTGCTGAGAATTAAATAAATTGCGGAACAAAAAGAATTAGAATGGCTTGCTGAAAGAAAACAGTTCATGGAACAGGTACAAAGTGTAATGAAAAATATATTAAGTATGGTTGAAAAGGCCGATGCACAAGCGCGTAGTCAGATTTAACAATTAGGGACGGAAAAATGCGAATTGGAACAGAGATTAGATGAATTAGGAAAAACGTGTACGTTAAGTGAAAGTTGCATTGCCTTTTTGAATCAAAGGGAGGCTGAGAATTTGCAGGTTATCACACTGCTTAAGGAGGAATTACAGGGTGCACAGGCAGCCATAATGGAGTTATCCTCCAAACATGCAATAGCCGAATGTGCAATGGTGGAGGTACCCTCCGCACATGCTCAGTGTACAAAAAATAAATAAAAGTGGAACATGAAGAAAACCTGAATGCTATTGTTGCTGCAAATGATATTACTATGATGGGAATCAATGTTGGAGATGTAAATAAAAACATCATAACTGCGCTTGAAATTGATTTAGGAGTTGAAATGGAAACTTCTGATGACTCCTCAGACGATGAAAGTGTAAAGTCTGTTCATTCCAGTTGTAGTAATATTATCCAGCAATGTGAATTTCCAGCACCATATGCTCAAAGAAGGGCCTATGCAGGGAAACCAGAGCTAAAATGTTTTTTGTGTAAAAGGGGAGATCACATCACAAAATATTGTTGGACGAATAACGATATCAAAAGAAGATCCTACCCGAAAACGACCCCAAGGCATTATGAATGTTATTCGGGCAGGTGGGGTAGCAATCCAAAGCATGGAGCCCATAGTAATCAAACCCATTTACCGGTTAAGACCCAAATCCGGAGTCTACAAACTGAAAAGCAATATGTAGGACAGTTGCGTAAAGTCAAAATGGAGGTAGCCGCATGGTTATTCAAATATAGCACTGAGGGAAGCAATGTTAGCAGCACTTAGTCAGCTGCAGGTATGTTAAAAATATTCTGATCAAATTTTTCTTGCTATGAATAAGGTTTTATATGAGTTTCAGGTTTGGAATATGATAGAGGACCTTGATATATAGTTTTTATCATTTTCAAGGATGAGCCTCTGAGTTCAATAACTCTGTTATGATTATTGTTTATTTTTCCTCTTATTGTTAATTATTTTTGTAATTTGTTTTGAATGTTTAATATTTTATTTTATTTTTAATTTTTAATTTTTTTAATTTTTTTTATATATTTTTTTTTATGTTTTTAATTTTTATTTTTAGTTTAGTTGTTTATTCTACCATTCTGGCTTGTATGTGTTCCCCTAACAGTACAATTAATGGGAAAGGGCTTGGGGGGACCTAAAAGGACCTAAAAAGAAGTTAAACGGTTTGGATACTAATGTTTTTTTTTGGTTTGCAGGTCCGTCAAAGTGAAAACAACAGTGGGCAAACATAGCAAAACAGGGGTTAGGTTATTGTAAATGCATAATCGATTATCACATGGTACCATGAGCTCATTAATTAGTAATTGTTTGCAAGCAATGAAAAAATGTAAACAATATTCTGACATTAATGGACTAAAGAGTTACAAAACAAGTTGCAAATGTTGTGATGAGGTACAGATGTTCTGTTTGTTTTGTTTTTCCCATTAACTAATTGTCTTTCAGATCAAAAGGAGCATGCACTTTTCTCGGGAGGAAAGTCCATGGAGATCTTTAATTAAAAGTTGAGTGTTTGTCATTGTTTTATAGTGGTTGTCTTGTCATGTTGTTCTTAGGTGATAATGGGCAGATTTTTAAAAAAAAATTCTCGGAAAATAATTTTTTTGGGTATTGGTTTAGTCAGCTATTTTATTGTTGTTTTGTTCAGATGGAAAAAGTTCCAAAAGGTTTAGGCTTTATCCACCTGAAAGGGGGTTAGTGCATACATCTTAAAGATAAATGCATTGTTTTTTTTTAGTGGTTTTAAATTGAGAATTTTTGAGAAACAACATTGACGTTCGTTTTTGAAATTTTTGATCATACCATGGGGATCCATTTTAGAGTCGGTTCAGCCTAAAGAAGTCATGGTTGGTTGAGTAGTTTGGTCAGAGTTGCAGAAGCCGATATTAAATTCCTGGGTTCCAAGGAGGGAAATATGAGTAAATATAGTAAGCGAGCAGATATTATGGATAAGAATTTGATTCTGCTCTTGTTTTTCAATTCCAGAATCCTGGTGGACCGAGATTGGAAAGGTTTCTGGAAAATGGATGACAGATGATCATCTGGTTGGCAGTTTGTCTGTGCCATACCACACCCCAAATTTGTTCTAATAAACATCAGGAGAGACGGGACGAACGAAAAGATTCACTTTTTCTTTTCTTATGGACGATTTGGTGCTGAATCTGAAAGACTTGAAACATTTTTTACTGGACTCTCTCCTGATAAATGCAAACATGTTATTAATACATGTGCAATGTGTTGGAGGTTGGGGGAAGGAATATAACACATCCAATCCGTCAGAACATGAAAATATAAAATATATGTTTTTTTTGTTGGAGGGAGGAGTTGAAAGAAGAAAGTTGTGTAATATATGACATGTATTGACGTAACGGAATTTATATGGTGCAGGTACCCAGGAGGCGGGCACTTATGCATAATAAGGTGTCTGTTGGCCAGACTAGAGGTTGGCCAGGTGACACATCAATGGGGTGAAAAAAGACACGTCTGGTTGATGTCTCACCTGAGAGGTTGAAACCCTGCACAGGGAATGCCAGTGAATACATACAGGAGCATGCTCCGTTAGATAAAGGGAACAAACGCTGGCTACCAGGGTACAGTATACAAAAAACACAGAAAGTTTCCCCAGGGTTTTTTTAGCAGTAGAGAATTTGTAATAAAAATAGTTGATGTAAAAAAAATCATTTATTTAACAGACAATAATAATTTCAAATGAACAATGATGAATCATCCATATAGGTGGTGCGACACAAAAAACAAACATGGAACATCACTCATAGCAAAAAAACACTATGTACAAGCATGGTTTGCCAATTGTATTTGTAACATATATATGTATCCACATGAAAAACCCTGATACATTTCGACCCTTGCGATTTCCGGTCTCTTCAGGGGATTCATATTCTAGGAAAATGTCAAAATATCTAATTAAAGACTTTGGACAATGTAAAAAAATAAATATATATATAGCATTTCAAATTGAGCAAAATTATATCTCCATACACATAGAGGTATAGTTACCAATGGGTGGATGAAGACATGAGGATGTATCGCACAAACCAGCATTGCAGGGTTGTAGTTGTCCAGTGATCCCATCACTGCCGCATGTCCCCCCCCGGGCATCCTCTGGGTGGGTGCATAGTCCACCAAGCTTGCAGGGGGCCACGTTCTGGGACCCAGACCCAGAACATTGTCCAAAGTCTTTAATTAGATATTTTGACATTTTCCTAGAATATAATTCCCCCTGAAGAGACCGGAAATCGCAAGGGTCGAAATGCATCAGAGTTTTCATGTGGATACATATGTTACAAATACAATTGGCAAACCATGTTTGTACATAGTGTTTTTTGCTATGAGTGATGTTCCATGTTTGTTTTTTGTGTCGCACCACCTATATGGATGATTCATCATTGTTCATTTGAAATTATTATTGTCTGTTAAATAAAAAATTTTTTTTACATCAACCATTTTTATTACAAATTCTCTGCTGCTAAAAAAAACCCTGGGTGAACAAGAGTGGATAAGGGGCAAATTAGCAAATTTGGAAAACCGCTCTAGACGAAACAACGTCAAGTTAAGGGGGGTCCCCGAAAATATAACAACTTCAGAATTACCCAAATACGCCAAAGAACTTATACGCACTATTCTACCTGAAGTTACGCCACGTGACATTATAATTGACAGAATACACAGAATTGCAAAACCTTCACACCTGGCTGCATCAGTGCCTAGAGATATACTTATGAGGATCCATTTTTTCCATATTAAAGAAAAAATGATGTCAGAAGCCAGATTGAAAGGCCCTCTACCACGTCCGTTTGAGGGTGTTCAAATATTTCCTGATTTATCAAGATATACGCTTCAACTACGTAGAGATTTGAACCCCATAACTAAAGGAATGCAAAACCATAAGATTCTATACAAATGGCGCTACCCGGCCACACTAATTGTCTCCAAAAACGGATCCACTCATATAATAAATGACCTACACAAGGGTTTGAAACTTTTGAAAGAATGGGGAATAATCCCGGAATAACACAAAGATGAAACTTCGCTTCTTCCAAAACGTCCTCCTTCAACATATCACTACAATCATCCCGGAATCATGATCACTACAAAGATCCCGGAATCATCAACCTATGGAAGTATCTGGCTCCTGAGCGGTCCGCTAACTACGTTTATAGCGTCCCCTCCAGGAATTTTGTTTGATCTCACTTGCCTTTGGTATTAACTGTTCCACACTGCAGCGGTAAAAGCTGACTCTTTGCTTTTTTTTTGTGCTTGACACAAATCTGCCGCATCCTGTTTTCATATCTTTTGCTATATTTTTAAATAGCTGTTATATATAATTGTAATTTCATTCCAGGTTTTATAGAAATACATCTAGTTACGGAACCCAGGTATCCTGATAAGCCGAAAGGAACTGAATTTACTGTATACACCAAGAAATATCTGCAAACTGTAAGTGTTATAGTCTCCCACGATCCATCACTTAGCCACAACAGGAAATATGCCATTCATGATAGTATCCTTGAACGCCAAGGGTCTCAACCACCCAGCAAAGAGACAATCTTTGTGGCGTATTGCTGAAAAGCTTGATAGTGATATCTTATGTGTCCAAGAGACCCACTTAACCCCACTTTCAGACACTTTATGTCGCAGTAACAAATTTCCCCTTATTTTCTATTCTAATTTCTCTTCCAAGAAGAGAGGAGTGCTTGTAGCGATCAAGAAAGACACTGACTTCCACCTCATAAAATAAATAGGTGACCCCAATGGTCGTTTTCTTATTTTAATCTGTATGATTAATGGAACTAAATATACCTTACTCAACTTGCATGCTCCCAATTCTAGACAGGCAAATTTTGTCAAAAAGACTTTGACCAAAATTAAAGAGTTACAACAAGGATATCTCCTTGTATGCGGAGACTTTAATATGGTTGCAGATATTTATATGGACACTACTTCAGCGGATAAGAGAAGACCCTCTCCCCTGGGGCAAATCCTGACATCGTCTGATCTTTACGATGTCTGGAGATGCCACCATGGATCAGAGAGGGATTATACTTATTTCTCCCCGCAACACAAGTCGTATTCCAGAATTGACATGTTTGTTGTTGATAAATTGTTATTACAAAAAGGTGACTACCTCTGTTATCCACACCATGACATGGTCAGACCACAACCCAATTTCGATAATTATTGATGATACGTCTCCTCAACGGAACTCTTTTCTCTGGAGAGCCAATAATTTCATATTACAACATGCTACATACTCCAAAGAAATTGCTACTCATTTGAAAGAATATTTTGAATTAAACGCTGATTCAGTGGGGGATCCTGCCATGGTGTGGAACGCGCATAAAGCGGTAAAGAGAGGTGTTCTTATAAAACTGGGCTCCATTCACAAAAAAAAAGAACACAACAAATAGACTCCCTTACTTCCCAAATTGCTCATTTGGAGGCAGACCATAAGTCATCTGCATGTCCCACTACACTAGCACAATTAATGTCGCTTAGACAGGTACTCAGGCTGCTTCTTCTCCATACATACGAACATATGCAACGCAAATTCAAAGCCATCTCTTATTCCACATCCAATAAGGCAGGAAAAAGATTAGCACAACGTATCAAAGGGGCTAGAGTTAAATCTAAAATTCCCTTCTTATTCCACCCACACTCGAAAGTGAAACTATCTAATCCACAAGACATTGCGAATGCTTTTACCGATTACTATAGTGACCTATATAATCTCAAGAATGACCCTGCAACCCACCAACCATCCCCATAGGAAATTGATGACTTTCTCCGTAAGATAAATTTATCGACTCTGACAGAAACACAATTGTCTTATTTAAATGCTCCTTTTTCAGCACCAGAACTTCTAGCTACCATCTCATCACTGCCTTGTAACAAAACACCAGGCCCGGATGGCCTTACAGGGGAATACTTCAAACAATTCTCTACCTATTTGATTCCACACTTGCTGAAATTTCTTAACCAAGCTGCATATTCTTCCAAATTCCCTGTAGAATCGCTAAACGCATTAATTATCACTCTCCCAAAACCTGATAAAGATCCGACTGCCCCACAAAACTTCCGGCCAATCTCCTTACTTAACCTTGATTTAAAAATATACGCCAAAACTATTGCTAGAAGCTTAATGAAGATTATGCCAGACCTGATTCACAAAGACCAAACAGGATTTATTAAAGGGAGGCAAGCATCCGACACGACGTGTCGCATGATTGACTTAATCCATTGCGTAAATTCCAGTGGAACACCTTCTCTGCTTCTTTCTTTGGATGCAGAGAAGGCGTTTGATCGGGTGCACTGGACCTATCTACAGAAAGTTCTCATGAAATTTGGGTTTAAAGACAATATTTATAATGCTATCATGGCACTATATACTTGCCCAGCTGCTCAAGTTTTTTCGGCTAATATGATATCTCATCCATTTCAAATTTCGAACGGTACCCGTCAGGGTTGCCCATTGTCGCCCTTAATTTTTGATCTAACTATAGAACCTTTAGCTGAGCACATACGCACGAACTCGAACATCTCAGGCATAACTGTTGGCAACACTACTCATAAGATTAGTCTTTTTGCTGATGATGTGATTTTAATATTATCAAATCCTACCTCCTCCTTAGCAGCAGCCCGAGACCTTTTAGATTGGTTTGGACGAATATCATTTTACAAACTAAATGTCACCAAATCACAAATACTAGATTTTAAATTGAATACCACCACTAAATTACTATTACAAGCCCAATACCCCTTCACGTGGTCTGAACACAGCATTTCTTACCTAGGTATTCAACTCACTAGAACCACTAAACTCCTCTTTTCATCAAACTTCAAGCCTCTCTTAGATAAATTACGTACTGAATCTCAGAAATTAGCTAAAATGGAACTGTCATGGTCTGGCAGATTAGCGGCGTTCAAGATGATGCATTTACCTCAAATTTTATACCTGTTTAGGACCATTCCTATTCCTATTCCTAAATATTACTTTAAGTCACTTCAAACGATACTCAACCGATGTATTTGGCACGGTACAAAACCTAGATGCGCTCATTCTATACTTAGGATACACAAATTAGCGGGAGGATCAGGTTCAATAGGATTTTACAGATTATCACACTGCAGCGATCATAGCTCAAGCAACTGAGTGGTTTCAGCAAGATCCGAATAAAAACTGGTGCAATATAGAACTTTCCTTACTATTTCGTCCTAGTTTAAAAAATTGGTTGTTGAGTACTCCATTAGACGCTAAAATACCAAAAGCGATTCCCCCTACCATGATAGCCACGGTCAGAGCATGGAAAATTCTAACCCAAACTATCCATCAAGAACCCACTACTACACAGATACCGATACCTATAGAAGTCTTAAACCACATCTCACCTGAATTATCTACATCCCATTGGTCTAACCGAAAAATCTCATTCATAAATCAACTATTTCATGACTCAAACCCAAAATCCTTTTCAACCCTCCAAAATGAATTTCACTTGCCTGAATCAGACTTTATTGCATATTCCAAACTTCTGAAATGCCTTAACAAAATCAAACCTCCCTTATATACAGTTTCTTCAGTAATATGGAAATACCTGCACTTTGAATCTCCTAAACAGAAGGGTATTTCACTTGTATACAACACCCTGAACCAAAAGCGTGTATTTACTAAATCCACACCACATACACACTGGGAAAATGATCTAGCAACGACTTATACAGAATCACAATGGGAACAAGCTTCACGAAGTGTATACAAATCCACAAAAAGCTCTGCGTTGTGGGAACTCACACAAAAATTGTCCCTTAGATGGTATTTGACGCCTTCTCGCTTGGCAACATTCTATCCCACATTATCTAATAAGTGCTGGAGATGTAATTCCAACATAGGAAGCATATTCCACATATTTTGGGAATGTACCCTCATACAGGAATACTGGAAAACCGTTTTTCTTCTCTTAAAAGATATATCCCAGATAGATATACCAATGTCTCCGGGTCTAGCTATCCTGAATTTATCCATTGAAGACATACCCTTTTCATTTCGTCATGTGACGACACATATCCTATTGGCAGCTAGGTTAACTATAACCAGATTATGGAAGTCAGATACAACTCCCTCTATCACTCACCTCTTAGATACCGTAAACCTACATTATAGTTATGAATTAATGATGGCATCCAGTGAGGGCAAATTACCCAAGGAAAAAACCAAGTGGGCATCATGGGAACAATGGTCGACTATTACTAACTTTTTGTAACACTCATATCTAACAGATTGATATACACTTTTGCCTCTGGGTTCTAGAGTATGGACACAGGTTCCTGGATAAGTTCTATTATTGTGGCAACGTTCTCCTCTTAGACACAGTGTAGTCCCCATGGGGGTGTCTAGAGGACATATACTTCTTTTTGATCTTATGTTACTATATTGATCTTATATTTCTATATTGAATGTATTGCGTTTTGTAGCATTTTAATAACGGTAATTCTTGTTCTGTAACACTTCATTGATAATTGAGTTGACATTATTTAAGTGCTATTCTGAGTTAATTTATTTTAACGGCATACAATGTGTAATTTGCATCTTTACTGTATGTTATGAAATTCAATAAAAACTGATTGAAAAGTAAAAAAAACCCTGGGGAAACTTTCTGTGTTTTTTGTATACTTTTGGGTTATGCAGCTTTGGTGGCTCCTTTTTGTGTTTTTTTTTTTTATTTATTTATTTTTTCCTTTTTTATATAGACCAGGGTACAGTATGCCTTCACCACATGGTGCTGCAACATCTCACAGTGGTTGATAGAACCTATTACCCTATGTGTGCTGAGTATACGCTGAATCAAGTGTGGTCATTGTACCAGTGACTTACTCTCAGAGATGTGCGGACACAGAATGAGGTGCATTCAGGACGCTTATCTCTGAGGAGTAACTGATAGAGGAGGCATGTATTCAGCACTATATTGGGGGAATAGGAGCTGGGATGGGTGTTGTTAATGGAGTGGACATCGGTATCCTGAGGAACAAAGTCTCAGCCATAGCTTAAAGTGGAGTTCCACCCACTTTTACAACTCTTCAGCATTCCTCACCAAAGTGTGCACTGTAAACGAATTGGATATTTTTTTATTTTTTTTCTCAGCACCTACTGTATATGTGCTGTATTAATTTTTCACTTCCTCCTCCCTGGCCGCGGCCCATCGCATCATGTCCTGTTTGCAATGCCTCCTGGGAAGGGGCGGCAACTTCCTCTGACACTGCCGTTGCTATGGAAACCTGACCTGAAACCTATTACACTGCTTGTGCTGCACTGAGCATGTGCGAGATCTGCAAGGATGAGATCCAGGAAGAAATACAGTCTGGCTTCAGATGCCCACACTTAAGATGGCCACGGCCTGCTGTAAGTTTATAAAATAACAAACTACTGCTATAAACTAACAAAACAGACCTTAGTTTACAGACTAACTTTACTAGAATACATTAGGCTTGTGTATTATACAGGTATTTTTATTTAAAAAGTATAATTTCGTCTGGAACACCGCTTTAAGCGGGACTTTGTTACTCAGAGAGATTGGTGGCATCCTTAATAACATTCAACAAAGTCGCATAAATACCCAGGGAAAAGTGGCTCCAGATTTGGTCAACCATGTTGAGAGGTTGGTAGAGAGTGTGATGGTATAGGACAGAAATCTGTCATGGGCTCTGGCGTGCACGCAGTGGCAGGCAGAAGTGTCAACCAGCATCAAGCTGATTGTACAGCTTCTGTATGAAGGGCAGTGGCCTGATGAGTTAGCATCACCGCTCAGTAAGACTCTGCCAAAACACGTCGCTTACACTAATCCAAAGTGGTGGTCGAATGCCTGGATTGTGGATTGTGAAAGGTGTTAGGCTGTATGATCCCATATACAGAAGTGCGGACTTGGTCTGTGTATTTGGTGGCATCAATGGGCTTACTGATTGGGGATTCTATGTTGTTGCATTCAAGGCTAAATCACCCACATGTGATCAGAGGAGATGGAAGCTGGAGGCAGGTTGATACTTCCCTCGGTCGGAAGCATGACCATGATGTCCTTTGTATGCCAGGTCAATACATGGTGGTGAACGTAAAAATGTTGGGAAGTTATTTCAGGGATCATTGCTAGGAAGGAAGCACCTGGGTATCATTTAGGACATAGACGAGTTTGTTTCTTTGTCCTAAAGAATACCAATGTAGCGTTAGTCATGGAACTAGAGGGTTCCTTGAACCTAACCATAGATAGAGGTGCATGGTATACCCTGGGCATGGTCTCTGAAATCCAGGCACAGGGATGGAATTGTGTGGGTTTTGTCATTTTTGCAGATTTATATGTGTGGTTAGACTGGATATTTATATAGAAGGGTCGCCCATTTGTCTATGCAAGTTGAGGGACGAATTGACAGTAGGGTCTCTGTGTACAAATTAGAGACTTTGCTGCCAAGTCAGAGCCCTGCAATACCGCTGGGAGCAAACCTGCCTAATCCTGACCCATATTTACAGTAAAGGGTTATAGAAGGTTGGGAGGGGGGTGCGTAAATGGATGGGATACATGTATATAGTATGGTAATAAGTTGATTTATTTTCATGGTATAGTGTGACCTATGTGTATTGTAGGTTAATAATATGGGTGAATAGGGCCCTCCTCGAGACTTATCTAAATACTAGATTGGTATTTGAGAGCTGTTTGATATGTTGCTCTGAATGTGTGCTGGTGAATGGTGAATGAATGGATACCCCTTGTCTGTACTGCATCCTGTTCTGAAGATACCGGAAAGGAGAAGATACCTAAGATACAGAATGGTAACCTGGAATCTGTCGCTGAAGAAGGATGGTGGTGTGTCATTTAGTGGCAAAGCGGGACGTGTTGGGAAGCACAACATGGTAAGACCATTATGGACTGTTCCATAGGAGCTGTTTTTTGCACATGTTGAAAAACACAACACATTTAGGGACTGTTCTATAGGTACTGGTTCGGAAACACATGTTGGGGACAAAACAGTTATAGACTGTTCAATAGGAGCCGTGTCTGAAGAAGGGTGGTATGCGCCTTTTAGGCGCAAAGCGGAGTATGTTGCATTCAGTATGAACTCATGTAATATTTCTGCGATTCACACATCGGTTCATTCCCAACACTTTTCTGGAGAACAGGATGCCCTCCCCCGGTTGGAAGTAGCCAGTTAAACAACTATGTTATATGAGGCTAGGAGCCCCCATCTATCTATGAGAGCTACTCTGCATGACAATGCTGGCTCTGATTTGTCTATGAGACAAGCAAGCTTCAAAAGAACTTAATTGACACATGAGCTCGAACCCCAGGTTTGGCCCCAGTCAGATGAATTGCAATCCATGGACAAACGCTGCCCCTAGTAGACTATATCCCAGGACAGTCAGTAGTATAGCCTGATGAGCAGAAATGCCCTGGGAGGATCGTCATGTGAACACTGATTGGTGCAAAGCAAATGGGACTGGTAATGGGGGGGGAGTTTAACTGAGTGAGTTTTGTTAAAAGGGTTTGTTGCAGAGAGCTCTGTCTCTGTGTCTCTCTCTGCTTGTTGAGGAACGCCTGTCATGAGGCTGTGTCTCTGATAACCTAATGATTCGGCCATCTTGAGGCCTAACCCATGTGGGCACCTCTCTTATTCAATCTTAGCTACAAGGATATGCTAAGTATACGATTGTATTGTGTTGTGATTGTATGCTAAGTAATCTTGTAACCTCTAATAATACCTTATATAAGCTTTCTTATTTCCTTGGGAAATAAATGAGACTGGATTACTCATAAACCGTGTGTTTGGTTTCATAGCTAACTTTATATTATGGTGATATTAACAGTAGCATGCGCTCAGAGTTTACATAGACTAACTAATTTATAGGGACTAGACAAATTAATACATAGATGATATAATATTAGTAATTAATAGTATATTGCATTCTACAGGGACCAAGAAAATGTTTGGCCAGGGTCCACTCAATAATAAAGATGGCCCGGCCTGATAGTGTGGTTCTGCAATCGACTCTGAGCCAAGCTCATTTCAGACTTTGATCCTGGCACCTCTGAGGCCTCTTAGCAGCTGTTCAGTCCATGGGCTGCCTGGCAGCACCAGCCCTTGCACCTCAGGAACCCGCCTGGTGAGAAGGAACCCCGTTTTCCAGTGCTTTAGGCTATTAATCTACATTCCACCCTCTTAATGAACACCTCTTTTCCAGGGATTATCTGAAACTCAATAAATATTCAGGCTGGGTGATTTCATTCTCCTGCCCTAAGCTCTGAAACCTGTAAAAACCACGAACTGGGCAAGCTAAACAATCACTGCACCCTTGACTACAAAAATAGCCCAAACCTTGGGAAGATCCCTGAGCTAAGACAAGCCACAGTTTGATGAGTCTGTCTCCGTCCTAGCTGTTGTTGGATTGGTCAGGGCAGCTGGGTGAGGAAGGGGGGTGAGGAAGGGATGGGGGGTCAGGTCTCATAAAAAGACTAAGTGCCGGTTCACACCAGTGCGTGGTGCGAGATTGCATGTCACATGCAATGTCCGTACGATGCGATTTAAGCCATACAGATAGTATGGCTGATATTGCATTAGGATCAAACTCACACAGGACCCTTTTTTTGGTCTGCACCAGAATTGGATTACATCGGTGTTTACATGCATGCGATTTGATTCATGTCTGAACTGTCAGTTGGCAGTGCAATATGTGAACTAAAATGGGGGTGTCATTAACAATGCATTGATACTCCCGGCAGTTCGCAAATGGCAGTGTGAACTGCTGTGCGAAACCCGCAGTGGATTCACAGGTTTCCTGCATCGCACAAGTGTGAACCGGCACTTAGGAAGCACCTAGCAACATGGGACAATGTAATAAATGCACTTTGTCCCATGGGGGGGGGGGTTAGAACAGTGAAAAAAAATGTAATGATAGTTCTTCTTTAACCACTTGCTTACTGGGCACTTAAACACCTTTCCTGCCCAGACCAATTTTCAGCTTTCGGTGCTCTCACACTTTGAATGACAATTACTCAGTCATGCAACACTGTACCCAAATGATTTTTTTGTCCTTTTTCCCCACAAATAGAGCTTTCTTTTGGTGGTATTTGATCACCTCTGGGTTTTTAATTTTTTGTGCTATAAATGAAAAAAGACCAAATTTTATTTAAAAAAACGCATTTTTCTTTGTTTCTGTGATAAAATTTAGCAAATTATAATTTTTCTTCATAAATTTTGGCCACAATTTATACTGCTACATATCTTTGGTAAAAATAACCCAAATTAGTGGATATTATTTGGTCTTTGTGAAAGTTACAGACTCTACAAACTGTGGTGCGAATTATACCAAATTGATTACACCCGATGCACTGGTGACCTATCTCATTTCTTGTGGCCCGAACAAGCCAGGAAAGTACAAATACCCCCCAAATGACCCCTTTTTTGAAAGTAGACATTCCAAGGTATTTAGTAAGAGGCATGGTGAGCTTTTTGATGTTGTCATTTTTTTCCCACAATTCTTTGCAAAATGAATTATTTTTTTATTTTTTATTTTTTTCCACAAAATTGTCATTGTAATAGGTTATTTCTCTCACATGGCATGTGTATACCACAAATGACACCCCAAAATAAATTCTGCTACTCCTCCTGAGTATTATGATACCACATGTGTGGGACTTTTCCACAGCCTGGCCACTTAGAGAGGCCCAAAATGCAGGGAGCGCCATCACGTGTTCTAGGAGCATAAATTACACATCTAAATTGTTGACTACCTAGTACACTTTTGAAGGCCCTGGAGCACCAGGACAATGACACGTGACACTGACGTGGCACTGATGACAGGTGGCACTGATGACACGTGACACTGATGTGGCACTGATGACAGATGGCACCAATACGGGGCACTGATGACACGTGACACTGATGACAGATGGCACTAATACGGGGGCACTGATGACACGTGGCACTGATGACAGATGGCACCGATACGTGGCACTGATGACACGTGACACTGATGACAGATGGCACTGATACATGGTATTGATGACACGTGCCACTGATAACAGATGGCACGTGACACTGACAGGTGGCACTTTTGACAGATGGCACTGATACGTGGCACTGATGACAGATGGCACTGACGTGGCACTGATATGGCACTGATGAGGCACTGATGACAGACGGCACTGGGGACAGGTGGCACTGGCAGATGGCACGGATGGCACTGGGGACAGGTGGTACTGGGGACAGGTGGCACTGGCAGATGGCACGGATGGCACTCTGGGGACAGGTGGTACTGGGGACAGGTGGCAGCGGGGACAGATGGTACTGGTGACAGGTGGCAGCATGGCAGCGGGGACAGATCACTTTATTTTTTTTTTTTTTTCTTTTTTTTTTACTTTCGGCGTACCGGCGCTGTTATCTCTCCCTCCTCACACGCTGTCTGTGTGAGGAGGCAGAGCGGCGCTGAGAGATTATGTCATATGTTTGCATATGAGATCATCTCTCATTGGACAGGCCGATCTCGCTGTAAACAGCCGCTGTGACTGGCCGTTTTCAATCGATCTGTGACTGGCTGTGTCCGATGCGCGCTCTCAGGAGCGCGCATTAGGGAAGTAAACAGGAGGACGTCCAGGGACGTCCTCCCAGCAGGGAGCATCCGCGCTGCAGCCGTCTTTCGGCTATAGCGTGGGCGCGTAGTGGTTAAATATGATCCAAATAAATATAGAAAACTGTTATAGTGTATAGAATGTATTATACATGTATCTGGTGTATATACTGACATCTACAGGCCAGAAGTAAGAACACCACACCTGTGTGCAATTAAAATTTTTGTTTTCTTATTAAAGTGGACCTCCTTCAATTAAAAAAAAAATTGCTAATACTATTTAGAAGTAAATAGGGGAACAAACTCACCTACATCTATTAACGCCCATATTTTTTTAAATCTCAGATCACGCGTATGTATTTGCCAGAAGATCTTGCACTGTGTACATGATATTTCCTAATTTACCTAATCTTTCTGGGGTGCATCTTGGAGACTACATCACCAGTGTCTCTTGAGACTATTGAGATCTAATTACATGTAAGTAACAGCCAAGCTCTTTTTTTCACACAGCACACTAACATGATGCTGAGGAAGGTCAACTTTTAGTCCTCATACACATGGGCGTTTAATAAAATGAGCTGTAAAGTTGTACCGACACCAGGGAAAAAAGCAACGTTAAAAACTTTTTATACTTTTAAAATTTTATCAGCGGTTAGCATTGGCGTCAATGCGCATTTAGCAGCGTTTTTGTGCGTTAGCGCTAAGGCGCGTCTTTTTTAAAAAGACATCCCTCTGCTATTTTCCACTCCCAAATTACCCACAATGCCAAGGAAAATAAATGTCTAAGGCCTCATGCACACTGGAAGTTATTAAAACGGCAGTAGCATTAGCTGTAGAAAGCTGTAGCTGTAGAATGAGTTTTGCAGCGTTTTTGCAGTAGAGCTTTTTTGCTTTTTTTAGCTGTAGTGTTTTTCAGCGTTTTTTTTAGCAAAGCTATACTCCCACACAAGCTTATGACTCAAAAACGCTGATAAACGTTGAAAATCGAGTTCTACGGACATCTCCAGAGGGGTGGCTTGGGAATGCCACCTGCGGAGGAGAACGTGGAAGGACTCCCCTTTGTGTTTGTCGCAGATGAAGCATTTGGTCTGGGTGATCACCTGATGAGGCCATTCCCCCAGAGGGCCCTCACCCGGAGAAGAGGGTTTTTAATTACTGGCTGGCCATAACCTGAAGAGTTGTGGCGAATGCCTTTGGGATATTGGCCAGCCGGTTCTGCCTATTTCTTACGGCAATAAATATGGCGGAGTACAAACTGAACCACATAGTTGTAGCATGCTTCATACTTGTCAGGATCCACCCGCCAACAGACAGCCTCACCCATCCAGAAGACCCCTGAGGGGCGGAAGAATGGGTATTCCTGCTGCGCATGGAAATCAGGCTATGGCGCACAGATGTGCGCATGCGCGAACGGGAGCGCAAACAGAAGCCACCGCGCATATTTGTGCGCAACGGTGCTTGCACGCACCCGCGTGTGCCCCGGCGAATGCGCACACCCACGTTGGTGCCAAGGTAGCTATTTAAGTCCAGCTTGCACTTTGCCCGGTGCTGCCTTGTCTTCAGCTCCTGTGCAACCTGCTTCTGTTAACCTGTGCCCTGATACCTGTTACCGACCCGGCTTGTCTGACCACCCGTGAACTCTGCCTGTACCGACCTCGGCTTGTCCTGTGACCTACCTCCTGTCTCCTCCCTGGCACCTGTACCTCTGTTCTGGATTGACCTGGCTTGCTTCCTGACTACGTCCCTGCCTGAACCCTGTACCTGATCCTGCCTGCTGTGTATGACCCTGTCTGCCTGACCTTGCTTCTGCCTGCTGCCATCTGCACCTGCTGCCACCTGTGGACCTTCTGCTGAAGTTCTCCTGTGTCTTCACCGGCTTCTCCAGGACTAGCCGACCAGCTGCCACCAAGACTTTCTGGCACTCATGCGACTCTGCTCTCTGGCGCCTAATGTTCACTCTATCAGGGGCCCTGAGTCAGAGTGGTAAGGGAGGCCTTGCTCGTCCATTCAGACTCGCTACCAGGTACGTGATAATACTTCACAACTTTTTAAAGAGAAATGCTTCTAATTATGTTGCCTCAGTTGGGCCTGAAGCCGGACTTCCTGAAACTACCCTGACGGCCCTGGAAGCTAGCCGTCCTGGCTTGCCCCCCCCAAAGCGCCTGTGAAGTGCGGCAAAAATATGTTGATTGTTTTACGGGTAGGGGGGCAATTGCTATGCCAGCAAGTTTGGAAATAATTTCTATTTTATAAAAAAAATGTATCTGATAACTGATCAGATATCTGGTATCTTTTAGCTGTCTCTCCTAGTGCACTTATAGTGCCAAGTGGTTTTTACATTATTAACTAACCCCATTGTCACTGTAAACACCAACTTAATACAAAAACTGTTATTGAGCATTGAAAGAAGAAGCCACACATTATTGAGTATAAAACCTTTTTACTCCGTGCACATGCACATGTGCGTTAGAAAACAACCTATTTTGGTAAAAAAAAAACACCATCTTGGTTTTATACATTTTTACCTTTAAAATTTTTTATAAGTACATAAACAGGCATGTTTCAAAACAGAACATACACAACTCAGGAACTTACAAAGTTCAACATTGAAAAACTGAAGGGCATAAATTTTGTAAGAATTTTCTTGCTGAGACATTGATAGTGTTTTTGTGAATACAGTGGTAGATACGTTCCCAATCCTTACTAGAGAGTTCCATGTCAAGTTCCCTTTCCCAGACTTTTACTATTGTGTTCTGCTTAGGATCAAAACCTTCAAATAGGAGTGCATAAGTTTGTGATATGAGATGTCGTTGGGGAGAGTTGTGGTACAAAGGGTTTCGAAATGATTAAGATCCCTGGACCATAGAGCTGTGGTATGAACCTCTGTAAGGAAATGTCGGATTTGGAGAAAATTGAAAAACTGAATGTCATGATCTGGGAAATGTGATAGGGTATCCTGAAAGGAGAGTAGGGTGCCGTTATGAAAGAAATTCGAGGCTCTAAGTTGAAGGGGTTCTAAATTAGTGATCGAACTTCAAAAGGGTATCCCTGGGGGGAAATCTGGGTTTCCTTGCAATGGGGTCAAAGAGCCTGGGGATGGGGTCCAATTAGGTGACCGAGATATATGTTTGAAGGCTTGTAGGGCAGCGCCCGTGAGAGGGTGAGAGGAGTAGACATTGGGAATTTTAGAACCCGAAATCCACGGTAAGTGGGCAAGTGGGGTGGTATCAAAGGAGTCCTCTATTTTAATCCAGTCTTTGGAGACTGTGTGGATATGCCAGTCAATTATTCTTGTGAGATGGCAAGCAAAATAATATTTCTGGATATCAGGGAGGCCCAAACCCCCTTTAGATTTTGGAAGTGTGAGCATAGCCCAGCTAATCCGAGGCGATTTTGCTGCCCATAAGAAGTTACGGCATAGTCGCTTGTAAGTCGTGAAGAAAGAGTTGGGTAATTTAATTGGTATGGCTTGTAGAATATACAGTATGCGGGGTAGAATGTTAATTTTTAGTATGGCTGCACGCCCAAACCATGAAAAATGCCCAGAAGTCCACTTGAGGAGGTCATGTTGAACTGTTTGCAGTATTGGAAGGTAGTTTAGGCTATAAAGGTCAGTCAAGTTGGTAGGTAGTTGGATTCCCAGGTATGTAAGGGATTTATCTTCCCAAATGAAGGGGAAGTTAGATTTACATTGGGCTACAATTTGTGGCTGTAGGGAGATGTTTATGGCTTTAGATTTAGAAAAATTGATCTGCAAGTTGGATATTCGTCTAAATAGGGCAAAGTCTTTTAAAAGATTAGGTAAGGAGGTGAGTGGGTTGAACAGGAAGAGGAGTATGTCGTCCGCGTAAGCCGCTAGTTTGAATTGTTGTTTGTGAACCTCTATCCCGGATAAGTTTTCTTAGGAGGGGTTCCAAGGTAAGAATAAAAATGAGGGGCGATAGTGGGCATCCTTGGTGGGTGCCATTGGAGACAGAGAAGGCGTTCGACAGGCGGCCATTTATCCGTAACCGAGCTGTCGGATGTGAGTATAAAGATAGTATCATTTGTATAAATTTAGTAGGGAATCCCAGGGCTGTAAGCGTGGCGGACATGTATTCCCATGCCACCCTGTCGAACGCCTTCTCTGCATCCAGCGACAGAAAGAATCCTCTTTGGGTAGATTTATGTGAGAGCCAGCGATGGATGTTAAGGGCTTTAATGGTATTATCCCTGGCCTCCCTTCCAGGGATGAAGCCCACTTGATCTAGGGAAATCAATTTAGGTAGAAGTGGAAGAATGCGGTTGGCAAGAATTTTGGCATACAATTTTATGTCCACGTTCAGAAGTGAAATGGGCCTATAATTGGATACAATAGTGTCGTCTTTGCCTGGCTTGGGAATCAATGTGATATGTGCTTCCAAGAGGTCGCTGGGAACCGAGTCGGGGGAGGTAAGGGAGTTAAAGGTTGTAGTGAGGTGAGGTGCGAGTACGTCGAAGAAAGTCTTGTAGTAGCCAACAGTCAGTCCGTCGGGGCCAGGGCTTTTGCCAGGTTTAAGTTGCTTTAACGTAGCCTTAGTTTCCTCTATTGTGATAGGGACATTAAGAGTTTCAGAGTCTGTTGCGGAGATCTGGGGGCTAGCAAATTGCGTTAAAAAGGTCGAGATAAGTTTCCTTCTACGAGAAGGGTGGTTCAATGAGTCAGTCTATGGTAAGTTATATAGCTTAGAAAAGTATGAGAGGAACTGATTGGAGATGTCTTCTGGGGACACGTGTGCTTTACCATCAGGGTCAATAATTTTATGTATTGTTGTAGAAGCTTTTTTACGTTGAAGTGCAAGTATTTTACCTGTTTTGTTACCAAACTCATAGAATAGTTTCTGTGTCAGCAGATATTTGCATTTAAGTCTTTTATGGAGTTTATCCTTAAGTTCTTCCCTGGCCTGTATGAGGTCCGCAAGAGTTTGGTGGGCAAGGGATGCTTTATGTAGGCGTTCTAGGGCGTGTATCTTAGCTGAAAGGGTAGAGATGCGTTGTCGTCGCAATTTATTCCTATGCGCAGCCATTGAGATAAGTTCACCTCTGATTACACATTTGTGAGCCGCCCACGTGGTCGGGGGTGTGCAATCTGTAATGGGGTTTTCCTGAAAAAATTGGGCAAGTCTAGTGTTCAGCTTCTGGGCATTGGTTATGTCTGTCAGTAAAGAGTTGTCCAGGCGCCAAATGGGATTAGGAGTTCGGGCAAACGGTATAGAGAGTATAATGGAGATTGGATTATGATCTGAAAAAATCATAGGGTCTATTGTTGCTTTCGTAAGGAGCGGTAAGTCGGCTTGGGAAATGAAAAAATGGTCGAGTCTAGAATATTTGTTATGTGGGGGTGAAAAGAATGTGAAATCCTTTTTGTTGGGATGGAGGTTACGCCAATTATCATGAAGGGTCAGTTCCTGGAGCTTCTTTTTAATGTCTCTTAAAGCTCTGTACGGTAGGGTAGAGGACCCAGTGGAGGAGTCTAGGGCAGGTGTGAGTGTTACGTTGAAGTCTCCACCTAAAATTATAATACCAGAGTGGAATTCTGTAAGTAAGTGAAGAGTTTCCCTGAAGAACGGAACCTGACGTACATTGGGTGCATACACATTCGCTAATGTGATAGGTCTGTCATGTAATGTACCTTTGATAATGAGGTATCTACCGTTGCTATCCTGTTTAACGTCAGAAACCAGCAGTGGGCAATGTTTGGACAATAATATGGAAACCCCTTTCGATTGGGAGATATTCGTAGTGGCATTGTATACTGTGGGGAAGTCGCGGTTATGCAATTTAGGAATACTGTCCGTTCGAAAGTGGGTTTCCTGCAAAAATGCAATATGAGTCCTTTCCTTCTGCAAATGATATAACAGCTGTGATCGCTTTTCAGGAACATTCAAGCCGCACATGTTCAGCGAGCAAAATTTGACCGGGGGGAATTGTGAAACAATAGGGGGAGTGGTCCTATCCTCTGAGGTGCAAGTTGTATCTGTCATGCTATGCTGTGATGTGGTAAAGTGGACCTGTTAAATTAATACGGTAGTGATGGGTAAGTAGGCAGAGGTCAAAAGAGTAGTGAATCAATGGAGATTAAGTATTGGGGGGTATATCAGTGGGAGCTCACGTACAAGGTGGGAAGAGGGTAGACAAAAACTAGCCTGATCCAGTCAAACTAGATGTAGGTTAGGCAGGTACAGTCGGCAGTCAGCAAAATAACAATGGTTTAAAGATATGTATAGTAGTGTACTGCGCTGTAAGCGGGTTGGTTTGAACCGAACAAGGCAGCCACTAGTATAGAAAATTAACCGAGATGGTGAAGGAGCCGCCGTTACCCCTCAAGGAGGTACAAAGTGGGTAAGAGGCACTAAAAGTGCAATCAAAAGACACGCTTCCTGATTTGACATCTGTATATATAGGTACGTGCTTTCAATACAGTGTAAGGAGGTGCAAGGGAGAGGTGAGTATTAAAATGTGATTGCAGAGCGGGAATGGAGGCAAGAGGAACCTGCAATATATTAAGGGAGTTTAAATCATCAAGGAGACCTCGGGGTGTATAAAGTGTTAGACCATATGCGAGATTAGGCTCAAACGGGACATAAAAAAGGCTGACATGGGGAACAATGTAGAAAGATGGGGGATGGAACATGGAAGAAGGAACACATATAGCCAGGGGCCATAGCGTATGGGACAAAGGATATAAATATTACCTCATGCAGCAGTACAATTCATTTCTGACATGTGGAGTCGGTGCTCCTGAAGAACAGGTAGAACTGAAAACGTTAACCAGATTACTTGGGGTCAGCAGTCAGAGTTTAAGGAAGGAGGCCCTTCTTAGGATGTACCTGATTGGAGTGAGCCACATGAAAGCGGGAGAAATCCCTATGCTTTACAAAAGTGGCCGACTGCTAGCTTGGTTAAACAAAGTCGGGTAGACAACTGACATTAGGGTAAGCATATCATGGTAGAGATAGGGGGGATGGCATGTTAATGAAGGGTAGCATGTGAAAATTCACAGTGCCCCCGTTCTCCATTTGCTGCCGCATCTGGATGGTAACATATGAGACAAAGTAAGGTGCGGAACATCAGCCTATTACAAAATAAAGCTACAGCGTTATATACATAGCCAAACAGAAGATATCAGTTTGGGAAGCACATTAGTAATGATATATAGATCATCTCGCTATCTGCGTGCATAGAGAGAGAGATAATAAGCAGAAGCCGTGCAACTACAATTACTCTGGGGCATAGAAAACAAACAGAGATGTAGCATGCTTTTCAGATGGACAGGGAATTAAGTGTCTAGGAGCAGAGGATGAAAGATGAGATGCATCGCAAGGTAGGCTTAAGCGTGGTGAGGCATAGATGATGGTGGAGACTGCAGTTCAAAAAGCAGGGGTTAGCAAAGCAGCCTCAGTTAGCGCCTAGCAAACAGTTACTCACGTGTATCTTTAATAGGCGGCAGTTCAAAAAAGAGCACAGAACAGCTCCGTACCTCTGACTGTAAAACCGAGAGTTAGACAATGACTGCATGTGTAGTGTCCATGGCGGGAAACAACCTAAGGGTAAACAATAAAAAAATAAAACAGCAAAACGATCAAGATACCCAGCCGGGGGCCGAAAAAACTAACAGTCAGAGGCCACAGTGAGAAAGACGGTGGTGTAATCAAGCAGCTTCAGAAGTCCCTGTGTGTTCTCCGGGATCTTGGAGTATCAGCCGGACCGTATCCACGGTCCAGGTGCCTGGCAGAGCGCATTCATGAGCCCGAGGGAGATCGGCGTCGATACCGCTGGGTGTCTTGAGTGTCCATCTGATCTTCAGTTGGGCGTCTGGGAGGGTGCGGGCAGTATTCGGCATACCAATCCGGTACCTCAGTGAGCAGGATATCCAGCGTGCGGCAGAAGTGGCGGAGGTCTTCTGAAACTTTTAGGAGGGCCGTGCGGCCTAGGCGGGAGGTGGACAGGCAGAAGGGAAACTTCCATCTATATTGGATGCCCTGCGCACGCAGGGTTTCGAGTAGAGGTTTCAGATGTCAGCGGTGTTGCAGGGTAATTGCTGACAGATCTTGGAAGATCTGTATGGGGGTACGGTTATGCTGCAGCCGCGGGGTATCTCTGGCCTGTCTCAAGATATCCTCTTTTATGTGGAAGTCCACAATGCAGCACACGATGTCCCTTGGCAGGTCAGACTCTTTGCCTCTGGGACGTAGAGCCCTGTGGATCCGCTCGTACTCAATACGGGTCTCTTGCGGCCTGCGGAGTAGTGAGTTAAAGAGGGCCATCACTTCAGTGGTAAGGTTCTCCGAATCAACACATTCCAGCATCCCTCTGATCCGGAGGTTATGGCGGCGTCCCCTGTTATCCAATTCCTCAAGGTGACGGTTAGCTTCACGTAACTGCAGGGTGTTTGTGTCAATTTTTTTTGTAGCTTTCCTGAGGACCGTCTCGTGTTGTGCCGTGGTTTTCTCTAAATCCACGACCCGCTCGGAAAGCGCGCGAATGTCCTGCCTCAGGTCTGAGATGGCGGCCGACAGCGTGTCTTTAATGTCGGCCGCGATCACCCTCAGGTCTTGCAGGGAAAGTTGAGGCTGAGGAGGCAAGGGTCGGTCATTGTCCATAGCCTGAGGTGGATGCTGGAGGACAACCGTCGGGTCGGCTAACAGTGGCGCTGCAGATTGTGAGGCATTGTGGCGGGCCGGCGCCATATTGCTCCTTTGCGATCGGAACATCTCAGGGATGTTTTGGCTCCCGTTGCCCGGTTGTTCGCGGGGGGAGCGGGATCTGGAGGCAGAAGTATGTCTTGAGGCTGTACCCATCGTTTTAGGGGGTCTTGTGAGGTGAACAACATCGCTGAAGGAGCTTAACCACTTCAGCCCCGGACCATTTGGCAGCCAAAGGACCAGAGGTCTTTTTTCAATTTCGCACTGCACTACTTTAACTGGTAATTGCGCGGTCATGCAATTTTGTAACCAAACGAAATTTGCGTCCTTTTCTTCCCACAAATAGAGCTTTCTTTTGATGGTATTTGATTGCCTCTGTGATTTTTATTTTTTGCGATATAAATGGAAAAAGAGCAAAAATTTTGAAAAAAAAAGAGATTTTCTACTTTTTGTTATAAAAAAAATGTAATAAACTCAATTTTAGTCAAACATTTGGGCCAAAATGTATTCAGCCACATGTCTTTAGTAAAAAAAAATGCCAATAAGCGTATATTTATTGGTTTGCGCAAAAGTTATAGCGTCTACAAACTAGAGTACATTTTCTGGAATTTACACCACTTTTAATTTATGACTGCCTATTTCATTTCTTGAGGTGCTAAAATGGCAGAGAAGTACAAAACCCCCCCAAATGACCCCATTTTGGAAAGTAGACACCCCAAGCTATTTGCTGAGAGGCATGTTGAGCCCATTGAATATTTTTTTTTTTAGTCCCAAGTGATTGAATAAAGACAAAAATAAAAAAGATTTTTTTTTTTTTCAAAAAGTTGTCACTAAATGATATATTGCTCACACATGCCATAGTTATATGTGGAATTGCACCCCAAAATACATTTTGCTGCTTCTCCTGAGTATGGGGATACCACATGTGTGGGACTTTTTGGGAGCCTAGCCGCGTACGGGGCCCCGAAACCCAAGCACCGCCTTCAGGATTTCTAAGGGTGCAAATTTTTGATTTCTCTCCTCACTACCTATCACCGTTTCGAAGGCCATAAAATGCCAAAATAGCACAAACCCCCCCCAAATGACCCCATTTTGGAAAGTAGACACCCCAAGCTATTTGTTGAGAGGCATGGTGAGTATTTTACAGCTCTCATTTGTTTTTGAAAATGAAGAAAGTAAAGAAAAAAAAATTTTTTTTTCTTTTTTTCAATTTTCAAAACTTTGTGACAAAAAGCGAGATCTGCAAAATACTCACCATACCTCTCATCAAATAGCTTGGGGTGTCTACTTTCCAAAATGGGGTCATTTTGGGGGGTTTTATCCCATCTGGGCATTCCATGGCCTCCGAAACTGTGATTGGCAGTGAGAAGTGAAATAAAAAAATTACACCCTTAGAAAGCCTGAAGGCGGTGCTTGGTTTTTGGGGTTCCGTACGCAGCTAGGCTCCCAAAAAGTCCCACACATGTGGTATCCCCGTACTCAGGAGAAGCAACAGAATGTATTTTGGGGTGTATTTCCACATATGCCCATGGCATGTTTGAGCAATATATCATTTAGTGACAACTTTTTGTAAAAAAAAATATATATATATTTTTTTTTTCATTATTCAATCTCTTGGGACAAAAAAAAAAAAATATTTAATGGGCTCAACATTGCTCTCATCAAATAGCTTGGGGTGTCTACTTTCCAAAATGGGGTCATTTGGGGGGGGTTTGAACTGTCCTGGCATTTTATGCACAACATTTAGAAGCCTATGTCACACGTCACCCACTCTTCTAACCACTTGTAGACAAAGCCCTTTCTGACACTTTTTGTTTACATGAAAACATATTTTTTTTTTGCAAGAAAATTACGTTGAACCCCCAAACACTATATATATTGTTAAAGCAAAGGCCCTACAGATTAAAATGGTGGGTGTTGCATTTTTTTTTTCCACACAGTATTTGCGCAGCGATTTTTCAAACGCATTTTTTGTGGAAAAAATACACTTTTTTTTATTTTAATGCACTAAAACACACTATATTGCTCAAATTTTTGATGAAATAAAAAATATGATCTTAGGCCGAGTACATGGATACCAAACACGACATGCTTTAAAATTGCGCACAAACACGCAGTGGCGACAAACTACATACATTTTTAAAAGCCTTTAAAAGCCTTTACATGATACCACATTAGATTCACGGAGGAGGTCTACTGCTAAAATTACTGCCCTCGATCTGACCTTCGCGGTGATACCTCACATGCATGGTGCAATTGCTGTTTACATATGACGCCAGACCAACGCTTGTGTACGCCTTTGCGCAAGAGAAGGGGGGGCAGGGGTGCTTTTTTTTTTGTTTTTTTGTTTTTTTTTTATTTATTTAGCTTTTTTATTTTATTTTTAAACTGTTCCTTCCATTTTTTTTCTTTGTTATGATTTTTATTGTTATCTCAGGGAATGTAAATATCCCCTATGATAGCAATAGGCAGTGACAGGTACTCTTTTTTTGAAAAAATTGGGGTCTATTAGACCCTAGATCTTTCCTCTGCCCTCAAAGCATCTGACCACACCAAGATTGGTGTGATAAAATGCTTTCCCAATTTCCCAATGGCGCGGTTTATATCCGGGAGGGGGGACATTCCCTCCCACTGCTTGTAAAAGCAATCTAGAGGCTAATTACCCGCTAGAATTGCTTTTACATGAAAGCCGATCACTGGCTGAAAAGAATGATACCAAGATGATACCTAAACCTGCAGGCATCATTCTGGTATAACCATTCAAAGTCCAGCAACATACTGGACATATATTGTAATCTTTTTTTTTTCATGCAGCCTCTTGGCTGAACGAAAAAAAGAGATTGATTGGTGGGTATGCCCACCATTAGAATACCTCCCTTCATCCACCCACTTCTAATGATGGGCATACATGCACCATTTATATATGCCGATGCATGGGGGCATCCTCCCGCAAAAGTTATGCCGTGTACACACGGTCGGAATTTCGACCGTATGTACGTGGCATTAGGAGCCAATCGCTCCTCCGCCCCCCCTGCTGCCCCCATGCTTCGGCATATATGCTCTTTTTTTTAACTGTGGTGGTGAAATCACCTCCTACAGCGTTGGAGTCGCGGCTTTATGTATCGTGGGAGCAAACGCTGTTGCTGTCAAGATAAATAAATCCGCGTTGCAACTGAATGGCGCACCTGAAAACAAAAAAATGCTTAACACTGAAACACAGTAAACAAAATTACATACCTGAAAAGCAAGCATGATAAAACATAATAAAACATTGCAGAATAGAATGGAGTAAAAAAAGAGCAACGATAGAGAGAGAATAGAGAGAGAGAGAGAGAATAATAAAACGACAACTATTTTATTTTTTTTTATTTTTTTGAGATTCACAGGTAAAAAAGCTCCTGACTGAAGCGACTGAATCAAAGCGCTACCACAAAAAAACTGTTAGCGATCGCAGGGATCAGGCCTGACTCTGCGAACGCTGCAGTTATGTGTGCTTAGTGTTTTGTAAGTGACAGTGATCGATCGATACTGCACTTGGGTGGGCTGGGCGGAGGGGGAAAACGCAGGTGCTAGCAGGTATCTGGGCTGATCCCGCTAACAATGCGTTTTTTTTTTGGAACCCTAAACTGCTGGGACGCTAGTATAGATCTGATCAGATCAGATATTGATCTGTTCAGATACTATACCACTAAGGGAGGTGTATGCTTTGCGCGTGGGTGTTTGCGGTACTGGCACTAACCTGGGGCGACGCAGACCTTATTTGACCCTAAAACCTAATTGATATCACCCGCCGGGCGATCAGGGGGTTAAACCGTTATTGGGTAATAAATGGCGGGTGCCCTGACAGTATAAAAAACAAGCTAACTAACCAGCGTCACCCGTAACAGTAATACAAAAAAAAACTGGCTACCTAGCGGCACCAGTGACACTAATGCAGCGATCAAAAAAACAATCGCTTAGTGACACTGGCAAAAGGGGGGGTGAAAGGGTTAACTAGGGGCAATCAGGGGGTTAAACCTTTATTAGGTAATATATGGGGGTACCTGACGCTATATAAAAACCTGACGGGGAACCTAAATAACGAAATAACTAACTGGCTAACCAGCGTCACCAGTGACAGTTATATGGTGATCACTGGTGAAAGGGTTAACTCTAGGGGCAATCAGGGGGTTAAAACCTTTAGGTTGTAATATGGGGGTACCTGACCTATAAACCTATTTATGAACCTATATAAACATGGCGGTTAACCTAAAAAAAAAACTGGTTACCTAGCGACACTAATGCAGCGATCAGAAAAACGATCGCTTAGTGACACTGGCAAAAGGGGGTGAAAGGGTTAACTAGGGGCAATCAGGGGGTTAAAACCTTTATTAGGTAATATATGGGGGTACCTGACGCTATATAAAAACCTGACGGGGAACCTAAATAACGAAATAACTAACTGGCTAACCAGCGTCACCAGTGACAGTTATACGGTGATTACTGGTGAAAGGGTTAACTCTAGGGGCAATCAGGGGGTTAAAACCTTTATTTAGGTTGTAATATGGGGGTACCTGACCTATAAAACTATTTATGAACCTATATAAAACATGGCGGTTAAAATAAAAAAAAAAATGGTTACCTAGTGACACAATGCAGCGATCAGAAAAACGATCGCTTAGTGACACTGGCAAAAGGGGGTGAAGGGGTTAACTAGGGGCAATCAAGGGGTTAAACCTTTATTAGGGGGGGGGGGGTAGGGGGCTACCTAGGACCTAAAACTAACTGCCCTGACAGTTATTACAGTCACACTGACACTAAATGCAGTGATCAGTAAATAAATGATCACTGCAATTAGTGACACTGTGACTGGGGGGGGGGGAGGGGGTGATCTGGGGGGTGATCAGGGGGTGACAGGGGGGTGGAATATGTGCCTAACTGTACTGGTGTCAGTGTACTGTTGTGCACTAACCTGTACATGTTCGCCGCTCGGCGTCTCCGGTCACATAGACCGGCGCACCGAGCGTGACATCACTTCCGCCTTCCTGTCTATACAATAGACAGGAAGGGGAAGCTTTTCATTCGCCAGGAGCGATCGCGAGGGGGTGGCCAGAAACCACTGGCCGTCCCCTCGTCCCGGATCGCTCCTGAAGCGATGCCGACCGTCCCCGCCGGCGGAGGGGGGTCCGATCGGACCCCCCAACCGCCTGAAGAATGGCACGTACAGGTACGTGGTTCTGCCTGTACGTGCCATTCTGCCGACGTATATGTACATGGGGCGGTCGGCAAGTGGTTAAAGAGAGGTAACGGCAGGAGCAGATCTCTCAAGCGGCCATCTCCTCGCTTGGCCAAGCCACGCCCCAGTGGATAAGAAAATTGGTAGCTTGAGAAGCACGTATAGGAAGGAGCTTAATAAGGTCCAGGCTTCCATGAAATCAGTAGCAGCAGCAAAGAATG
The DNA here is from genome assembly GCA_028564925.1 of Lithobates sylvaticus. Taxonomy (NCBI): domain Eukaryota; kingdom Metazoa; phylum Chordata; class Amphibia; order Anura; family Ranidae; genus Lithobates; species Lithobates sylvaticus. Next base: position 174,579,209 of record CM053028.1, on the reverse strand, counting down.
TGTATGTAACCCAGTCTGTGGTGCTACAACAGGATGCAGTTTCTGGAAGACCAGATTGAAGCCAGGGAATCACTTTTTACACTTCCATCCACCCTTCCCTCAAGCCCAGGTGAGGCTTCCGAGGACCAACCTGGGCCTTCCATCCTGGAAGAAGTTGAGGAGCCCAGCTGGAGCCAGATATAGTATTTTGTTACATATTTATTGTCCGAAAATTATTGTTGTTAACTAGATATTATTATTGATAAAAAAAATAATGATTTAACAACAGGGGTTTACATATCAATAGACAGTAGGGCCCTTACAACAAAAGGGGCCAGGAAGGGGAGTATCGTGGAGGAGGCAGCACTGCGCCTCATTAATGACGCTAATGCGGCCCTGAAAAAACCCGCCCGACGCTGAAGAGGCCTATGGCTGCTATGTAGCTGCAAAATTGCAGCAAATGGAGGAGGGCCAACGCCTCATGTGTTAGAATATTATTTTTCAGGCACTTTAGAAGGGGTTGAGGGGCCAAATGAGTGATAACATGCACTTATGTGTGCTTGCCCATCCTCCTCCTCCTGCCACAAGTCCACCTCCAGAGCCACAGCCTCCAAGGAAGGCTGCAGTGAAGACAGGAAAGTGATGGCCTGGGTTCAGTCTGGTCTGACAGAAGACGCAGGCTGTTGTAGTACCACAGCCTGGGGACATATATGTCATCTGCTGCTGTTCCTGATCTCTGGGAGTCCTGGACCAGATTGTGTTCCCTATTCTATGGACTTCTTAGGTTACCAATTTTTTGTTACAAAGAGTTGATGTGTGCCCTGGGGTACAAAGGCTTCGCTAATTCAAGCTGTTTCTCCAGCGTTGCCTTCCTCTTTATTTTGTTATGAGCCACAATAAATGTAGATTTTTTTTATATGAAAATTCTTGTCTATGTGTTTTTCTTCAAATAGGACAGTTTGTTTGTGAGTAGGCAGGTACATTTAAAAAATACAATGTTTAATTAACAAGCGACAACAACCAACCTCCTTGAGGTTATAAAATGCAAGATAATAATGTTGTTGTGGAAACTTGACACCCAAAAAAAAAGTTCTTGAAAAAATGACAATAAAAACAAATTATAAACATTATTTTGGAGATCTAGCTTGAAAAAAAAAAGATTATTCAGGAGATCACGAGAAATAATAAAAAAAATCAGTTTGTGTGAATATGAGCAGCAAAACAATGTCATTCTTCTAGCATTCTAAAGAAGAGAATGCGCTGCATTAAACTATTAAAAAAATTGCAGTGTGACGAATGTGCTATCTCCATTACGAACGGTAGTTTTACCAGACCGAGCGCTTCTGTTTCGTACTTGATTCTGAGCATGCGTGAGTTTTTGCGCGTCTGAATTGCATACAGACGAACGCATTTTCTGATAGGAACTTTTTCCGACCAAAAAATAGAGAACCTGCTCTCAATCTTTTGCTGGAAAAGAAGACAAGGTGTGCCAATTGCTTCTACTCCAAAGGGAGCTGCCACTGGTGCTTATCATAATTTTTTATCTTTTTTTATCATCTTCATCATTTATTATAATTTTTTGTATTGTCGGGACTCTCTTTTTATGTGTGTATGTGTAAATATACACTACCAATATATATCAAGGTTCTGTGTGTGTGTGTATATATTTTTTTTTCTAAAAATATCGATTAAGATACCATCATGTATATATATTTTTGATTGTTGCTCTCAATGTCTGGTCGGTAATTGCGCCATTTTTCCCTTTTTTCTCATTCTTTTGCTGTCTGGAATTCCGCCAGCAAAAGTCAGATGGAGCATACACACGGTCGCATTTTCTGACCAAAAGCTCTCATTGGACTTGTGCTGGCGGAATTTCCAATCGTGTGCACGCGGCATTAGAGCGTTTTTACAGCTGAAAAACACCTCTTAAAACCCACAAGTTCTGGGTTTATTTTCCAGCCAGAAACGCCCCTGCCAAAGAACACTGATAACAGCCTATGTGTGCATGGACACACAAGATAACATGCTGGGGTGTTTACTGACTGCGGAAACAGCCAAAAACAGTAGCTGTAAAAACGTCCAGTGTGCATGAGGCATAAAATCTGGTTATATTTACTTTCAGGGCAGGAAGGAGGGGTGGGCAGAAGGGGAACCTGCCCTTGGCACTGTCACAATATGTAGTGAGGGGGTGCACTGGGAGCTTTGGCAGTTCTCCTGCCTCACAGACAGGAGTGACTGTTATGCCGCGTACACATGATCGCACATTCCGATAACAATATCCATGTTTTTTTTTCTGACGGATGTTGGCTCAAACTGGTCTTGCATACACACGGTCACACAAACTTGGTTGTAAATTCAAGAACGCGGTGACGTGCAACACGTACGACGGCACTAAAAAAGGGAAGTTCAATACCAAGTGCGCCACCCTTTGGGCTCCTTCTGCTAATCTCGTGTTAGTAGAAGTTGGGTGAGAGACGATTCGCGCTTTTCAGACTCGTGCTTTTCCGATCGTTACTGCTCTTCAGTTTGTGCTTGTGGGTTCATATCTGGTTTTCAGTGCATGTAGTCAGTTCGCATTTGTTTTTCAGTGCAAATTTTATAGTACGTATTTGAATTTGCAGTGCGTTCTTGTCCGCTCATTTCTGATTTTCAGCTCGCTCTTCTCAGGCCTTTCTGTTTTTCAGTGCGTTCTGTTAGTTTCTTCTGACCAGCTGACCGTTTTGAAGCCATGTTGTAGGTACATACTCGTTGCATAGTTCGTGCTGTGCAGGGGCTTGGTGTTGGGGTTCTTGCTTTGACCCAAGTCCAGTCCATGAACAGGGCGGGGAGGAGTTCATGGATGAAGAATTGGTTACTCCAGCGTGACCAATTCTCTGACATGCCTTTGTTGCGGGAGATCCGTGAGAATAATCCAGATGATTTCAGGAATTATCTCTGGATGACAGACCCCGTTTTTCACAGTCTGTTGGCTTTGCTGTCCCCTTATATCAGAAGGCAGGATACCTGTATGCGTCAAGCCATCACTCCCGAGCAGAGGCAAGTCACCACATTGCGGTACTTGGCAACTGGGAGAAGTCTGCAGGACATCAAGTTCTCAACAGGCATCTCCCCCCAGGCTCTGGGGATCATTATCCCAGAGACCTGTTCTGCCATTATACAGGTCCTGCAGAAGGACTATATTAAGGTAAGTTTTCTCCTTTAACATCACATTATGTATTTAATGTTTGCTAATGTATTGTATTACTTTCATTATTCCATAATTACCATGATTGTCATATGCTGTGAATGTCCCCTTTATCCTCATGCATGCCTGAATTGTTTAAACTTCCTTTTTTGTCCTTTATGCATATTTGACTTCACTAACCTCCCCAGCATGCTATCCTGGGCCCATACACACCTAGCCTAGTCACTTAACAATGTATTTGGTCAGCTCCATAGTACTGCTTTACCCTAAACACCCCCTAAAATGTGTTTAAATGTTATTTGTGTGCTTAAATTCATGCAGAGTGCCAGAAGCTTTTTTGGGGGGTCCCAAAATCATTTGGAACCCTCCCTCCCCCCCAACCGCTAAGTCAACCGATACCAATCCTCTATATGCTGACTTTGCCAAACCCATACACACTATACCTACCTCTTTTGTGTTCATATTTATGGATGAATTCACCAAAGCATGTAGTGCAAGGCCCTGCCTGAATACTTTCAAATGGTACTGTTTAAAGTTTTGTTCTCCTATTATCTTGATAGGTAATTGCAGAATGTAAAAATGTGCTTCAATTAGAACAGTGTGTATTCATATTTTTGTATTATGACACTTCTTACCTGTCCAGTGGGCTGCCAATAGTGTAAGTAAATGAGGGGCTGGCCAAAGTAACACACATTATTTATGCATTCAGCTCTCAATGAAGTGGAGACGGTTACCTGTCCAAAACATACCCCCCCCCCCTAAAATTTTAGCAATGGGCCATCAGAGGGGGTGAGGAATATGATAAGTGTACTTTATATATTTGTCTTTAACCTGTTCCTGACCAGCCGCCACAGTTGTACTGCGGCAGAATGGTACAGGCAGGCAAATCGCCGTTATGCTACGCCGGCCACGACGATCGGATTCAATCAGGAACCGATCAATCCCCAGGCCCAGGCCAATGAATCTGGCCTGGACCTGGTGATCACTCCTGACAAATGATATCCTTTCCCTGTCTGTGTAACTGTAAACACTGACAGGGGAAGTGATGCCATCTCCCTCGTGTCAGTCTTTTCCATTCAAGACCGAGAGGAGAGAGCATTAGAAAACTGAGTTGCACAACACTACACTGACACCAGGTCATGTAGGCACACATTCACCCCCCGATCACCACCTGTCACTGTGTCGCCCAGTACAGCAATCAGATTTTTTTTGATTGCTGTACTAGTGTCATTAGAGACACTAATCAGTGTTAGGGTAATTAGTCTTAGGCCCAGATAGGACTAGGGACCCCCCCCTTACCCCCCAATAAAGGTTTAACCTCTTGATTACACGTTGTCACCTGTGATCACAGTATAAGTGTTACGGGTGACGCAGTTTAGCTAGTTCTTTTTTTATAGCGTCAGGGCACCCTCCATATTTTACCCAATAAAGGTTTAACCCTCTGATCACCCGGCGGGTGTTCAAAGTTAGGTTTTAGGGTCAGATAGGGTCTGCGTCGCCCCAGGCAGCGCCAGGTTAGTTCCAGTACCGCTAACACCCACGCACGCACCATACGCCTCCCTTAGTAGTATAGTGTCTGAACAGATCAATATCTGATCTGATCAGAACTATATTAGCGCTCCCAACAGTTTAGGGTTCCCAAATGCGCAGCGTTAGCAGGATCACCCAAGATTCCTGCTAGCACCTGCATTTAGCCCTTCTGCCCAGCCCAGCCCAGCCCAGCCCTACCCACCCAAATGCAGTATCGATCGATCACTGTAACTTACAAAACAGTTAGCCCTGATCCCTGCGAACGCTAACAGTTTTTTTGGTAGCGTTTTGATACAGTTGCTGACAGTCAGGAGCTTTTTTACCTGCGAGTCTCACTAGTGTACCAAAAACTTTAGAGCCCAAAATGGTAAATCGAAGGTACACTAGTGAAGAGGCCTACACATTTCTGAGCATGACAGATAGTGAAGAGGAAGTTACTTATCTGTCAGATTCAGGCTCAGAATACGATCCTGTAGACGGCAGCGGCACCCTGACAGATAGCTCTGACGACAAAGTTGTGGTCCCTGCCAAGGTCAGGCGTACCAGACCCCGATCTTCTTCTGCTGTCGTTGAGGTGCAAAAACCGCAGGTCCCTCGTATAGAGCAGAGAGCCAGTTCCTTCTGGTGAACTGGCAAGCACCAGCGGCCTAGTACATCCTGGTCGTACATCCAGCACTGCAGTAACACTTGGTGATGTGGCGAGTCCCATAAGTGCAGTTCAAGCTGGTGAGGTGGCAAGCACAAGTAGTGTCCCGCAGCCACCAAGAAGTCAAAGACAGGCCAGTCGAGCCCATAGTGCCCTTCCTGCTGCATTTGCCAATCCTAATTGGGAACCCACCACTTCTGCAGCACCCGTACTTCCGCCATTCACTGGCCAACCCGGCATTCAGGTGGAAACAGTTGATTTTTCATCACTTGATTTTTATTTGCTGTTTTTTACGAAGATCTCTATAGATCTATTGTGGACCAAAGCAATTTGTATGCTGGTCAATACATCGCCGCTAATCCCCAGCTGACCCTTGCCAGAGATTGGAGACCAATTACAGTCTCCGAATTTGAGACCTTTCAGGGCCTATCCCTCGTCATGGGCGTAACTAAAAAAAAAGAGTGAGTTGCGGTCATATTGGTCTACTGACCCAATTGACCATACGCCCGTGTTCTCTGCCTCCATGACCAGGACATGATACAAGCGGATCTTGCGGTTCATGCACTTCAGTGACAATGAACTCTGTTGTCCTCGGGGTGACCCTTAATTTGATCGGCTCTACAAAATTCGGCCCCTCGTAAACCACTTCAACCAATGTTTTGCAGCCTTGTTTACTCCCCATCAAGTTGTCTGCGTTGATGAGTCCCCGATTAAGATTTCTGGCCGCTTGTCATTAAAACAGTATCTTCCCAGCATGCGTGTCAGATACGAGGTCAAGATGTATAAGCTCTGTGACAGGGCCACAGGCTATACATGTAGTTTTATGGTTTACGAGGGAAGAGATAGCCACGTAGAGTCGCCGAACTGCCCTGACTACATAGGAAGCGCTGGCAAGATTGTGTGGGACTTGGTGTCACCCTTGTTCAGAAAGGGGTACCACTTGTATGTGGACAATTATTACACAAGCTTGCCACTTTTTTGAACATCAAATTGGCGCATGTGGCACTGTGCGATCTAATCGCCGGGGCTTTCCCCAGCGGCTTGTAGATTCCCGTCTTAGGCTGGGAGAGAGAGCCTGCTTGAGATTAATAATTTGCTCGCTATGAAGTGGAGGGATAATAAGAATGTTTTCGTTCTTACCTCCCTTCATGCAGACACAACTGTCCAAATTACTACGGCGGCTGGTGTTGTGGAGAAACCCCTCTGTGTCCACGAATATAACCAAAATATGGGAGGGGTGGACCTCAACAACGAGTTGTTGGCGCCGTACCTAATTGCACGCAAGGCCAGACGCTGGTATAAAAAAGTGTCTGTATACTTATTTCAATTGCCTTGGCTGAACACTCATGTGCTAAACAGAGCTTCAGGACGAACTGGATCCTTCCTTAAATTCCAGGAAGAGATCATCAGAGCCCTTCTGTTTCCAAGCGGTGCTCTGGCCCACCTTCCCAGTGCAAATGCAGTAAGCCGGCTGCATGAGAGGCATTTTCCGCATGTCCTCTCTGGTACCCCTACCCAAAGAAACCCCCAAAGAAGATGTTGTGTCTGTAGAAAGCACAGATTTAGGCGTGACACCCGCTTTTATTGTCCCTCCTGTCCTGACCAACCTGGTCTTTGCATTGGTGACAGTGTCAACGCTATTACACACTAGTTGAGTATTACATAGTTACATAGTTAGTCAGGTTGAAAAAAGTCCATCCAGTTCAACCACAAAAAAAAATTAAAAATTACATACAATCCCATATACCCAATTCTATACCCACAGTTGATCCAGAGGAAGGTGAAAAACCCCAGCAGAGCATGCTCCAATTTGCTAAAGCAGGGGAAAAAATTCCTTCCTGATCCCCCGTGAGGCAATTGGATTTTACCCGGATCAACTTTACCTATAAATGTTGGTACCCAGTTATATTTTGTACATTTAGGAAATAATCCAGGCCTTTCTTAAAGCAATCTACTGAGCTAGCCAGAACCACCTCTGCAGGGAGTCTATTCCACATTTTCACAGCTCTTACTGTGAAGAAACCTTTCTGTATTTGGAGATGAAATCTTTTTTCCTCTAGATGTAAAGAGTGCCCCCTTGTCCTCTTTGTTGACTGTAAAGTGAATAACTCAACACCGAGTTCACTATATGGACCCCTTATATATTTGTACATGTTGATCATATCCCCCCTTAATCTCCTCTTATCAAGGGTGAATAAATTCAGTTCCTCTAATCTTCCCTCATAGCTGAGCTCCTCCATGCCTCTTATCAGTTTGGTTGCCCTTCCCTGCACTTTCTCCAGTTCCCCAATATCCTTTTTGAGAACTGGTGCCCAAAACTGAACTGCATATTCCAGATGAGGTCTTACTAATGATTTAAACAGGGGCAAAATGATATCTCTCTCTCTGGAGTCCATACCTCTCTTAATACAAGAAAGGACTTTGCTTGCTTTGGAAACCGCAGCTTGGCATTGCATGCTATTATTGAGCTTATGATCTACCAAAACCCCCAGATCCTTTTCCACTATGGATCCCTCAGTTGTACTCCCCCTAGTATGTATGATGCGTGCATATTCTTAGCCCCATGTGCATAACTTTACATTTATCAACATTAAACCTCATCTGCCACATAGTCGCCCAATTAGACAGAGCATTGAGGTAGGCTTGTGAATTGGAGACATCCTGTAAGGACGTTATTCCACTGTATAGCTTGGTGTCATCTGCAAAGATGGAAATTTTACTTTTGATCCCAGATAATAAAGATATTAAAAAGTAAGGGTCCCAGCACTGAACCTTGGGGTACACCACTGATAACCTTAGACCATTCAGAGTAAGAATCATTAACCACTACTCTCTGAATTCTGTCTTTTACCCAGTTTTCTATTCATTTACAAACTGATATTTCCAAACCTGTAGACTTTACCTTACACATGAGCCGTGTGTGCGGAACTGTATCGAACGCTTTTGCAAAATCCAAGTATACCACGTCCACCGTCACCCCTCTGTCCAATGTTTTACTTACCTCCTCATAAAAAGAAATCAGGTTTGTCTGACAACTTCTGTCTTTCATGAATCCATGCTGTCTGTTGCTTAAAATATTTTTTTCCTGCAAGAACTCGTCTATGTGGTCTTTTATTAACCACCTGATTACTTTGCACTTAAACCCCCCTCGTGACCAGACTAATTTTCAGCTTTTGGCGCTGACTTTGAATTTACACTTTGAATGACAATTGCGCGGTCATACAACACTGTACCCAAATTAATTTTTTATCATTTTTTTCCCACAAATAGAGCTTTCTTTTGGTGGTATTTAATCACAGCTGGGGTTTTTATTTTTTGCTAAACAAACAAAAAAAGATGGAAAATTTAAAAAAAATAAAAAAATCATGTTTAATAGTTTGTTATAAAATTTTGCAAACAGGTAATTTTTCTGCTTCATTGATATGCGCTGATGAGGTGGCACAGGTGGGCACTGATAGGCTGCACTGGTTGTCACTGATAGACTGCACTGGTGGGGACAGATAAGTCGGTACTGATGGGGACAGCAAAGATGGCACTGATGGGTGGCACGGATGGGCACCGATGGGTGGCACTGATGGGCACTGGTAGGTGACACAGATGAGCACTGGCAGGTGACACTGATGTGCAGCACTGGCACTGTGGGCACTGAGAGATGGCACTGTGGGCACTGACAGATGGAACTGTGGGCACTGACAGATGGCACTGTGGGCACTGACAGATGGCACTGTGGGCACTGGTTGGCGGCACTTTAATGGGGCAAAGGTGGGCACCATGGATTGAGCACATTGCAGTGAGAGGGACTAATGTCTCTCTCACTGCCGCCGGTGATCGGCTTTTTTTTTTTTTTTCAGGGGGCGCGCAGGCAGCTCGTGGCCGGGACGACGTCAATAGACGTCGTCCCGGCACATTAGATCCGCGCTGTAGCCGTCATTTGGCTATAGCGCGGATCTCAGGTAGTTAATCTCTCCAGTATCTTCCCAACTATAGAAGTTAAACTAACAGGTCTATAGTTACTTGGTAAAGACTTTGTTCCCTTTTTAAATATAGGCACCACGTTGGCCCTGCGCCAATCCAGTGGTACTATTCCTGTCATTAATGAGTCCCTAAAAATTAGATACAATGACTTTGAAATTACAGAGCTCAAATCTTTTAGGATCCGTGGGTGGATGCCATCAGGTCCAGGTGCTTTATCCACCTTTATTCTGTCTAAATATTTCTGAACCATATCACTTTTGAGCCATTGTGGATTTGGGGTCACTACCACCCCCATTATGGACACGAGCTCCCCCATGATCCTTTGTATACACAGAGCTGAAGGAAGTATTTAATAAATTAGCCTTCTCTTTGTCCCCAGTCACCCACTCTAGATTATTTTGTAAAGGGCCTACATGCTCAGACTTGACCTTTTTTACTATTAATATATTTGAAGAATTTTTTGCAATCTGTCTTTCGTTTGGAATTTTTGCATCATTGATTTCCTTTTTACATATTCTGTTCTATTCTTTGTAACATTTAAATTACACTAGTGATCCTTCATTTTTATATTTTTTAAAAGCTCTTTTCTTATTGTTTATAGCTTTTTTAACTTTGGCCATGAGCCACATAGGTTTTAGTTTTAGCCTTTTAAACTTATTGCCCATGGGAATATACTTTGCAGTCAGTTCACAAACAGTCTTTTTGAAGAATTCCCATTTCTGTTCTGTGCCCATTGATGCCAATATTCTCTCCCAGTCTAAGTCCTGGAGAGCAGCCCTCATCCTTGGAAAATTTACTCTCTTGAAATTAAGTGTTTTTATCTTGTGGTAAAATGGGGTCATTTGGGGGTCATTAGAAAGACTGAAGGTGGTGATTGGTTTTCGGGCCCTGTACGCAGCTAGGCTCCCAAAAAGTCCCACACATGTGGTATCTCCGTACTCGGGAGAAGCAGCAGAATACATTTTGGGGTATAATTCCACATATGCCCATGGCATGTTTGAGCTATATATCATTTAGTGACGACTTTGTGCAAAAAAAAAAGAAAAGTTTGTCATTTTCCCAAAACATGTGGCAATATATTAAATATTCCATGGACTTAACATGCCTCTCAGCAAATAGCTTGGGGAGTCTACTTTCCAAAATAGGGTAATTTGGGAGGGTTTTATGCCATCTTGGCATTTTATGGCCATCAAAACTGTGATAGGTAGCGAGGAGTGAAATCAAAATTTAACACCCTTAGAAATCCTGAAGGCGGTGATTGGTTTCCGGGGGCCCTGTACGCGGCTAGGCTCCCAAAAAGTCCTACACATGTGTTATCACCGTACTCAGGAGAAGCAGCAAAATAAATTTTGGGGTGCAATTCATTTAGTGACAACTTTTTGTATTTTTTTTGTCATTATTCAATCACTTGGGACAAATTTTTTTTTATATTCAATGGGCTCAACATGCCTCTTAGCAATTTCCTTAGGGTTTACTGCCCTGCCATTTTAGCACCTCAAGAAATGAGATAGGCAGTCATAAACTAAAAGCTGCGTAAATTCCAGAAAATGTACCCTAGTTTGTAGACACTATAACTTTTGCGCAAACCAATAAATATACTCTTATTGACATTTTTTTTACCAAAGACATGTGGCTGAATACATTTTGGCCTAAATGTATGACTAAAATTGAGTTTTTGGGATATTTCTTATAACAAAAAGTAGAAAATATAATTTTTTTCCAAATTTTCGGTCTTTTTCCGTTTATATCGCAAAAAATAAAGATCGCAGAGGCAATCAAATACCATCAAATGAAAGCTCTATTTGAGGGAAAAAAAGGACGCAAATTTCTTATTATTTGGGTACAACATTGCATAACCGCGCAATTACCAGTTAAAGCAGTGCAGTGCCAAATTGTAAAAAGTCCTCTGGTCTTTGACCAGCCAAATGGTCTGGGGCTGAAGTGGTTAAATACTCCTTCAAATAAATGTTATACTGATGTTGGCCAAGAATGTTTGTGTCTAATCTGCTTGCAATGTTATGTGCAAAATGACTAATTATTTTTTTTCTTGTTTGACTCCACAGTTTCCTTCAACGCCACAGGAATGGCAGACTGTGGCTTCCCAATTTGCCCAGCGTTGGGACTTTCCCAACTGCAGAGGGGCAATAGATGGGAAACATGTCCACATAGTCCCACCCCCCCAACTTGGGGTCATAATATTATAATTACAAGGAGTTTAATAGTATAGTGATGTCGGCGGTGGTGTCGGTGACATATGATTTTCTTTATGTGGACGTGGGGAAAAATGTCCGGATGTCGGATGGTGGAGTGGCCCAGACGGAGTTTTACTGACAACCCCAGAATGGCAGCTTGGGCTTGCCACCTCCAGAAGACAATGTGGAAGGACTCCCGGTCGCCTTCATCGCGGATGAAGCCTTTGCGCTGGGGGACCATCTTATGCGCCCATTCCCTATGAGGACCTTCACCCCGGACGAGAGGGTTTTTAATTACCGGCTGTCCAGAGCCAGAAGAGTGGTGGAGAATGCTTTTGGGATAATGGCCAGCCGGTTCCGCCTATTTCTGACACCAATCCACATAGCAGAATATAAACTGAGCCATATTGTGCATAAAACATAGGAAAGCAAAATTGGGACTTTTCAAGCGCATACAAAGACAATAATTTAGAAAAAGAGAAAATTTATTTTGATTAAAAATTCTTAAGTGAAAATATAAGAATTCCACAATAGATCAGTAACAAATACCAACAAAAGTGTAATTGTATCTCTACAGGGGGAGGAGGAGCCAGTGACGTCAGCCTGAGGAGTCTGCCGAGTCGGCGAGGCTGTGAGGAGAAGCGAGCCTGACTGATTCCCCATGACTATTATTGTCTAACCTACGGGCGGTTTGTGAGTGAATAGCAGAGAGATGTATCTTTAGTGTCCTTGTTACAAATTGATATAAACTATTGTGTGTCTTTCTTTTTTTCCTGCATATATCGAGATCAAGAGTGTTTACAAGCCAAAGCTAAGTGAATGATAAGAGGAAGGATTTTTAACATTTGTGTATCGCTCAGTACTTAACTTATAGCAGTAAGAACTGGATCGGTGTACTACTACCTGCTATAAGTTGATTTGACTGCAGTCATCCATCATCTTTCTTTTTTAATTTTGAATTCTTTATTTATTTTTGTAAAAGGTACTAGACATTACATATTCAAACCACGTTTCCACATTTCAACAATCACGTATTTGTTTACTAATGTTTACTTATCACCTATATTGGTTTGGCAAACTTCAATCTTTTTACCGACCTATTTCGTCTTTAGGTCCTTAACCACTTCCCGACCGCCCCATGTACATATACGTCAACAGAATGGCACGTACAGGCAAAAGGACGTACCTGTACGTGCCATTCTTCAGGCGGTTGGGGGGTCCGATCGGACCCCCCTCCGCCGGCGGGGACGGTCGGGATCGTGTCAGGAGTGATGCGGGAAGAGGGGACGGCCAGTGGTTTCTGGCCACCCCCTCCCGATCGCTCCTGGCGAATCACATTCTCCCTTGCCTGTGTAATTGTAAACACAGGCAAGGGGAAGTGACGTCACGCTCCTCGTGTCGGTCTTTCTGACCGGGACGCCGAGCGGTGAAGACACAGCAAGTAAGTGCACAACAGTACACTGACACCAGGACACTTAGGCACACAATCCACCCCCTGTCACCCCCAGATCACCCCCTGCCCCCCCTGTCACAGTGTCACTGATTGCAGTGATCATTTATTTACTGATCACTGCATTTAGTGTCAGTGTGACTGTAATAACTGTCAGGGCAGTTAGTTTTAGGCCCCTTTAGGTCTAAGGTAGCCCCCTACCCCCCCCCCCCCCAATAAAGGTTTAACCCCTTGATTGCCCCCTAGGTAACCCTTTCACCCCCTTTTGCCAGTGTCACTAAGCGATCGTTTTTCTGATCGCTCTATTAGTGTCACTGGTGCCGCTAGGTAGCCAGTTTTTTTTTTAGGTACCTGCCAGGTTTATATAGGATTATAAATAGGTTTATAGGTCAGGTACCCCCATATTACAACCTAAATAAAGGTTTTAACCCCTTGATTGCCCCTAGAGTTAACTCTTTCACCAGTGATCACAGTATAAGTGTCACTGGTGACGCTGGTTAGCCAGTTAGTTATTTAGTTATTTAGGTTCCCCGTCAGGTTTTTATATAGCGTCAGGTACCCCCATATATTACCTAATAAAGGTTTTAACCCCCTGATTGCCCCTAGTTAACCCTTTCACCAGTGATCACCGTATTACTGTTACGGGTGACGCTGGTTAGATAGTTTGTTTTTTATACTGTCAGGGCACCCGCCATTTATTACCCAATAACGGTTTAAACCCCCTGATCGCCCGGCGGGTGATATCAATTAGGTTTTAGGGACAAATAAGGTTTGCGTCGCCCCAGGTTAGTGCCAGCACCGCAAACACCCACGCGCAAAGCATACACCTCCCTTAGTGGTATAGTATCTGAACAGATCAATATCTGATCTGATCAGATCTATACTAGCGTCCCAGCAGTTTAGGGTCCAAAAAAACGCATTGTTAGCGGGATCAGCCCAGATACCTGCTAGCACCTGCGTTTCCCCCCTCCGCCCAGCCCAGCCCAGCCCACCCAAGTGCAGTATCGATCGATCACTGTCACTTACAAAACACTAAGCACACATAACTGCAGCGTTCGCAGAGTCAGGCCTGATCCCTGCGATCGCTAACAGTTTTTTTTTTGGTAGCGTTTTGATTCAGTCGCCAGCAGCCTAGGAGCTTTTTTTTTTCCTGTGAATCTCACTAGTGTACTACTAAATTTAGAGCCCAAAATGGCAAATCGCAAGTACACTAGTGAACAGGCCTACTTGTTTCTGAGTATGTCAGATAGTGAAAAGGAGGTCACTCATCTGTCAGAATCAGGCTCAGAATACGACCCAGTAGACGACAGCGGCTCCATGACAGATAGCTCTGGCGACGGAGGTGAGGTCCCTGCTAAGGTCAGGCGTACCCGATCCCGATCTTCTGCTGTTGTTGAGGTGCAGGAACCGCAGGTCTCTCGTATGGAGCAGAGAAGTACTAGCGCCGCTATTCCTTCTGGTGAACTGGCAAGCACCAGCGGCCTAGTACACCCTGGACGTAGTCAAACCAGCACTGCAGTAACACTTGGTGACGTGGCGAGTCCCATAAGTGCAGTTCAAGCTGGCGAGGTGGCAAGCACAAGTAGTGCCCCGCTGCCACCAAGAAGAAGACAAAGGCAGGCCCGTCGATCACATAGTGTCCTTCCTGCAGAATTCGCCAATCCTGATTGGGTGCCCACCACTTCTGCAGGACCCGTACTTCCCCCATTCACTGGCCAACCCGGTATTCAGGTGGAAACAGCTGATTTTAAGCCATCCGATTTTTTATCGCTGTTTTTCACGGAAGATCTCTATAGATCTATTGTGGACCAAAGTAATATATACGCTGGTCAATACATCGCCGCTAATCCCCAAGTGCCTTCCCTTGCCAGAGATTGGAAACCAATTACGGTTTCCGAATTTAAGTCCTTTCTGGGCCTTTCCATCAACATGGGCATGCATAAATTCCCGACGCTGAGGTCTTATTGGTCCACCCTCGCGCTCCACCATATGCCCGTGTTCTCTCGCTCCATGTCCAGGGCACGATACGAACAGATCTTGCGGTTCATGCACTTCAGTGACAATGAACTCTGTCGTCCTCGTGGAGACCCTGAATTTGATCGGCTCTACAAAATTCGGCCCCTCATAAACCACTTCAACCAACGTTTTGCAGCCTTGTTTAATCCCAATCAAGTTGTCTGCGTTGACGAGTCCCTGATTAAGTTTTCTGGCGGCTTGTCTTTCAAACAGTTCCTTCCCAGCAAGCGTGCCAGATACGGGGTCAAGCTCTACAAGCTCTGTGACAGGGCAACAGGCTATACGTGGAGCTTTTCGGTTTATGAGGGAAAAGATAGTCACGTAGAGCCGGAGAACTGTCCAGATTACATAGGGAGCACTGGCAAGATAGTGTGGAACTTGGTGTCACCCTTATTCGGAAAGGGGTACCACTTGTACGTGGACAATTATTACACGAGCGTGCCACTTGTTTGATCATCAGATTGGAGCATGTGGCACCGTGCGACCTAATCGCCGGGGCTTTCCCCAGCGGCTTGTAGATTCCCCTCTTAGGCTGGGGGTGAGAGCCTGCTTGAAGTGTAATAATTTGCTCGCTGTGAAGTGGAGGGATAATAGGAATGTTTTCGTTCTTACCTCCCTTCATGCAGACACGACAGTCCAAATTCGTACGGCGGCTGGTGTTGTGACGAAACCCCTCTGTGTCCACGAATACAACCTTAATATGGGGGGGGTGGACCTCAACGACCAGTTGTTGGCGCCGTACCTAGTTGTCCGTAAGGCTAGACGCTGGTACAAAAAAGTGTCTATTTATTTGTTCCAATTGGCTTTTCTGAATGCTCATGTGCTATACGGAGCTTCAGGCGGGAGGTTACCCTTCCTTGAATTCCTGGAAGAGGTTCTCACAGACCTTCTGTTTCCAGACGGTTCTGCACCTCACCATTCCGAACCAAATGCAGTTAGCCGGCTGTATGAGAGGCATTACCCTTATGTCCTCCCGAGTACCCCTACCCAACAAGCCCCCCAAAAAAGATGTCGTGTCTGTACCAAGCGCGGATGTAGGCGTGACACCCGTTATTATTGTCCACGCTGTCCTGACAATCCTGGTCTCTGCATTGGTGAATGTTTTGAACGCTACCACTCACTAGTGAGGTTTTAGCGTAGGGTACAGCATTTCACAGGCTAGGATACACTTTCACAGGGTCTCAAGAATGCCATCGCATTTTGAGACCCGACCGTTAGTTAAAATGATAGTTACAGGGTCTCAAGAATGCCATCGCATTTTGAGACCCGACCGTTACAGTTAAAATTATAGTTATAGTTTAAAAAAAAAAGTGTAAAAAATAAAAAAAAAGTACAAAAAAAAAAACCCCCCAAAAAAATATAAAATAAAAAAACCAAAAATAGTTGTCGTTTTATTGTTCTCTCTCTCTCTCTCTCTCTCTCTCTCTCTCTCTATTGTTGCTCTTTTTTACTCTATTCTATTCTGCAATGTTTTATTATGTTTTATCATGCTTGCTTTTCAGGTATGTAATTTTGTTTACTGTGTTTTATTGTTAACCATTTTTTTGTTTTCAGGTGCGCCATTCAGTTGCAGCGCGGATTTATTTATCTTGACAGCAACATCGTTTGCTCCCACGATACATAAAGCCACGACTCCAACGCTGTAGGAGGTGATTTCACCACCACAGTTAAAAAAAAAGAGCATATATGCCGAAGCATGGGGGCAGCAGAGGGCGGAGGAGCGATTTTGCTCCTAATGCCACGTACATACGGTCGAAAAAAGTCCGACCATGTGTACGTGGCATAACTTTTTTGCGGGAGGATGCCCCCATGCTTCGGCATATATATATTTTAGGCACCGGTTGCGTTAACAAAATGTTTTATTTTTTACTATGTTTTTTTTTTTTGGTATTTGCTTTGCAGGTATGGTATGGTAAGGTCTTACTGTTATACTGTTATGTTACTTTGTTTTAATGTTAACCATTATTTGCTTAGCAGGTACGCCATTCAGTTGCAGCGTGGATTTATTTATCTTGACAGCAACAGCGTTTGCTCCCACGATACATAAAGCCGCGACTCCAACGCTGTAGGAGGTGATTTCACCACCACAGTTAAAAAAAAAGAGCATATATGCCGAAGCATGGGGGCAGCAGAGGGCGGAGGAGCGATTTTGCTCCTAATGCCACGTACATATGGTCGAAAAAAGTCCGACCATGTGTACGTGGCATAACTTTTTTGCGGGAGGATGCCCCCATGCTTCGGCATATATAAATGGTGCATGTATGCCCATCATTAGAAGTGGGTGGATGAAGGGAGGTATTCTAATGGTGGGCATACCCACCGCACCATTGAGAAAGCATTTTATCACACCGATCTTGGTGTGGTCAGATGCTTTGAGGGCAGAGGAAAGATCTAGGGTCTAATAGACCCTTTTTTTCAAAAAAGAGTACCTGTCACTGCCTATTGCTATCATAGGGGATATTTACATTCCCTGCGATAACAATAAAAATGATAACTAAGAAAAAAAAAATGGAAGGAACAGTTTAAAAATAAAATAAAAAAGCTAAATAAAAAGAAAAAATAAAAAAAAATAAAAAAAAAGCACCCCTGCCCCCCCTTCTCTTGCGCAAAGGCGAACACAAGCGTTGGTCTGGCGTCATATGTAAACAGCAATTGCACCATGCATGTGAGGTATCACCGCGAAGGTCAGATCGAGGGCAGTAATTTTAGCAGTAGACCTCCTCCGTGAATCTAATGTGGTAACCTGTAAATGCTTTTAAAGGCTTTTAAAAATGTATGTAGTTTGTCGCCACTGCGTGTTTGTGCGCAATTTTAAAGCATGTCATGTTTGGTATCCATGTACTCGGCCTAAGATCATATTTTTTATTTCATCAAAAATTTGAGCAATATAGTGTGTTTTAGTGCATTAAAATAAAAAAAAGTGTATTTTTTCCACAAAAAATGCGTTTGAAAAATCGCTGCGCAAATACTGTGTGGAAAAAAAAAATGCAACACCCACCATTTTAATCTGTAGGGCCTTTGCTTTAACAATATA
Organism: Lithobates sylvaticus; assembly: GCA_028564925.1. Taxonomy (NCBI): domain Eukaryota; kingdom Metazoa; phylum Chordata; class Amphibia; order Anura; family Ranidae; genus Lithobates; species Lithobates sylvaticus. The sequence goes on along the minus strand of CM053028.1, from coordinate 174,561,203 downwards.
TATAGTGTTTGGGGGTTCAACGTAATTTTCTTGCAAAATATTTTTTTTTTTGGTCCCAAGAGATTGAATAATGAAAAAAAAAAAAAAATATTTTTTTTTTACAAAAAGTTGTCACTAAATGATATATTGCTCAAACATGCCATGGGCATATGTGGAAATACACCCCAAAATACATTCTGTTGCTTCTCCTGAGTACGGGGATACCACATGTGTGGGACTTTTTGGGAGCCTAGCCGCGTACGGGACCCCAAAATCCAAGCACCGCCTTCAGGCTTTCTAAGGGTGTAATTTTTTTATTTCACTCCTCACTGCCAATCACAGTTTCGGAGGCCATGGAATGCCCAGATGGCACAAACCACCCCCAAATGACCCCATTTTGGAAAGTAGACACCCCAAGCTATTTGCTGAGAGGTATGGTGAGTATTTTGCAGATCTCGCTTTTTGTCACAAAGTTTTGAAAATTGAAAAAAGAAAAAAAAAATGTTTTTTTCTTTACTTTCTTCATTTTCAAAAACACATGAGAGCTGTAAAATACTCACCATGCCTCTCAACAAATAGCTTGGGGTGTCTACTTTCCAAAATGGGGTCATTTGGGGGTTTTTTGTGCTATTTTGGCATTTTATGGCCTTCGAAACTGTGATAGGTAGTGAGGAGTGAAATCAAAAATTTGCACCCTTAGAAATGCTGAAGGCGGTGCTTGGGTTTCGGGGCCCCGTACGCGGCTAGGCTCCCAAAAAGTCCCACACATGTGGTATCCCCATACTCAGGAGAAGCAGCAAAATGTATTTTGGGGTGCAATTCCACATATAACCATGGCATGTGTGAGCAATATATCATTTAGTGACAACTTTTTGAATACATTTTTTTTTTATTTATTTTTTTTGTCTTTATTCAATCACTTGGGACTAAAAAAAAAAAATATTCAATGGGCTCAACATGCCTCTCAGCAAATAGCTTGGGGTGTCTACTTTCCAAAATGGGGTAATTTGGGGGGGGTTCTGTGCCATCTTGGCATTTTATGGTCTTCAAAACTGTGATAGGTAGTGAGGAGTGAAATCAAAAATTTATGCCCTTAGAAATCCTGAAAGCGGTGCTTGGTTTTCGGGGTCCTGTATGCGGATAGGCTCCCAAAAAGTCCCACACATGTGGTATCCCCGTACTCAGGAGAAGCAGCAGAATGTATTTTGGGGTGTAATTCCACATATGCCCATGGCATGTGTGGGCAATATATCATTTAGTGACAACTTTGGGGAAAAAAAAAAGTTTGTAATATTCCCGCAACTTGTGGCAAAATATAAAATATTCCATGTACTCAACATGCCTCTCAGCAAAAAGCTTGGGGTGTCTACTTTCCAAAATGGGGTCATTTGGGGGGTTTTTGTGCTATTTTGGCATTTTATGGCCTTCGAAACTGTGATAGGTAGTGAGGAGTGAAATCAAAAATTTGCACCCTTAGAAATGCTGAAGGCGGTGCTTGGGTTTCGGGGCCCCGTACGCGGCTAGGCTCCCAAAAAGTCCCACACATGTGGTATCCCCATACTCAGGAGAAGCAGCAAAATGTATTTTGGGGTGCAATTCCACATATAACCATGGCATGTGTGAGCAATATATCATTTAGTGACAACTTTTTGAATACATTTTTTTTTTTGTCTTTATTCAATCACTTGGGACTAAAAAAAAAAATATTCAATGGGCTCAACATGCCTCTCAGCAAATAGCTTGGGGTGTCTACTTTCCAAAATGGGGTCATTTGGGGGGGTTTTGTGCCATCTTGGCATTTTATGGCCTTCAAAACTGTGATAGGTAGTGATAGGTAGTGAGGAGTGAAATCAAAAATGTATGCCCTTAGAAATCCTGAAGGCGGTGCTTGGTTTTCGGGGTCCCGTATGCGGATAGGCTCCCAAAAAGTCCCACACATGTGGTATCCCCATACTCAGGAGAAGCAGCAGAATGTATTTTGGGGTGTAATTCCACATATGCCCATGGCATGTGTGGGCAATATATCATTTAGTGACAACTTTGGGCAAAAAAAAAAAAAAGTTTGTAATATTCCCGCAACTTGTGGCAAAATATAAAATATTCCATGTACTCAACATGCCTCTCAGCAAATAGCTTGGGGTGTCTACTTTCCAAAATGGGGTCATTTGGGGGGGTTTTGTGCTATTTTGGCATTTTATGGCCTTCGAAACTGTGATAGGTAGTGAGGAGTGAAATCAAAAATTTGCACCCTTAGAAACCCTGAAGGCGTTGATTGGGTTTCGGGGCCCCGTGCGCGGCTAGGCTCCCAAAAAGTCCCACACATGTGGTATCCCCATACTCGGGAGAAGCAGCAAAATGTATTTTGGGGTGCATCTCCACATATAACCATGGCATGTGTGAGCAATATATCATTTAGTGACAACTTTATGAAAAATTTTTTTTTTTTTTTTTGTCTTTATTCAATCACTTGGGACTAAAAAAAGAAATATTCAATGGGCTCAACATGCCTCTCAGCAAATAGCTTGGGGTGTCTACTTTCCAAAATGGGGTCATTTGGGGGGGTTTTGTACTTCCCTGCCATTTTAGCACCTCAAGAAATGAGATAGGAAGTCATAAATTAAAAGCGGTGTAAATGCCAGAAAATGTACTCTAGTTTGTAGACGCTATAACTTTTGCGCAAACCAATAAATATACGCTTATTGGCATTTTTTTTACTAAAGACATGTGGCTGAATACATTTTGGCCCAAATGTTTGACTAAAATTGAGTTTATTGGATTTTTCTTATAACAAAATTAGAAAATATCTTTTTTTTTCAAAATTTGCGGTCTTTTTCCGTTTATAGCGCAAAAAATAAAAATCACAGAGGCAATCAAATACCATCAAAAGAAAGCTCTATTTGTGGGAAGAAAAGGACGCAAATTTTGTTTGGTTACAACATTGCATGACCGCGCAATTACCAGTTAAAGCAGTGCAGTGCAAAATTGAAAAAAGACCTCTGGTCCTTTGGCTGCCAAATGGTCCGGGGCTGAAGTGGTTAATGTTTACCTCACCCGGTAATAAGTACCATTTTGCACGTTAGTTATCTTAATCTCTATTCTTCCCTTTTTCTTTATTCCCCTGAAAAACCCTAACCCCGGTAACCCCTCCCTAAAAAGAAAAAAAATAAAAATAAAAAAAGATGGGGGCTTCCCATTTCCGGCCCTCTGTCCCTCAGCGAGATGTGATTATTCTAACTTTTTCCCCCTTTTTCCTATTTGCCTTCTTTCTGCTTTCTCCCTTCTCTTCTTCTCTCCTTCTTCCCTCCCCCACTTCTTCACTCCTCCCTTCTCTCTTCCATTTTTTTTTCCCTTCCTCTGACTGTACAAATCGGTCCCATATTGCCCATGTTTGCTCATACTGTTCTTTCCTATTTTGTGCCGAATAAACCAAATCTTCCATAGCTCCAGTCTCTCTAACCTTATTTAACCATCTTGCTATGGAAGGCGGTCTGGTATCCCTCCAGTGCTGAGTGATACAGGCCTTGGCCGCGTTAACCAAATGACAAAGCACGGACCTTTTATATACCTTCGTTGGAATCTTTGAGAGATGGAGCAAAAAGAAGGCAGGATCCTCCGGCACCAAAATATCGGTAAGTTTTTGGGAGAGTTCCTGAACTTCCTCCCAGTATGCCCTCACTTTCGGGCAGGCCCAAAAAATATGTAGCATGGTTCCTTCCTCTCTCCTGCACCGCCAGCACCTATCTGAGATTTCCCTCGAGAATTTATTCATCTTCGTTGGGGTGTAATACCATCGGTCAATATTTTATAATTTAATTCCTGTGTTCTCGTATTAATTGACGAGTTCAGTACCCAATATATATTTTGGCGCTGAGTTGCAGTAAAGGTTTTATTCAAATCTCTTTCCCATTTGCTAATGGATGGTATCACAAACCCCTCCCTCGGGGTATTCAAAAGCGAATACATCTTCGAAATCACCCGGTGGAGTGGTTCTTTTTCATCACAGTATGATTCGAATTTGGTCAGTTGGCGTTGATAATTTTTTGGTTGCCCCAGCGCTCTCAAAAAATGATTTACTTGTAGCGCCTGCCACATACTCAACTCATATTGTCCTCCTTTCTTCATCAATTCTATTGTTGTTGGCCAACCCCCTCGACAGACAAAGTGCGATACTTGAAAGAGTCCCTTCTCCTCCAATTTTTTAAATGCTCCCTTTTCCATACCCGGTTGGAAGCTTGGATTACCCAATATGGGGTACAAAGGCGAATTATCTGAGGAATACCTGGGGTCCCGACATATCTTAGCGCAGATTCAAAGTGTGGGGCCTATAATAGGATGTTGCTTAAGAGGGGATGGGAGCACTGCATAGCACCATGGTGCTCTATATAAGGGTATTACACTCTGCCGTTGCTCCAGACCTACCCACAGTTTCAATTCTTTGTGTCTGCTCCAATCCACTACTCTCCCTAAGTGGGCCGCTTGATAATACCCCGTATCTCTTAGGCATCGTCGTAAGCCCTCTACTGATCCTCGGTTTTTTCTTTGACCATATAAATTTTGTAAATAAAGATTGTATTTGTCGGAAAAAAGCTCTTGGGATGGCAATAGGCAGCGCCTGAAATAAATATAGGAATTTTGGCAAGATGCACATTTTAATAGTGTTACAGCGACCGAACCATGAATATAGTCCGTGCTGCCACTTGTCTAATAATGCCCGTACAGTTTTCAATAATGGTAAAAAATTAACTGTAAAAGTATTTCCTATATTAGATGGTATATGGGTGCCCAAATAACTCAATGTCTTAGATACCCATTTAAAATTAAAATTTGGCTGTATGGAGTTTCGTATTGACGGTGTCAATCTCACCCCCATCGCTTCCGATTTAGCATAATTAATTTTTAGGTTTGATAGCTCTCCATAGATCTCAAATTCCTTCATCAGGTTAGGAAGTGACACTTGTGGCTTCGAGATGGAAAACAACAGGTCATCTGCATACGCAGAGACCTTATAGTTCTTTTCCTCCACCATTACCCCTTGGATGTCTGGGTTTTGTCGAATCTTGTTGAGTAGCGGCTCTAACGTTAGGGCGAACAATAAAGGTGACATCGGGCACCCTTGACGCGTGCCATTTGTAATCCCAAAAGATTTTGATATTAATCCGTTCACCTTAACCGCTGCTTGAGGTTTGGTATATACTCCGGCTATCCATTTTATCATATGGTCTCCCATACCCATATGTTTAAGCACCTCTAGCATAAATTTCCAGTTTATTCTGTCGAATGCTTTTTCTGCATCCGTGCTTAGGAATACACATGGGATATTTGTTTTATTTGCGTATTGGACCAAGTTAAGTACCTTGATAGTATTGTCCCTCACCTCACGGGTCGGGATAAACCCTACTTGGTCCATGTTTACTAATTGGGGGAGCAAGGTTTGTAAGCGGAGGGCCAGTACCTTAGTAAAAAGTTTTAGATCGACATTTAATAATGAAATGGGACGATAACTGCAGCATTCCGCCGGGTCCTTCCCCTCCTTTGGTATCACTGATATATGTGCCAATAATGTCTCCGGCAGGAATGCGGCAGTATGTCCCACTGCATTAAAAACCTTTGTCATCTGGGTACCCAGAATTGCAAAGAATTCCTTATAATACTGCGTCGAGAATCCATCGGGTCCTGGGGCTTTCCCCGCTTTCACTGTTCTCAGCGCCATGTTTACCTCCTCACTAGAAATAGGTTTCTCTAAATTCTGCCGCATTTCCGATGTTAGTCGCGGCAACCTTGCGGAACTAAGGTATTCCTCCAACTTTATCGAGGGTGCTAATGCCGGGTTCAAATTATATAAGGAAGAGTAATATTCACCAAACCTCTGGGCTATATCTCTTGGCAGTGAAATTATTTGTCCCTTCCCTCCTTTTATTTTGGGTATATATGTTGTTCTACTTCTTTCCTTCAGTTTCCCGGCAAGTAGTTTACTGCATTTGTCTCCTAGTTCATATGTTGATTTTTTGCCTACTTGTATCGCTGCCTTTGCCCTGTACCGGAGGATATCCGTAACCTGTCGTCTCAAATGCGCCAGTTCCCTCCCTACCGGCGGTGCCTGTGTCTTCTTATGCTGTTGTTCTAACGCCTGTATTTCTTCTAGCAACCCTTTTATCTGTTTTTCTCTCTCTTTCTTCAGTCTGGATCCATGTTTGATTAAAATCCCCCGTATCACTGCTTTATGCGCCTCCCATATCGTGCCCGGGTCGCCCCCCGGGGTGTCATTTATCTGGAAGTATATTTTGATTTCCTTAGCTACATCTTCTCTGATTTCCTGATTTTGCAGCAGACTTTCGTTTAATCGCCACCGCCACTCCGGGGAGGGAGCCGAGCACGACATGGCGAGGCGCATCATTACTGGGGCGTGGTCTGACCACGTTATACTTCCTATGGATATCTCCCGTACTGAAGAAAGCAAATGCTGTGGGATCAAAAATAAATCTATGCGCGAATATACTTGGTGGGGGTTAGAAAAGAAAGTATAATCTCTCTCTCCTCCGTGAAGGAGCCTCCATGCGTCTACTAGCCTCAGTTCCTGTAGCTTCTGCACAATATTCCTCCTAGTACCCCTTGGGATTGATGAACTCCCAGAGGAGGTGTCCACCCCAGGGTCCAATGGGATATTCAAATCCCCCCCTAGGATCAACTTTCCCTCCGCAAACCCCTCCAGCTCCAATAAAACTTTCCGCAAAAAGACATCTTGATGTACATTCGGCACATACACTGTGGCCAAAGTTACTTTTATATTTGCTAAGTGGCCCTTTAAGAAGAGATACCGACCATTTATATCTTCAATTTTACCCATAAGAATCCATGGCACCCGATTTGATATCAAGACCGATACACCTTTAGATCTTGCTTTCTGATTGGGGGCATGGTATGCACACGGAAAAAATCGATTCTGTAAAAAGGGAAGTCCCCCTACTTTGAAATGGGTCTCCTCCACATCTGTCTTAGACCGTCTCAATTCATTAAGCAGCATCCTTCTTTTTTCCGGGACATTTAGTCCCTTCGCATTTAGAGTAATCACTTTTATCTCTTCCATTCTCGCTGAGAGATAGCGGCACAAAAAAAAAAAAAAAGAGAGAAAAAGAATTTAAACCCCCTCCCTCCCTTATTCCCTCCCCACCATCTAAGTCCCTTAGGGAAAAAATTGAAAATCCCCACTTATGAACCACTATTCTTGGTTCTTGTGGGTTCAAACCTATATGGGGGATTTACCTGAATCTAATGGGAAGCTCTGCTCCTCCCCCCACCCGTCTGTCCTCCTATTTTATTTCCTCTGCCTTCTTGCCTCGTTATGTTTTCCAATTACCCCCTCTCTTCCCACTCCCTCCTCTCCCCCCTCCTCCCCACCCCTCCTCCTGCTCCCTGTCTCCACCCTAAACTACCCTCTGCTTACTGTTAAAAGACCTGTTTAAAAGATCTAACCCTCCACTATTCCGCAGGGGGTAACTATTACAGGGGTAGAAGGTCGAGGCGAGGGTGAAGGTTACCTCAATCTGTCCCTCGGGCCAAAGTGAGGGAGTGAGGAAGAACAATGAACGGATGAGAGGACGGGAGGCGAGGAAAAATAAGAGCACTAAAAGGAGAGGGGAGAGGAAAAAAGGGAAAAGAAAAAAGACAGAAAGACAAAGCAGAGGGGAGGACTTTCTCCCCCCTAACTTCCATATACATATGATTTCATATGATTTCCTGACGTATTGTCCTCTTCCTAAAATTCGTATACTTTCGCCTTTACCTTCTCCCCTCCTCCCACTCTCCTCCCTCCCCTGGGCTCCACCTTCCAACCCCCTCCCTCCACATTCTTCCCCCCCCCCTCCTACATGGATCAAGAGTAGAAATTGGGGGTTCTATTTCCTCCGCATCTCCATATAACTACCACCTCTGAGAAAAAATACATACTTAAATAAATTCACAAGGGAAAACAATATATAAAAAAAAAAAAAAGAGAACCCGTAGCTAAATAAATACATAAATAATAAATAAATGAATAAATAATTACCTAGAAAATTAATAAATACATAAACTGAATCTCCACATTCCGCTTTTTCATTTCCAGTACCTAATTCCATGCTACTTAATATTCGCAATTCATAGTCCCCACAAGTTTACATATATCATACATCATGGAGAGAAAAAATAAAAAATTAACTTGATCAGGAGGAGATTTTACCTTTCTCAAAGTGCAAAGAAAACCAAAGTGCAAAGAAAACCCCCTTTCTCTTCTTTTAGTGTCATTACTTATTCTAATGTGATTCAGTGTGTTTATATTCCCCAAAAACAAGCAAAAAAAAAACAAAAAAAAAACCCCAAACTAAACAAAAAAACAAAAAACAAAAAACCCCCTCTCCAACAAATCCAAAAAAAAAAAAACAAGAAAAGGGGAAAAGGAAGGAGTTGTATATATGTATTCCCCTCTCTTCCCCTTTATTTCCCCTATACCCCCCCCCCCCCCCCCCCCCCCCATGTGAAGTTCTGTTTTCCAATTACTTTGTGGCATAATCCCAAAAAAAACAAAAAAAGGTGATTTTGTATTATACTATGGAAAAATGTATTCCCCTGTGTCTTCCCTTACCATACCTAATACCCCTCTGTGTACGGTGTGTATTGTGCCTAGTGGTGTCTCACTCCCTTAGTGGGTTTTACTTAGTGGACCAAAAAAAAAAAAAAAAAAAAAGGTGAGAAAGGTATTTAAAGGGCGACCTCCCCCCTATAACCCTCCTAATCATCCAATATACCACAAAAAAAAAAAAGGAGAAAAAAAGGGGTTTCCTTTCCCTTTTAAAAAAAAAAAAAGGAATGTGTCAGAGATGGTCTCCAACTGTTCAATACACAGTATATCTTCACTCTTAACCTCTCCACTTAGTTTGACGAGGTGTACAGAGATAACGAGACAAAAAAAAAAAAAAAAAAAGAGGGGGATAAAATAAAGGGGCAAACAAAGGAGATGCTGGGCAGAGAAAAGAAGGCCTCTCTTTCTAAGTCTATCCATCCTTTGTCTTCTGCGGAGGCCTCACTGTTCTTCCCAACCCCGGATTAGGCTGTAACCAGTTGGGTACCTCTATCGCTTCCACCCCCAAAAAATCAAACAGGTCTGGAATGTAAGTGGGATGTTTCATATTGAATACTTGGGGACCCTTTTTTATACTCAGGGAGATCGGGAAGCCCCATCGGTATGTGCCTCCTGTCTCTTTAATTCTGTCTAATAACGGACGTAGGATTGCCCTACGTTGTAGGGTCGCTCTTGACAAATCCGGTAGAATCTTTACCGAGAACCCCTCATGTGAGATCTCTCCTACTTCCCATGCTTTGCGACTAATCAGTTCTTTATGCACGTAACGATGGAAACAGCATATCACGTCTCTCGGTCTATTTAAGTCTACTGAGGGGGGCCCAGAGCTCTATATACCCTTTCGAATTCTAGGGCCTGTTGAGGGGGGAAGGGCGCCAGCTGTTGGCATATAGCGGTGATTGTAGACTGCAGTACCTCCTTCCCTATTGCCTCGGGGATCCCCCTAAACCTGAGGTTCTTGCGTCTGCTACGGTCCTCAAATTCCTCCATACGGAGCTGAATTGGGGAAGCATAAAAAGATTGTATAGTCTGTACCTGTTCCAGATGGGCGACCCGTTTTTCCAGAGTGGTGAGGATGTTTTTCTCCGCTTCAAACTTCTCCGTAAGTTGCTGCACCTCCGTTTGGACCCCCTTCAGCTCCCTGCCATGTGCCTCCATATGCCTTGCGATTATCTCCTCTATGTCCGCTCGTGTCGGGAGTGCCAGTAATATTGCTCTCAGATCTGTCTCTCTGACCTCTGGAGCCACCTCTCCTTGTTGTTTGTTTGCCTCCATTGTTAACTTCTCCAACCTGCCCAACTCCCCCCTCTCTCCTCTCAAAATAGGAGAGAACACCTGGGGGTCTCTTGCAATTTTGGGGCTTTCACTTGCTCTGTTCTCTTTTATATTTTTGTTCCCCTCTATGTCAGCTCGTATCACCGCTGATTTCTTTAGTGCTGGCAGATTTCCAGCTAGAGTTATAGCTGATCGGCTTTCCTCTACTCGGGTCTCCCCTACCTGGGTCTCGTCTGCTCGGCACTCCGTTCGGCTCTCTGCTGATCGGTCCGCCCCTCTGCCTCCGGCTACCCGGCTCTCCGTTCGGCTCACAGCTGGTCGGTCCGCGACCCTGCTTCCGGTTGTACGGGTCTCCACTCCTACTTTCTCTGCTCGGGTCTCCCCTGTACTGCTCCCCGCTCTGCTGTCGGACACAGGGATCTCTGCCGCCCGACCTCGAGAAGTTGCTGCCCTGGTTCCCGGAAAGCACTGCCAAATCTCAGGCTGCACAGACCTCCGGTTCTCTCCACTGTCTCTCCTCCTCATCCCGCTCTACGGTAAGGGACAGCTGAGGGTTTTTCTCTTTCTTAGCATGGGAAAAACAAGGAAAAGTCTCTCATACAGCCATATGGACGCGTGAGGTGGAGGAGCTTCCTTGAGCGTGTGTCTCTACTCCATCTTCAGCAGGCCATCCATCATCTTTCTGGATATAGATGTAAATGGACTCAGAGGAGATTACACATATATATATATTTTCTCTCTTCGCCTTTCAGGACAGCACCTTGGAGAGAGCGCAGCTCCGCCTTTACCCAGGAAACACTGCGTGACAATGCCCCTTTTTAAGATCAGCTGCTTCCACCATGCCTTCAGTTTTAGTGTTTCCTCCGCCATGGTGGAACACTGCTGGGGAACCAGGGGTGCTGCGCTCTCTTTAAGGAAAAAACAAGGGTTTTGGCAGTGCCTCATGCTTACGTTCGCAAAGACCAGCCCAGCACCTTCCCGAACGATGGGTTAGGTGTTCCGGTGTTCCCTTCCTTCGTCGGCTCACAGGAGTAATGGACTGCCGGAGGTTGATCGCCCGTGCGTTCGGGGGGCCGCGGTTGTGCTCAGAAACGAGCGTTCCATGCCAGGCCTCAGCATGGCGGCGCCGAATCCCGGACGGCGGGGGACGCCAGTTCCGGTGGGTGGAGGCCTCCGGCAGGGCGTAGCAGCAATTGGTTCCAGCTGCTGGAACGCAGGAGGAAGGGGCAGGTCCTCTGGCCGGGACTTCCGTTTGTTTGGCACGGTCGGAAAGCCATTCAAAGCGCGCGGACGGCGGCTGCTACGATCGAAATGGAGGACGAATCTTCAGCAGCTCTGGCGGATGCAGGCGCCCAGGTCCCGGCCAGTCCCAGGTAGGAGAGGTACAGAGGGACCTCTTTCCTTTACATCACTGGGTGTTTTTTGTTCATGTATTAAGTTAAACCTGCAGCTGTCTGCTTTGGTGTAAAGGTCCATTAGCAGTTCAGCAGGGATTGAGACTCTGGGCACTTAGGGTGTTTGGCGTTGGGGTCTATTTGTTGTACTCTTTAGTGGCTGCAGTTAAAGAGGACCTGCGGGTTCTTTTATTTCTGTCGTGTCAGAAATCTACTGCTAAGTCAGAGAGAACTTCAAGAAAATGCCCCTCATGTAAAAATCCTTTAAGGGACTCTTGGCATAAACCCCTGTGCAGATCTTGCATTGCGGGTTTAGTGAAGGAGGAGTCTTCACAGGGGTGCAAGGAACTCCTGTCTTTAGTGAGAAAAGAAATAGCAGAGGCCCTAGGGACAGTACGCTCCCTTGTGAAAAAACGTGGTCAGAGTTCCAGCCAAGAACAGAGTTCTCAATCCAGTCTCCCTCCGTCCACTTCTGTGCAAGTTGAAAGTGAGTCTGAGGAAGAAAGGGAAAGCATTCCTCCCTCAACGTTTGATTCTGATGTTGAAGAAGAGGATGAAGAAGCCAAGGCTTCTAGATATAAACTGTCACTTGAGGAAGTTGATGATTTACTCAAGGCAATTTATACTACACTGGAGATCCAGGAAGAAAAAATTCAGCTGTCAGTACATGACAAAATGTACCAGGGGCTGGAGGAGGTCAAGCATAGTCTTTCCTGTACACAAAGTGTTAACAGACTTCATTAAAGGAGTGGAAGGACAGAGAATGGACAGTTCTTCTCTAAAGCCCTTAAAAGGAGGTTCCCTTTTGAGGAGAATGGGGAGTGTGTTTGGAATAAGAAACCAAAGATAGATACTGCCTTCTCTCAAGTGTACAGAAAGACGGGCTTAGCCTTTGAGGATAGGGGAATTCTCAAAGTCGCTATGGACAAAAAAGCAGATGGGCTACTGAAGAAAGCATGGACTCTTCTTTAGCCAATCTGAAACCTGCAATGGCAGCCACAGTGGTGGCCAGAAATTTGGAATGCTGGTCAAACCAACTCAAAAATCAGGTGGTGGCAGGTACCTCCAGGAAAGAATTATTAGAGTCCTTCCCTACTCTATTAAAAGCCGTCAAATATATGGCTGATGCCTAGGCAGTCTATCAAAATGTCTGCCAGGTCATCAGCACTGGTCAATTCCGCAAGGAGAGCCCTCTGGCTTAAAACCTGGTCAGGGGATTCAGCCTCTAAAGCGAAACTGTGTGGAATTCCCTTTTCAGGGGATTTGTTGTTTGGTCCAGAATTAGAAGACTGTACTTGATAGGACAGCAGACAAAAAGAAAGCTTTTCCTCAGAAAAAGGACCAAACAAAGAAAATTGAAGGGTGGGGTATTGTTCAGTAATCCTGAGCAATCTCCCAAAAAACAATGACCAGCTCCCAGTAGGCGGGAGGCTTCAGGACTTCTGGTTTAGTTGGGAAAAAACAACAAGAAGTCCATTTGTTCTAGGGATAATCCAGCAGGGTTACCATCTAGAGTTTTTACAAGACCCCCCCCCAAATCGGTTCTACATAACAAACTTGCCGAGGGATCAGGAGAAGGCTCTGGCTATGAAGTTCCTTCTTCAAGAGCTGATGCAACAGAATGTCATCTCTCAGGTCCCAGAGGGGCAAGAAGGAAAAGGGTTTTATTCCCATATATTCTTGGTCAAGAAACCATCGGGAAAATTCTGCCTGATCCTCAACTTAAAGCTGTTGAATCGGTCCATAAAGTACAAAAAAATTCAGGATGGACACGTTTTTTTTTCGGTGAAGAACTTGCTGACCCCCAGGTGTCACATGGCCTCCATCGATTGGAGAGATGCATAGCTCCATATCCCAATAGCACCCCAGTCCCAGAAATTTCTGCGCCTCGCAGTCAATCTGGGAAAGGGGGAGATCTGGCATCTACAGTTCAGAGCCCTGCCATTCCGTCTCTCCTCCTCACCCAGAGTATTCACGAAAGTGATGGCAGAAGCATTGGAACCCCTGAAACTGAAAGGGATCCCAATAGTGCTCTACTTGGACGATCTGCTACTTTTCGCCGACTCAAAAAGTCAGGTAGAAGTCAATCTTCAAGTGACTCAAGCACATATAAGAGGCTTGGGTTGGCTTCTCAATATTCAGAAGTCCAACATAAAGCCTGCCCAAAGAGTAAGGTTTCTGGGGTACGAAATAGACTCACTGGAACAGAAGATGTGTCTACCCCAAGAAAGAATAGAAACAGCTCTGAAGGCACTTCAGTCCAATTCAAGGTTCTCAGTATGGCAAGCCATGTCGGCTCTGGGTCTACTGACAGCAGCAATCCCCGCAGTACAGTGGGCCAGACTGCATGCTCGTCCGCTGCAGGCGGACATGTTGACAAATTGGTCTTTTCAGGAATCTCTGGAGGAAAAGTTCGTCATAGGGGTAAGAGCAAAAAGATGACTCTGGTGATGGAGGAATCAGAGAAACATCTCAAAAGGTCTCCACTGGTCCTTCCCAGTAACCCAAAGGCTGACTACAGATTCCAGCACAGGGGGGTGGGGAGCCCACCTGGAAGAACAAACTATTCCAGGGGGGTTGGTCCAAGCCAGAAGCGAGTAGGTCACTAAACTGGAGAGAGTTTAAGGCTATTTCATCTGAGTCTTCTGTCCTTCCAGGAACTTCTAAGAAGTCAGCATGTCCAGATTTGGTCGGACAATATGACCGCAGTGTTATACCTAACAAAACAGGGTGGCACAAAAAAGCAGAACTTTGTTGGAGTTAGCCTGCCAAATACTGAGATGGGCAGAGAACAATTTGGCCTCCCTATCGGCAGTTCCACTTAAAAGGGACGGAAAACGCCTTGGCAGGTCTCCTCAGCAGGAGAAAAGTAAGAGCAGCAGAGTGGTCTCTGAATCAGGATCTATTCGAGACAATAGCCAAGAGGTGGGGTTGTCCTCAGGTGGACCTGGTGGTAAAACAAGAAAATGCAAAAATACCAGTGTTCTTCTCCCCCCAGAGAACAGATCAAGCTCTGGGGATAGATGCTCGGGCCCACAGATGGGACTTCTAGCTGTCCTACGCTTTTCCCCCATTTTTACTGATTCCAAGGGTATTAGCCAAATTCAGACTGGAATCCACGGAACTAATTCTGATAGCTCCTTATTGGCCAAAGAGACCGTGGTTTGCAACCCTAATGAACCTCTCAGTAAAACCTCCTTGGAAGTTACCTAACAGGTCAGATCTACTGAGTCAGGGCAAGTTTTCTCATCCAGATCCAACGTTTCTCAACCCGGCAGCTTGGTTTCTGAAGAACAAATCCTAAGACAAAAGGGCCTATAAGAAAAACTCATTACTACCCTTCTTGCAAGTAGGAAGAAGGTGACAGACATTTATTTTAAGGTCTGGAAAGTATATAATACATGGTGTTCCAGAAAAGACTTTAGTTTGTCTAGTACAATTTCAGTTATAGAATTCCTTCAAGAAGGATTGGAGAAAGGCCTAGTAGCTAGTACACTCAAGACGCAGGTAGCGGCTTTATTAGTTTTTTTGAAAGAACCCTGGTAAGGGAGCCCCTGATAATTCGTTTTTTCAGAGCTATGGCTAAAGTAAAGCCTAGATCTGTGGTTATTTTTTCCAAATGGGATTTATCTTTGGTTCTTCAAGGGCTAACAAAGCTTCCGTTTGAACCCATAGAAGGATCATCACTTAAGTTTTTAACGTTTAAAACTGTGTTGTTGGTGGCAGTAAAATCAGCCTGTAGAGGCAGCGAGTTACAAGCTCTATCAATTAAGGAGCCCTTCATGAGATGCTTACCAGATAGGGTAGTCCTAAAAACAGACCCAGCCTTTCTACCGAAGGTGAGCCCTGCATTTTCACCGGGCACAGGAGTTTATTTTCCCTACATTTTACCCCTCACCGTCGGGGCCAGGAGAAGAAGCCTTCCATACCCTGGATGTCAGGAGATATCTTCTTAAGTATCTGGAGATAACAAAGGACTTTAGAAAATCATCCTCACCCTTTGTTCTAATGGAGGGCGCTCACAAGGGATGTAAAGCTTCCAAAAACAACCTTGGAAGATGGCTAAAGCAAGTTATTAAAGGAGCATACGCCTCTCTAGGTTTGGAGCCTCCAGAAGGAATCTTGCCCCATTCGACCAGAGCAGTAGCGGCATCATGGACAGAAAAGGCCGGAGTATCGCCTGAGCAAATTTGTAAGGCTGCCATATGGTCCAGTTTCTCAGACTTTTATAAAGCATTACCGCAGGGATCTGCTCTCAGCCTCAGACCAATCCTTCGGGAGAAAGGTTTTGCAGGCAGTGGTCCCACCCTGAAGTAAGTTTCTTGATTATCCTCTCCAAGGTGCTGTCCTGAAAGGCGAAGAGAGAAAACCTTAGTTAGACTTACCGGTGACGGTATTTCTACGAGCCTTTCAGGACAGCAGCCTACTTCCCTCCCTAGGTTATGATGTATAATGTATAATTATAGGGCATGGTAACTGTCTGCTTATATTTTCCAGCATGTCGGAGGATTTCTCGATAACAACTGAAGGCATGGTGGAAGCAGCTGATCTTAAAAAGGGGCGTTGTCACGCAGTGTTTCCTGGGTAAAGGCGGAGCTGCGCTCTCTCCAAGGTGCTGTCCTGAAAGGCTCGTAGAAATACCGTCACCGGTAAGTCTAACTAAGGTTTTTTATTGGAAGAGCATCTGCGTTTAATTGATTTTACTTATCCCCTTTTTTCAGTCTGTGACGTACTGCTTGGCTTGCAGTGCGCACACTTACACAATTATTTAAATATTGGAATTATTTAATCATTTGAATGGTTTTATTTATTTTTATACATTTATAATTTGTACACAGTTATAATTGTTTAGGAAATCTGCATTTGATTCAGCATTGTGTACACCTGCAGTGCACGGGATCTTATGAGCACTTTATTGAATTTTGTTTGATATTGCATTCATTGCACTTGTGTGGATATATATCAAAAATTTGGAGGATTATCACATATTGGTATTTCAATACCCATTGGTATTTGCACTTTATTGTTTCTATTGCACCTTATTGTCTTATTGCACCAATTTTGCACACTTATATGGCGATTGCACTTTATATCTAATAGCGCACTAATTTTATAATTTTTTATGCACCGCCATAGTGAGAGCTCACCTACATTGGTTGCAGCTTTTAGATTGGTAATTAGGATTTCACTACACCAGCACTTGAGTAAATATTTTTTAATCTCTACATGTTTCGCCTTTTACGGCTTCTTCAGGAGATTCTGTTACAATAGACACTGTGTATGTAGACTGATCACTAAAATAGAAAAATATATATCAGAAAAGACAAACCAAACAATAGAAAACAAAAAAAATTCTATACAATTATATAGTGGACTGTAGGCAATAAACAATAGGCATGTTCTGATCATGATACCAACCTTTAAAAAGTTACAATCATCAATAATTGTGGAGAAGCATTTGGGACTATTTGGGAGCATCATAGAGAAGGGTAATAGACTGGGAAGATCTGAAAGTCCATCTAGATTAAAGGTAAGTAGGCAAAAAATCAAATAGATATTTTTCAGAAGCCAAAAGACACAAAAGCAGAACTCCCTACTGGTGAAAGCCTACCTCAGTAGTTTTTCAAGGCAAGTCTGAATCTTAGAATCATAGATTCTCCAGAAAATTTCAAGTACTCTGTTTGCAGACAAGGGGAAAATAAACTTTTTGTACCAGAAACATTTTCAAAGTGTTCCGGACTTTCCTTAGAAAAAAAACAAGAACTATCTTTCAATATTAAAAAAAAGTCTTGAATGGAGATAAAGACAGACAGATCTATACTACCTATTACCTATTGTTCACTGGAGCGCTGCATACCTTACTTCCTTCTGTGGTCCAAACCTGACAGTGAATGAAAGTTACTTCCTCTTATACCCCCCACCAGACCGTTTGGCGCCAAAAAGCTGTCTGAGGACACACAATTGGATGGATTACCAAGAAACCGATCGCACAGGAAATGACGCTTCCCTCTGTCCAAGCATGCCCAAAATGACGTCACGGCGCCCAAAGGAAGCAAAAGAGGAAGGGAGGGATCGCATAGAGTAATCCATCCACTTCCTCTAGAGCAGTATGGAAACCTTTGGTGGCCGGGAAGGGGAGAAAAAAGCCAAAATGTTGTAAAGATGGAAAAAATTAAGGGCTAAAAGCCCAATCACTTGGGAAGACAATAAATAAAAAGAGGGATCCAAGAAAAAACAGCTGGATTGGCATTCACCAAAATAGATAAACGCATTGGGTGTCCATATGATGCATCTAGTCCACCGCTAAACCACAAAAATAATATATATATATAATATCCACAAAATGTGGAGTAAGGATTCCAAAACACAACAATGGGAATCCAATTAAGGATCAAATTTGATAAGTAAATTTGATTATTACTATTGATACGGCACCATGAGTAATCAGACATACAAAATGTTTACAGCAATTTCAGTCCAATTATAAATGAAGTTTGTGAAACCTCAATTTAACAAATGAAAAAATAAACAAACTTACTAATAAATGCAGAGAAATATTACATTTCTCAATAAACAATGGCTGAATCCCTACAAAAAGGCTTAAAGCTCAAGGACTCATTCAGGCCTGGATGCACAGTAGCAGATAAATTGTCTATCCATTTAGATTCCCGTTGAAGAAGTGTTCTGTCTATATAACCACCCCTACCGAAATCTGGTACATGTTCTAATGCAAAATTGCATTTTCAAGGCATAGTAAAGCCCCATGTGCCTGCTGATCGGAGTTTCCATCTTTGTTTTAACCACTTGCTTACTGGGCACTTAAACACCCTTCCTGCCCAGACCAAGCTTTCGGTGCTCTCACACTTTGAATGACAATTACATAGTCATGCAACACTGTACCCAAATTAATTTTTTGTCCCTTTTTTCCCACAAATAGAGCTTTCTTTTGGTGGTATTTGATCACCTCCTGTTTTTTTTTGGAAACAATAACAAAACTAATTTTGAAACAATAAAATTTAGCAAATTATAAATTTTTCTTCATAAATTTTGGCCACAATTTATACCGCTATATATCTTTGGTAAAAAATAACCCAAATTAGTGGATATTATTTGGTCTTTGTGAAAGCTACAAACTGTGGTGCGAATCATACAAAATTGATCACACCTGATGTACTGGTGGCCTATCTCATTTCTTGGGACCCGAACAAGCCAGGAAAGTGCAAATACCCCCCAAATGACCCCTTTTTTTTAAAGTAGACATTCCAAGGTATTTAGTAAGAGGCATGGTGAGCTTTTTGATGTTGTCATTTTTTTCCCACAATTCTTTGCAAAATGAATTATTTTTTTATTTTTTTTCCACAAAATTGTCATTGTAATAGGTTATTTCTCTCACATGGCATGTGTATACCACAAATGACACCCCAAAATAAATTCTGCTACTCCTCCTGAGTATTACAATACCACATGTGTGGGACTTTTCCACAGCCTGGCCACTTAGAGAGGCCCAACATGCAGGGAGCGCCATCAGGTGTTCTAGGAGCATAAATTACACATCTAACTTGTTGACTACCTATTACACTTTTGAAGGCCTTGGAGCACCAGGACAATGACGCGTGACACTGACGTGGCACTGATGACAGATGGCACTGATACGTGGCATTGATGACACGTGACACTGATGTGGCACTGATGACAGATGGCACTTATACGTGGCACTGATGACACGTGGCACTGATGACAGATGGCACTTATACATGGCACTGGGGGCAAGTGGCACTGGGGACAGATGGCACTGGGGACAGGTGGCACTGGGGACAAATGGCACAGACAGATGGCACTGGCAGATGGCACTGGGGACAGATGGCACTGGCAGTGGTGGCAGTGGGGACAGATGGCAGTGGTGAGATTGCAGTGGTGATAGATGGCAGTGGTGGCAGTGGGGACAGATGGCACATTTATTCCTTCTTTTTTTTTTACACTTACGGCCACTGCAGCCGTTCATCTCTCCCTCCTCACACGCTATCTGTGTGAGGAGGGAGAGCGGTGCTGAGAGATAATCTCATATGTTTACATATGAGATCATCTCTCATTGGACACGCCGATCGCGCTGTAAACAGCTGCTGTAATTGGCCGTTTACAGCGATCTGTGACTGGCTGTGTCCAACGGACACGGCCAGCACAGAACTTCCCTGATGCGTGCTCTCAGGAGCGCGCATTAGGGAAGTAAACAGTAGGACGTCCACCCGGCAGGGAGTGTCCGCGCTGAAGCCGTCTTTCGGCTATAGCGCGGGCGCGAAGTGGTTAATCAGCAACTTGACATGATCTCTTATCCTATGAAAAAAGGGCCTTTTGGTTTTACCCACATAAAATGCGTTGCATAAACATTTTATGTAGTAAACCACACCCACTGTTGTGCATTCGGCGAAAAAATTTGGTTTGTAAACTTGGCCATTGGGAAGAGTCACCTCTGCAGTGTTAGCAAGTAGATAGCAGAAGTCACATCTTCCACAGGCGTAGGTTCCTTTAAGTCTAGTATTGATTCTAGGATCAAGATGGCTGTGTACTAATTGATCTTTCAAGGATCTTGATTTACGGTAGGTGATTTGAGAATTCTCCCCTACATATTTAGACAAAATGTAGCAAGTACGTACCAATATTTCTAAACAGTTCTACGAACCTTCTTATGTTTCCCTGCAAATCTGGTAATAAGACGTACAGGTTGTCCACTAAATTTTTCGATCCTTCTGTTTCACTCTCTGATAGGCTTTTTTAAGGCAAGTCTTCGTATATCCTCTATTTAGAAGACGAATTTGAAGTGCCTTCCTCCCGCTCATAGTCCTCATCCAAACTGCAGTTTCTCCTCAGTCGCAAATATTGACTGTAAGGTATGCTCTGAATTAGGGATTCAGGGTGCGAGCTAGTGGCATGCAAGATTGTATTGCCTGCTAATGGTTTCTGATAGAGAGATGAACCAAGAGTACCACATGGGTTGTATAGATTGTAATATCCAAAAAATCGATAGATATTTGGTCACAAGATAAGGTAAATTTTAGATTATATACATTTGATTCCAACCTCTTCAACAAATGCATCAATTCATCCCTAGTTCCCAACCAGATGACAAAAATTTCATCTATGAATCGTCTCCATAGCAATACCTTTTCAAAATAAGCAGCAAATTCATCTGAGAAAAAAATCCCCCGCTCCCACCCCCCAGGTACTGGTTGGCATACGATGGGGCACATTTTGTCCCCATCGCAACCCCCTGCACCTGGAGGTAGTGAGAGCGGTCAAAAACAAAAATAATGTTAGAGAGAATAAAAAGCAGGAGGTCAACAACAAAATTGTTATAAGCCTTAGACTAAGGCCCCATTTCAGATAGGAAGCCATCGACAACTGAACCACATTGTGCTTGCCTGTTGCATTCTCCTCAACTTTCTTCGAAAAAATGCAACAAACTATGTGGCCTCAGTTGGGACTGAGGCCGGCTTTCCTGATTCTTCAACCCTAACGGCACTTGAAGCTGGCCGTCCTGGCTTGCCCCCTCAAAGGGCCTGCAAAGTGAGACCAAAAAATCTGGAGTACTTTGCGGGTAGGGGGGCCATTGATATGCCACACAATCAAGAAACATTTTAAAAATAAATATTTTTTGGATAATTTGAAATAATATTTACTTGTATTTACTGCTTGTGTTTCTTTCATGATTTTTTGGTAGTCACAAAAATGATTGTGGCAAATTAAAAAGCACTGTGGGAGTTGTTTACTAAAGGAAAATCTACTTTGCACTGCAAAAGTGCACTTGAAACTGCAATGAAAGTGCACTTGTAGTGCAAAGTAAATTTGCCTTTAGTAAATAACCGCCATTGTCACTGTAAACACCAACTTACTACAAAAACTGCTTCTGCGCATTGAAAGAAGCCACACATTGTTGAGTAGAAAACATTTTACTCAGCTCATTCGCATGTGCGTTAGAAAAGGGTTTTTGAACAAACAAACATCTTTGGTGTATTATATTTTTTTTAGTCACATTAGAAATATCCTTTTTTTGGGTCAACAGGCATGTTTCCAAACAGAACATACACAACACAGGAACTTACAAAAGTTAAACTTTGATAAAGTGAAGGCAATATCAGTCATTAGAAAAATGAAAAATTGTGGTAGGATTGGCGCTGTTCCAATTTATTGTGGTATTGTGTTGTACCCTCTGCGCTTGGTCCTCAGTGACTATTTTGTAGACCAATGGTTATTGTTGTATGGTGTCTATTGGTATTTTTGTATTTTAGAAAAGACTTTAAACCTGGGGGGGTTAGACCCTCGGCCTGTAATTCGCTGGCATAAAATAAGGGAAGGAATACCCTCTTATAGAAACAGATAAATAAAATATAATAAATGAGCCTCAGAAAACCACACGCAGTCCACTTTATAGACAAAATACAAAGTGAACTGAACTAGAAAGTGGCCTGTGTTTGATCCTCGGCCTGTAGTTGGCTGGTTTCCAGCAATTGAATAGTTGATAATAAAAGGATTACCGGAGAACACATGTATTATTTAGTTTACCATTTGAAGGAGCATGGATTTTGGGAAAAAATTAAGAAGAGAGTCTTATACCCCCTGGTGTGTGTTTGTGAAAAGAAATACAAATTCTGAAAAAAGGTCCGAAAAAATTGTGAGCCCTAGAAGGGGCTACAAATGTGACCTAATGGTGTGAGGTAAATTGGTGATATGGCTGAATTGCCGACTGCAAAAAGAGTGCAGTGCAAACAATGATATATGTGTGTATGACCACACTTTGATTCAAGTAAATGTTAGCTGGTTAAACAATGATAACATAGATGAACGTGTCAGTATCCTAGTGCTGAAAAATGAACTTATTGTGACTGTGAGTTGAAATGATCCTGCTACTAGAGCAAAATAAATGAATAATTAGTGACGCAAAATCAAACAGCAGTGATTTAACGCAAAAAATGTAAACTATAAAAATAAATAATAAAAATAAAAATAAAAAATGAAAAATTAATTATAAAAATATAAAAAATCAAATTGAAGTATAATAAAGTGTCCGTGCTCTAAGGAAATAGTGTCCAGTGCTTAGAAAACATTTTCACAAGGTATATATTTTCTTCTTATAAAGATGAAAAACTTCTTATATAAGTGATATTCAGTGCAGTGATCATTATCTGTGCTCCTATATCAGATTCGCTCACCAGAAAGCCTTACCCCTCCGGGGGTGTTGTGCATTCACAGTATATGCCACTGTGCAGCAATCTGTGGGTCCCGGCCTCTGTGTGGTATCATTCTTTGTATTAATGCCTCATACATTTACCATATGTAGGGAAAAGAAAGGGGAATGCCCATAGTGTAAAACCGCTTCACAGTTTGCAATATTTATTAAAAGATTTGAAAATGTACTCACATTTGAAATAAAAACAACAAGAGATTTGTTTGAAAACAAACTAAGCCATCAGACCGGAAGTGACGCAATCACGTTCTATGTGTTTCGTCATCAGACGTCGACTGGAACGTGTCAATTGCTACACTTCCTGGTATTATATAGTGTGCGGCGACTCCGCTGCGCATGCGCGATTTACAAGATCACGGCCATTTTGTGTCAGATTATCAGACCGGAGCCCGTCCTAGTGTATCCTCTATATTGGATGGTTCTGGTTCAGTGTCCATTTTATGTATGACACTGGGGACAGAAGCCCCATTTTTGCATATCAAGAGCCTAAAGAAATCTAGCTCTTTCTGGGGTCCAAATGTTTATTTTTTACTGATCTGTATTAATAAACAGATGCGCTGTATTGATAAACGGCTGTGCAGCGGAGTTTCTGCATATCCAAAATCAAAACAGATTAAAAAATGTATATATGATTCATTCCTGAATCCGAATAGGAATGTGCCTGTTTTATTCAGTTGCTGGCATGCATCTGGAATGTGTATGTGATGCTAGCCTGCATCTGAAAATTGATGCTATACCTGTATAAAAAATGTTGGATAATAATCCAACCAATAACATAATCAATAAATGAAACAAAACAAAATATATAATATATTTCTTCTTCAGTGAATGGCATAAATGAAAAATCTGTATGTATATAAAGACATACACACATGTAAATACACGTGTATATGAGAATTTGCACATGAAGAAATGTGTGTATATATAAAAAATTCATGTATGGCCCCATACGGAGCACACTTTAGGATGCAAATGTGTCGATCCTACAAACTGTGCATGTAATGCACCTGAAATAATTAATTAAATATTACAGTCTGTGCATGTAGAAAATATTACATATGCAGTGACAAATTTATGTAATATGAAGAAACAAATTTAT
The DNA here is from genome assembly GCA_028564925.1 of Lithobates sylvaticus. NCBI lineage: Eukaryota > Metazoa > Chordata > Amphibia > Anura > Ranidae > Lithobates > Lithobates sylvaticus. The sequence goes on along the minus strand of CM053028.1, from coordinate 174,537,603 downwards.
ATGAAAAAAGAGAGGGGAGGAAAGACTAGAGTGTCTGAATGAATTAATATATTGGAATAATTTGCCTAAATATATCCTATTGGAATTTCTAGTGAAAAAACGTCTAAGAAATATAGCACTTTCATTGATGAAAAAAGTGCCAATTCTGCTTTTTCATCCAGACACGCTTACAAACACATACACATACAACATACACATATTTGGCCAGTTTTATCGACAGGATCTAATTAACCTACCAGCATGTCTTTGGAGTGTGGGAGGAAACCGGAGTACCCAGAGAAAACCCACGCAGGCACAGGGAGAACATGCAAACTCCAGGCAGAAGGTGTCGTGGTTGCTGCTAGGTAAAAGTGCTAACCACTACACCACTGTGCTGCCTGAAAATATATACCTTGTGAAAATGTTTTCTAAGCATTGGACACTATTTTTTTAGAGCAAGGACACTCTATTATACTTCAATTTGACTATTTAATTTTTCATTTTATTTTTATTATTTATTTTTATAATTCAAATTTTTGCATTAAATCACTGCTGTTTGATTTTGCGTCACTAATTATTGTTCATTTATTTTTCTCTAGTAGCAGGATCATTTCAACTCAGTCACAATAAGTTCATTTTTCAGCACTAGGATACTGGCACGTTCATTTATGTTATCATTGTTTAACCAGCTAACATTTACTTGAATCAAAGTGTGGTCATACACACATATATCATTGTTTGCACTGCACTCTTTTTGCAGTCGGCAAATCAGCCATATCATGAATTTACCTCACACCATTAGGTCACATTTGTAGCCCCTTCTAGGGCTCACAATTTTTTCGGACCTTTTTTCAGAATTTGTATTTATTTTCACAAACACACGCCAGAGGGTATAAATCCCCATACACACTATCAGTTTTTCTGCTGAGTTTTTCCTTCAGATTTACCAAAACCATATAATATGAGGTCAAACCTTAGGAGTTTCAATTTGTATGCAATCAGGCAGGCCCTTGCACTACATGGTTTTGGTAAACCTGAAGAAAAAACTCAGCAGAAAAACTGATAGTGTGTATGGGGCTTAAGACTCTCTTTTTTCCCAAAATCCATGCTCCTTCAAATGGTAAACTAAATAATACATGTGTTCTCCGGTAATCCTTTTACTATCAAATATTCAATTGCTGGAAACCAGCCAACTACAGGCCGAGGATCAAACACAGGCCGCTTTCTAGTTCAGTTCACTTTGTATTTTGTCTATAAAGTGGACTACGTGTGGTTTTCTGAGGCTCATTTATTATATTTTATTTATCTGTTTCTATAAGAGGGTATTCCTTCCCTTATTTTATGCCAGCGAATTACAGGCCGAGGGTCTAACCCCCCCCCCCCCCCCAGGTTTAAAGTCTTTTCTAAAATACAAAAATACCAATAGACACCATAGAACATTAACCCCAAGGAAAAGGGGACACGTGGGCGCATTGGTCTTATAAAATAGTCACTGAGGATCAAGTGCAGAGGGTACAACACAGTACCACAATAAATTGGAACAGCGCCAATCCTACCACAATTTTTCTTTTTTCTATCACACAGCCTCGTTTTGGTGAGGGTGTTTGAGTAGGGGCTGCAGTCACAGAAGGTACGGTCATATAAGCTCATATTTTGAACTCCATAGCGCGGACAATACCCCAATTTCTTTTTTTTTTAATATCAGTCATTAGTATGTTCAAACTGTGTTGATATTGCCTTCATCAGATGGGGTGATGTCACCCCTGTAAAAGCCAAATTTTGAAGATGCACACAAATTGGCATTCAAAATGGGGATTTCCCTCCTGATCCCATGCATAATGTCAACATGTGCTATCTCCCATCATGGGGGATTGATGGACGTGTTTTGGGAGTGCAACCCCTTCCTCTCACCTACTTCAGTTGCGAGGAAAGGGTTGCTGCCACAAAACGCGTACCTTGATATCCCGTGATGGCAGATAGCACATGTTGACACACCGTGTGCATCTTCAAAATTTGGCTTTTAAAATACTTTAAAACTTGTTTTTAAAAGCAAAAATACACAATAAACACAATTTTTGTGTGTTTTATAATCTGCCTAAAACATCAATGATGTTCTTCATTTTTTGTTGAACAGCATTGATGTTTTCCTTTATCTTTTCTAAACCATGATTGTACCCCATTATCTCCCCGATGAGGATCTGGGCACTTTCACTGGTGAAATTAGATTCTTCTTCCACAACATCCACATCACCTAAAATAAAAAAACACACCATGTATTATAAATAAGCAGGCATCCATCTATTACCTGAAGCTGTGGTCTCAGACACTCACCTGTTGGGGTGACAATTTAGCCCACTTCATAAACGTCTCCCGCCTAATCTTCTGCTTGTGGTTTTGGAATTTCCCCTTCTTTAGGAGGTGGGGGGTTCGTGGTGTCCTCAGATGTCCCGAGTCTTTTCTCCCCTATGTGAATAATAAACAGGTATACTTAGCACACAGATATTTGATGGCAGAAATTAAGAATATGAAACATTGCTTGGAAGTGTCGTACAATTGTCTGTTTTGGCAGAGTTCCTAGCTGAAGACATTTTTATTTCCTTTCTAAAGTTGGAATACTTCCCTTTTTTGTTAAAGTATCACACATGTAGAGACCCAAATGCCACGTACACACGATCTGACTTTTCGGCGGACTTTCTGAACGTGGGGACTTGCACACACACACCCGGACGGCGACAGATGCCCGGGCCACCGCTAGTAAAAGAGCTACAAGAAGAAAGCGGAGGCCCGGCAAGAAGAACAGAAGAGCGGGACAAGACCCCCGAAGTCGGAACAAGACCCCCAGACGGCGGCGGCGAAGGAGAAAGCCAGGCTCCTCCTCTAGTAAAATAGCTAGCAGAAGACAGCGGAGGAGTCCGGCGAGAAGACCCCCAAGATGGAAGTAGACCCCCGGAGCTGTGTAATAAAGTATTTTAAAAACTTGTGTTGTGTTTTTTAATTTACACTTTTTTTCCCTTAGGTGAATGGGTAGGGGTACATGGTACCCCATACTCATTCACATAGGGTGGGGGGGCTGGTATCTGGGGGCCCCCTTATTAAAGTGGGCTCCCGAATTCCGTTAAGCCCCCCGCCCCGCAGACCCCGACAACCAAAGGCCAGGGTTGTCGGGAAGAGGCCCTTGTATTCATCAACATGGGGACAAGGTGCCTTGGGGGGGGGGCCCCCCTTTCCCCTGGGCACCCCCCCCATGTTGAGGGCATGCAGCCTGGTACAGCTCAGGAGGGGGGGCGCTCACTCATCCCCACCCCCTTTCCTGACCGGCCGGGCTGCGTGCTCGGATAAGGGTCTGATATGGATTTGGGGGGGGGACCCCCCCACAACGTTTTTTTTCGGCATAGGGATTCCCCTTTAAATCCATGCCAGGTGACGGGGCTAGCAAGGTTTCAATCTAGCCGGTCGAGGCGGCGGCATTGACTTCCTTCGCTAGTCCCGTCTACCTGGAGTCACGTTCTAAATGAACGGACTTTACTCCATGTGTGGAGCAAGTCCGTTCATTTCAAAAGTCCAGCGGACTAGCACACAGGCGGCCAGATTGTCCGCCGGACTGCTGAGTCTGGCAGACAATTTTGAGTCAAAACTTCTTACTAAGTCCGCCAGACTTTTGAGGAGAAAAAGTCAGCCGGAGCCCACACACGGGCGCATTGTCCAACGGAGGACGGAGTATTGGAAACGACGATCGTTATAAAGAAAGTACAATTAGAACTGGGTGCATCAGTGGCCTATACTGCTTATAGATTGAGGCCTATATTGGGACAAGATTATGAGAGTTTAGCCTGACATTAGGGTTTGTCTTGTGTTGTGTCTTGCAGAGAAAATGGATGGGTTCAAAGACCACAGCTTTCTCCCAATCTTCATAGACAAGTACAGGGAAATGCCCTATCTGTGGCAGGTCAAACATGTTGGTGGAGTTGGTGAAGCCGTAGATCCCCACGGCAGACATCAACTATTTAAGAAAAGAAATTGGTGGCCTGTGGAGCACATATAATCGTGAGCGTACTAAGGTCCAGAAATCCATGAGATCAGGAGCTGCAGCAGATGACATTTATGTCCCCAGGCTGTGGTACTATGACAGACTTAATTTTCTGGCAGACCAGATTAAACTCTACCTTCCACGCTTCCTTACACCCCAGCTGAGGCTTCCGACGTCCACCCTGGGCCTTCCAGCTAGGAAGATGTGGAGGAGCCCAGTTTGAGCAATTTATAGCATTGTTCAACATATTTTTTGTTGTAAAATAAATGATGGTAACTAGATGTTATTATTGATCTCTAATTGCTGATTTAATAAAGTGTTTTACATATCAATAGACAGTAGTGGCCAAAAATGATTGGGACAAGAATGAATAATGCTGGGGTCAGAAGGATAGTCTTCTCTATTTATTAACATTCAATTTGCAATAGTCATGAGCTGAAAATTGTGTGTGATTGATGAACCAAAAACTAAAACTATGTCCCTTTTTCATACACAGGAAAGCCTCAGCCAAGAGGAGGCTGTGGAATGTGGCAGCCAGGAGGTGGGGGGGGATGTGGCAGCCAGGAGGTGGCTGTGGAATATGGCAGCCAGGAGGTAGCGAGGGTAAGTGGCAGCCAGGAGATGGCCGGGCCCAGTAGGAGCCTCACACAATCTCAGGCCTCCCCCTCCACCTTCAAACCAAAAGGGCCAGGAAGGGGAGTAACGTGGAGGAGGCAGTGCTTAGACTGATTAGGGATGCCCACTCTCCAAGAGACCTTTGCGTGCATGACTGCATACATAATGCAGAGAATGGAGGAGGGCCAACGCCTCTTGTGTAAGGAAATTATGGTCATCACACAAAATAAGGGGTTGAGGGGCCAACTTACACCCAAAACCCACCTGTGTGAGTTGGATCATTCTCCTCCTCCACCTCCTGCCACACCTCCAACACCACAGCCTGGAAGCAAGCCTGGAAGGAAGCGTGTAAGGAAGACAAAAAAGTGATGGCCTGGGTTCAGTCTGGTCTGGCAAAAGATGCAGGCTGTTGTATGACCACAACCTGGGGACATATATGTCATCTGCTGCTGTTCCTGTTCTCTTGGACTCCTGGACCGGATTGTGCTCACTATTATATGGACTCCTCAGGCCACCAATTTTGTCTGTCAAATAGTTGATGGGTGCCCTGGGGTACAAAGGCTTTGCCAATTTCAGCAGTTTCTCCAGCGTTGCCTTCCTCTTTATTTTGTTATGACCCATAATAAATGTATTTTTTTTTCAGAAATACTTGCCTATGTGTTTTACTTCAAAAAAAGGAAAATTTATTATCAAATACTTACCGTAATTTTCCTTTCCTGATGGACTCCATGGCAGCCTACGTGTGGGTTAACCCCGCCTCCTCTACAATGCTATAGGACCCCTTTCAAATAAAAGAGCACTCACCCCATGGTACTACGTTCCGTAACTAGCCTACTCAATAACCAAATGGGTGGGAACTCCGTCTGCCATGGAGTCCATCAGGAAAGGAAAATTACGGTAAGTATTTGATAATAAATTTTCCTTTTTCCTGACAGACTCCATGGCAGCCTACGTGTGGGAAATAACTAGCCAAACCACACAGGGAGGGTATGCTTAAACAAACAGAAAATTTATTTTGTCCTATCCACCGATAGGATCTTACGACCAAAATCAACAGAAGACAGTGAGGCAGGCTCTATACAGTAATGAGACATGAAAGTATTGATAGAGGCCCAAGAGGCCGCTTTGCAGATGACATCTGGAGCCACATGCTGCGCCGCTGCCCAGGATGCTGCCATTCCGCGAGTAGAGTGAGCTGTCACCGCCTCTGGAGGAGCCAAGCCCTTAGCCCTGTAAGCTTGTTGGATGACCTGCACAATCCAAGACGCAATTGTCCTAGTCGAGGCTTTCTTCCCTTTATTAGCACCAGAGTGAAGAATAAAAAGGTGATCGGATCGTCTAAACGAAGAAGTGATACTAAGATAGGACTTCAGGACCTCACCTACATCTAATGGGTGCATCTCAGAAGAATCCGGAGACCGGAATGTGGGTAACACAATTTCTTGATTATCGTGGAACACTGATGTTACCTTCGGGTTCGAACCCAACATCGGGATGAGCACAACTCGGTCCGGGAAGAACGTCAAAAAGGGTTCTTTATGACCCAAAGATCCAATCTCTGAAACCCTCTTAGCTGAGGTAATGGCTATCATGAACGCTACTTTTGCCGAAAAGTCCTTCAGAGAGAGTGGGGAAGACCTCGTGGTACTGAGTCCAGATAAGTAATCCAGTACAAGTGGCAAATCCCATTTGGGGAACCGTGGTCTCCTCTGAGGTTTGAGTCTTGCCACTCCACGAAAAAATTGTCGAATTAAAGGATGAACTGCCCAAGATGTTCCTGAAAAGGCTGACAAAGCCGAAATCTGGACTCTGAGAGAGCTGATGGATAGCTGTAAGTCTAGGCCAGTTTGTAGGAAGGCAAGAATGTCTTGAATTTCTGGTTTTCTAAAGGATCTGCCCGAGGAGGAAGAGAAATCTACAAATTTTGCCCATATCCTACCGTAAACTTTATTTGTGCTTGTCCTTCTTGAACTCATCAGAGTAGAGATCACCTTGGAGGAGCACCCGAATGATTCCAGCCTTTCCCTCTCAAGAACCAGACCATCAGTTTCAACTGTGCCGGACAAGGATGAAGGACTGTCCCTTGGGAAAGAAGGTCTGGTCTGAGAGGAAGAGGCACCGGCTCTCGAAAACTGAGTTGGATCAGAAGTGGAAACCAAGGTCTGTTTGGCCAAAAGGGAGCTATTGTCGCTACTTCCACCTCCTCTGACTGAAGCCTGCGCAGGAATCTGAGTAGCACCGGGAGTGGAGGAAAAGCATATGCCTTCTTGAAGCTCCAATAATCCGTCAGGGCATCTATCCCGAACGCCTGGCTGCACCGCCCCCTAGTGTAGAATTTCACTACCTTGAAGTTGCAGGGAGATGCGAAGAGATCCACTTCTGGAGTAAACCCCATGGACAGAATCCACTCGAATGTCTTCACATGCAGTGACCACTCGTTGTTGTCTAGTTGGTTGCGAGAAAGAAAGTCTGCCTGGGAATTCTGGACCCCGGGAACAAATACTGCCGAAATGCCTGCCAGGTTCTCCTGAGCCCAAGAAAGGATGGGTTCGACTTCCTGAAGGAGAGTGGTGCTCCGTGTGCCTCCTTGTCTCTTGACATAGGATACCGCCGTGGTATTGTCCATTCTCAGTAACACTGACTTCCCCTTCAGGAGGTGAGAAAAAGACTGGAGAGCACACCAGGCTGCTCGAAGCTCTAGCACGTTCGACCCAGGGATGACTAGCTGAGTGGCCCATTTGCCCTGGGCAAGGGCTGACCCGCATAGGGCCCCCCAACCGGTACCGCTGGCATCGGTCGTAACTGTGACCCAGGAGATGGGAGCGATAGAGTGGCAATTCAATAGGTTTTTGCGAAGAAGCCACCAGAAGAGGCTGTTCCTCATAGCCGTGGATATCCTGATCAACTGATTCTTGTCGCCTGACTTCCATTGACGGAGGAACCCCGATTGGAACGGCCGTAACCTCCATAGTGCCCACTTGACCATCTGAGTCGTAGAGACCATTGTCCCTATGATTTCTAGGCACTGAGCGGCCTTCAGATGTGAGGCGTGTAGAGCCCGCGAGATCCTCCCCTGAATTACTGGAATTTTCTCTAATGGGAGAGAGATGGTATTTCTCACTGTATCGAACTGGGCTCCCAGATATATCAGCTGCCGAGATGGGACCAGATGGCTTTTCTCCAAATTCAGGAGCCATCCGAAGCTGGACAAGATGGAAATCACTTGGTCCCTGTGGAACAGTAACTGTTCTTTGTCCTGGGACAACACTAAGAGGTCGTCTAAGTAGTGGTAGAGACGTATGCCTTTTAGTCTGACCAGGGCCACTACCGCCAACAGCACCTTTGAGAAGACTCGGGGGGATGTTGTCAGCCCAAAGGGAAGGCAGATGAATTGCAGATGTTCTTCCCCGACTTGGAACCTGAGAAATTTGTAAAACTCTTTCTCTATTGGGACGTGGAAATAGGCGTCCTTTAGATCGATAGAGATCATCCAATCCCCGGGTTGGACGGCTTGTTGAATGGTTGACAACGTCTCCATTTTGAACTTTCCGTGCTTTATGAACCTGTTGAGGTAGGTCAGGTCGATGACTGGGCGCCAGGCGCCATTTTTCTTTTGAACTAAGAATAGTGGGGAGTATACCCCTTGAAACCATTCGTCTCTTGGAACATGCACTGCTGCCCCTTGAACTTTCAGTATGTCCACATAAGACATCAGTACCTGCTTCTTCTCTTCTGATGAAGGGAGTAGAGTGGATATGAACCTGGGGGAGGGATACTGGAAAAGGCCCATCTGTGGCCTGACGACACTGTCTTGATGACCCAGTGATCTGAGATCGAGGCCACCCAGACGTGCCGGAAAAGGAGCAGACGTGCCCCTACCCGACCCGCCTGGGCGGGCGCGATCTCAAAAGGACTTCGCCGGACCCCGACCATCAGATGTCTGGCTCTTGCTGGATTTGCGGAAGGAAGTTTGGCCTCTGCCCCAGTTTCTTCTAAAGTCACGACCCGGCTTGTAAGAGCGCGCTTCCCTTGAGCGCTCCTGGCTGCGTCTTCTATATTGAAACTTCTTCTTTCCCGACAGACGCCTGTCCTGAGGAAGGAAACCCGACTTACCACCTGTGGCACGGGAAATGGCATCATCTAGTTTGTTTCCAAACAGAGAAGACCCTTCAAAGGGAATCCTGCACCAAGACTGCTTGGAAACTGGATCCGCAAGCCAAGGACGCAGCCACAAGGCCCGCCTGGCAGTAACCGATGATAACATAATACGCGCCAACAGGCGAATCAGATCAATGGATGCCTCCCCCAGGAAGACCGCTGCCAATTTTAGTTCTGCCGCAGCCGAGCTTCTGGCCAGCTCTTCAGATACTCCTCTCAGAAAGGAATCCACATTCTCCGTCCAGGCTTCCATGGCCTTAGACATGGTTGCTAATGCAAGGGCAGGCTTGCAGGCTAAACCCGCCAGCCCATAGATCCTCTTGACATCCTGGTCTATCTTCCTTTCGAGACCATCCTTGAAGGACACAGCGTCCTCTAAAGGGAGGGTGACATGCTTGGCTAAGCGCATTAAAGCCGCATCCACAGAAGGAGCATTCTCCAGGTGTTTGACCTCGTCTGCTTTAAAAGGATACAACCTGGCTGTCTTGTTTGACATAGAAGACTTTCTGTCCACCTTACTCCATTCTTCGTCAATGATGTCCTTTAGTTCAGTAAGGAGCGGGAAACTCGCTCGTTCTTTCCCCAATTGCTTAAAGAACTTTTTCTGCTTCGTTGGTGGGGCAGATGGTTCCTCCCAGTTAAGGGCTTCTTTGATCGCTTTGATTAAAGGCGAAACCAGGGAGAAGTCGAAACCAACACTCTCTTCTTCACCATCAATTTCATCCTCTGAAGAGTCAGGCGAAGAGGCGTATGGCTGTGAAGGGCCTGCCATCTCGTGTGTATCCACGGCCGGGGAGCCGGAACGAGTGGACTGGCTCCGAGTGTGAGGTGTTTCTACCTCTTTGAGAGACTGATGCACCACGCGCCTTACTAGAGACTCCAAGCTCTGGCTTTCTGTCTCCTTTTCCCCAACCGCTTGGGCATAGCACTGGTCGCACAAAGACTTGCCCTCCGGGACTCGTGTCCCACATCCCCAGCAGGCTCTGTGACTAGAGCGGCTGTCATGGCGGTGGGAGCGGTGTCTTGAGGAGGAATTAGAGCGTCTCCTCTGGTGGTGTATATCTGATGGTGATTCACGTCTTGATCTTGACGATGACTGATGCTGTGGTCTGGCAAGGTCTCTACTGGAAGGGCTGAAAAGAAAATGGGAGGGGAAACGCATCATGCATCAAAGAGCGTATAAAAAAGTCATTGTGACAGATTTTTAACCCCCTCCCCTCAACGGCACATACCTTGTGCGTGAGGGCTGGCCACTTAAAGGCGGTGACTTGTCCATACTGCGTGGACGTGAGATTAACAGGCGTGCGGTCTGCGGAAAAAATCAGCAGACCCAATAAAACTCCTGAGCCACAAGACAACCAGCATATAATTTAAACATTTACGTGCTTTAAGCATAAAACCAAAATGTCATCTAAACAAACAGTAAACAAAAAAAAAATTTTTCCTTTTTTTTTATTTTTTTTTTAAATATATATCTTATTATTTTAATATTATTATCTATTTCTTTTTTTTTTTTTTTTTTTAAATAAAAAATATAGCCGCACAAGGTCACTTACCCAGCAAATTGGGGATACAGGCCTAACTGGAAACACCTCTGCTGCTTTGCTGCTCTGCTTCTGTTCTGACAGAAAATCCCCATTGACAGAAGCAAAAAAGCCGCTTTTTAAATCTCCCGCCTGTGACGTCATCCACCTTCCCCCTACGCGCCTGCGCAGAAGGGGAAAACCGAACGGCGCATGCGCGGCCGCCGGAAAATGACCAGACAGCGCACGCGCGAGCCAAGCCTCGTTCTCGAGGATGCTACTGCGCATGCGCGAGTAGCGGGAACGGCCGCCACCCGGAAGTCACGGCGAGCTGGAGCGCAGAAGCGTTCCAGCCGCCATAAGGGGGAAAAAAAAAAAAAAAACGCTCTGCATGATAGAAATGACATCAATACACAAACAACACACAATACTAAGAGGCGACTGCCATGGAGCATATATATGTGAAGAGTCCAGACCTTTGCCAGCCAGAAAAAGATGTCCATGGTCCGACCGTCCGTCCGTCAGGCACCCAGAGGCAACCACCCCACACCACAAGGGTATCAACGGGCCTCCCAAGCTTCTGCCCGCCCATGGCTGGGATCTGAGCTGTACCGCAAGGTATGCCGACTTTTCTTGTATCCATCCGACCGGACGCCCGTAGAGTATAAATATGGTCCATTGGAGGAGGACAAAAAAGGAACGTAGTACCATGGGGTGAGTGCTCTTTTATTTGAAAGGGGTCCTATAGCATTGGAGAGGAGGCGGGGTTAACCCACACGTAGGCTGCCATGGAGTCTGTCAGGAAATGACAGTTTGTGAGTAGGCAGGTACATTTCAAAAATACAATGTCAAATTAACAAGGGACACCAACACAAACCAACCTCCTTGAGATTAAAAAATACAAGATAATAATGGTGTTGTGACTTGACACACAAAACGAGAAAAAATATTAGGGAGATCACTATAAAGAAATGGAAAATAGTAGATCTTGATAAAAAAAAAAAGTTTAAACACTATTATGGAGATCTGACAAAAAAAAATAATATTATTATTCGAGAAATAATAAAGAAATCAGTTTGTCAGAACTCTGTGTGAATATCAGCAGCAAAATAACTTCTTCTAGCATTATAAAGAAGGAGAATGCGCTGCATTAAACTAATTAAAAAATTGCAGCGTGGCGAATGTGCTATCTCCATTACGAACGGTAGTTTTACCAGACCGAGCGATTGTGTCTCATAATTTATTCTGAGCATACGTGGCACTTTGTGCGCCAGAATCGCGTACACGCGATTGGAATTTACGCAATCGGATTTTGTTGTCGGAAAATTTGAGATCCAGATCTCAAATTTTATGCGACGGAAATTCCGATGGAAAATGTCCGATGGAGTCTACACACGGTCGGAATTTCCGACAAAAAGCTTCCTTCCTTTTTTGTGCTTCTAAATCACTCTCCTGAAGATAATGCTTTCCTGAGTTTAATTATTTTTATTAATAAATTTTTCACATATACAGAGAACATTTCACATTATTACAAATTCTTGTGCACATATATATATACACATATACACATACATACTGATAAATATACATATATACAAATATACACACATACAATACTTGTACATAAATAAATACATAAAAAAATAAAACACAATCAACAAAACACATGGATCAATCTCGATATATTTTTCAAAGAATCCAATAGTAGTCCCTGTCTTCCCCCTTTTCCTGATGTAATTCATTACCCCCTCTGACTTTATTCGAACAATATTTTATTTAGTATTCTCTTTCCCCTTTTTCCTCCCTCCCCTCTCCCCCCCTCCCCCCCCTAAGTTATTAACTACTCCCCAGTCCACCTCTCACCACCCTTCCTATAATCGCCTGTTGTGTATTTATATTACCCCCTATGTGAGATATAGTGACGTTCTCTTCCAAAAAAAAAAAAAAAAAAGTAAGGGAAGAGGAGAAAAAAAAAAAAAAATGAAGAATATACATATATATACGCATACACATACATACACACCTACATATACATACATACACACACACACACACACACACGTACACATAAGGGGAGGGGAAAAAGGACACCATCCATCCCCCTCCTGTATTGGTGTGTGATTCGAAAACCCCCTTCATTTATCTTAATAAATCCCTAAGTGGTGCCTTCTAATACTAGTGAAACAAAAAAAAAAAAAAAAAAAAAAGGAGGTGAGAAGTAAAAAAAATGTTTTTTTTTTTTTCTTATTTTTTTTTTTAATTTAATTTAGTGAAGAAGGTAGGAAAGGGGGATGCTGCCCACCTCCTACTTGTGATACTATACGGTAATAAACCCCTACCTCTATTTTAGTGAATCCCTAAGTGATTCTTATTACAAAAGTGAAAAGGGAAGAGAGGGGAAAAAAAAAAAAAAAAAAGAAGTATTTCTCCTCTCCTTCTCTCCCCCTCCTCCCCCCGTAGTGACTAGGTGGAAAAAATAAATAAAGAAATAAAATAAAGAAAAAAGGGCCCTTTATCTAATTTTGTTGACTCCCTAAGTGCTTATTTTTTTAACTGGTGAGAGAAAAAAGAAGGGAAAATGGAAAAGGGGGGGGGAGAGAAGAGAGGGGGAGGGGGGGGGGCAAGAAGTCGATAGCAATAAGGCATCTAACTACTCCCCACACAACTCATATAGGCCTGACATTCTAAATTCTAGCCAACACCTCCACGTGTCAAGATATTTTGTTTCTGAGTTGTTTTGCAGGTGTATTACTTCTTCCATACATCTAATTTTATCTATCTCCCTAAACCAATCCTTTATTGTCGGAATGTTTTTGGTCTTCCATTGTCTCGGAATTAATTTCTTTGCTGCATTCAGCAGGAATGGTGTAATAGCTTTTCTATATTTCTTCCTCGGTATCCCTGTTACGTGGAACAGGCATTGCCAGGGGTCAAGTTTCATTACAGTCCCGCTAATCTTCTTTATCCAATCCACCACTTCTCTCCAATATGATTGAATTAAAGGGCACTGCCACCATATATGTGCATGGGTACCTGTCTCTCCACACTCCCTCCAACATAGAGGCGATTGATTGGGGTTAATTTTATGTAATTTAATTGGGACATAATACCACTTTGTTAGTAGTTTTTAATTCATTTCTTTTATCCCTGTGTCCAGTGAGGTTGAGCGGGTGTAATCAAAGACTTTACTTCTCAAACTTTCAGGCAATGGATGATTCAATTCCCTTTCCCAACTCTCCACGGGACACAGGGAGTCCAGTTCTGGGGGGGGGGGGGGTTTATCAATAAGCTATATACTTTCGAAAGCCCCTGTCTATTATTCCCTACCTTATCGACTAATCTTTCCCATATATCCAGTCTCCTATCTGAGCGAAGCGGCTTTGGGAGAGAACCCACAAAATGTTGGAGTTGCCTATATCTCCATGCATCCCAGGGCATTTTACCATATTTTCCTTGTAATTCAGGTAGTGTACAGAGAACATTCCCTTTCAGAACATCTTTTAACCTCAGATGGTCCGATGATGTCCATCCTAGGTATAGTTTATTTTCTTTGCCTGGAGGGAAGTAATTGTTACCTGTGAGAGGTAAGAGAGGGCTATTGTATTCCATAGATCTATTTTTACATAGTTTATCCCATATTCTGAGTGTCTCTACAGTAATTGGGGCCATATCCCTAGGGAGGCCTCTATATTGGGTTGGGATCCAGATAATCTGGTTCAGGGCAGAATTACTCAATTCTGATTCAAGTTTTACCCATTTTTTATATGGGGAGCCGTGGGCCCAGTCTAAGACTCTCCGCAGTGACGCTGCCTCATGGTATTTTTCTAAATCTGGGAAAAATAATCCCCCTCTCTCCTTTGGTCTACTCAGAACTTTATATGAGACACGATTCCCTTTATTATTCCATATAAACTTTTGTATTATTAGTCTGAGTATTTTGAAAAATGTAGCAGGGATATTTATTGGGAGACACTGAAAGATATACAGGGCTTTCGGGAGAGTCATCATTTTAATCACGCTTATTCTGCCAAACCATGACAATCTTTGAACCTGGTAGCCTTTTAGATCCTGTTTAATTTTATTTAGTAAGGGCAAATAGTTATCTTGGTACAAGTCCGTAATTAATGTTGACAGAGACACTCCCAGATACTTCAATCCTCTTTTCCTCCACCTGAATGGAAACAGGGTTCTAAGGTCCCTAGCTTCATCTGGGGGAACCGAGATGTCGAGTATCTCAGTTTTCTCCATGTTAATCTTAAAATTTGAGATAGCCCCATAGCCATTTAATTCCATCAAAATATCTGGGAGCGTCTGTGCCGGGTTTGTTACGTAAAGCATAATGTCATCAGCGAATGCTGATATCTTATGCTCCTGTCCCGCAACTTCTATTCCCTTAATGCTCTTGTTGGCTCTTATAGAGATCAGAAGGGGTTCCAAAGAAATTACAAAAAGTAGTGGGGAGAGGGGGCAGCCCTGTCGTGTACCATTGTTTAGCCTAAGAGTATCAGACAGGGTTCCATTAACCTGAATTTTAGCAGTGGGGTTCGAATAGAGAGCCTCGATCCACCTCAACATTCTTGGGCCTATGCCAATTTTATGTAATGTCTGTACCATGAAGTCCCAATTTAACCTATCAAAGGCCTTTTCGGCGTCTATTGATAGGAAGATAGTAGATTTCTTTCCCTTCTTTGCAGCATGCATTAGCAAAGTTGTTCTCAATATATTGTCTCTTGCCTCCCTCCCAGGGACAAACCCTGCTTGATCTTTCTCAATACAGTCAGGCATGAGGGGTCTCAGTCTCTCGGCCAATATCCGGGCGTAGATTTTAACATCCTCATTGATCAAGGAGATTGGCCGGAAGCTTGAGCATGCAGTTGGATCCTTTCCTTCTTTTCCTATAAGTGATATGTATGCCCCCAAGGCTTCTTGACGGATTTTCAGGCCTTCCCCAATGGAATTCATGTAGGAGTGATAGAATGGAGTCAGGATACCAATAAACTTTTTAAAGTATAGGGAAGTATATCCGTCTGGACCCGGAATTTTACCTCCCTCACTTTTCCTGATCGCCTGCTCAATTTCATCACTCGAGATATCTTTTTCTAAATTATTTAAATCCTCGTCTGGTATCCCAGGCAGCTGAATCTTCTCAAGGTACTGTTTTATATTTTGGCTTCTATTTTGTCTATCTTCACAGTCTTCAGTAGTATTTATATTATACAATGATTGATAATACTCAAAAAAGACTTTGCTTATATCCTTTGTGGAGTATTCCTGACCAAGCTCTCCTACGCAGTATAGCAGTGATCACATAGAGCCGATCTTTCATCTGTAGCCAATAGTGACAAGAGCAGCTGCAGCTGAAAGATCCGTTCTGTGTGATCACTACTGCACTGCCTAGGAGGGGGATTTAAAATTCTGAACATTTCCCTTCCCCCAACCCCCACCCCCTGCAGTCCTTGGTTGCTAGAACTTCAGGGGTCCTAACAACATGACATCACCTGTTTGCCCCACCCCACGCTCCTAGAGGAAAGAACATCCCCTTTCACGACTGCCCCGCCTCCCAGCTCCCTGGGCTGCAACAGCCACGCTGCTTGAGGTAGGGGGCACACTTATGTAAAGGGGGGCACATTGATGTAAGGGGGAATCACACTGATGTAAGGGGGTGCAAATTGAGGTAAGGAAAAGCACGTTGATGTGAGGGGGGTACAATGATGTAAGGAAGGCACTATTGTAAGAGGGGAGCACTGATGTAAGGAAGGACTCTGATGCAAAGGGGGGGACTGATGTTAGGTGAGACACTGATGTAAGGGGGACACTGTTGTAAGGGGAGACTCTGATCTAAAATGAGATTCTGACTTAAGGGGGACTCTGATGTAAGGGGGACTCTAAAGTAATGGGGGACACTGATGTTAGGAGAGATTTTGATGCAAGAGGGGACACTGATGTAAAGGGGGACTGCTATGTGAAGAGAGGATCTCTTATGTAAGGGGAGACCTTGGAGACTCCTGATTTAAATGGGGACTATTGATGTGAAGGAAGGGGCTCTTAATGTAAAGGTGGACACCTGAAGTGAAGGGGGGCTTCTGATGTGAAGGGGAACTCTGATGTGAAGGTTGATAAGTAGCCTATTAATTTCTTCTGTAAGATATGCTGAAAGGCATATTTAATGGGAAGAATTACATTTTTATGATGATTATTTTTAATATTATTTATTATGATTATGTTGAGGGTTATACCTGTCTGTTAGACTTGGGTTTTGTTTAACTCTGCCCCTTTATGACCTCACAACTGTCCTGCCACCATAATGCAGCCTAGCACATTCTCTGCACTCCTTCACTCTGCTCTCCATTAACACATATTCCTAATACCTCAACCACCCTGCCTATACCCTCCTTTTTTTATTTCTAAAGGTAGGTTCACACCTTTGCATGTTGGGAATGCGCACAAAATCGCATGCTTTCCCATCATGCACAGAAATGTGCTGCTCTTTAGCAAATGCGCAACTGTGCCATTTATTGTTAGTGGCACCCTTATGCATTTATGTTTACGTGCCTCAAACCACATGGTGCCACAGCACCATACGGTTAGGTGCGGTGTGTTTTTTGGAGCGTCAGGGACTTTTCCATGTTCCTTAAACGTACGGTGGCCTGTTGAAATTAATGGGCTGGCCAACACACAGAAACATGCTGACAATGTAGGTGTCAACCTAGCCTAACTTTTTTTTTTCTATTTTTTAACTCAAATTTTATTACTTACAGTCTGTATCAAGCCTTAAAGCAGAACCCTGGGATCACCAAATAATCCCCCATTAGTATATCCTCGTCAGTGCAGCCTCATTATTGCAGCTTATCAGGTCTCATCAGGGCAGCCTCATCAGTGCAGCCTATTGATGCTCATCAGTGCAGCCTCATCAGTGCAACTTATCAGTGGCCATCAGTGCAGCTTATCAGTGCTCATCAGTGCAGCCTCATTAGTGCAGCTTATCAGTGCCCATCAGTGCAGTCTCACCAGTGCAGCTTATCAGTGCGGTCTCACCAGTGCAGCTTATAAATGCGGTCTCACCAGTGCAGCTTCTCAGTGTGGTCTCACCAGTGCAACTTATCAGTGCCCATTAGTGCGGTCTCACCAGTGCAGCTTATCAGTGCCCATCAGTGCAGAGCTGGTTTAGTTATAGATCATCTGGATGAAAGAGCGGATCTTGGGCTGACAGGTGTTGTATGTGAGAACACTGCTCGCCATACAGCCCCGCCTCCCTGTACCGGCATTGTGATAGACAGCACAGAGTGCATTGTTACAATGCCGGTACAGGGAGGCGTGGCTGTACGGCGAACGGTGTTCTCGCATACAACACCTGTCAGCTGGAGATCCGCTCTGTTATCCGGATGATCTCTGCTAACCCCGCTCTGCACTGTATATAGATGGCAAGCGGGTGGGCAGGCGGTGGCGGTGCTTGCAGGGAGCAGAAGGAGAAGGGAGAAGGACACCACCTCCTATGGACAGCACAAACCGGGGGCTGCAAGACCCCCTTCACCCACTACAGCGAGCACGGCAGAAAGTCCCTGCTCGCATTCAGAGAACTACTGGTGGGTAGCGACAAGACAGCTGGCTGATAATGCAGGAGGAATAGCAGCCAGCGGGCTTAAAATCAGGAAATCACAGGGCAATAAAGTTTTTTCAGCAAGGTCAGCAGACTATTGCAGAGGAACTACAGAGCTCAGAAGAACATGGGTGGCATGGTCAGTTAAGGTAGGAGATCAGCAACAAGGATATGGAAAAAAGTTTTTTCCCGGAGTTCTGCTTTAACACAGTTCCCTTAGTGCATTCTGTCATGATTTCATTATTAACTACACAAATGCTGCATACACACGATCGGATATTGATCGGACATTCCGACAACAAAATCCATGGATTTTTTCAGACGGATGTTGGCTCAAACTTGTCTTGCATACACAAGGTCACACAAAGTTGGTCGGAAATTGCGAATGTCAAGAACGCGGTGACGTACAACACGTACGACGAGCCGTGAAAAATTTAGTTTTGACTCCCATCGAACATTTTCCGTCTGAAAATCCGACCGTGTGTACGGGGCATAAGGCTCAATTTACATCTATGCATGTTGCTTTTGAGCATTTCTGCAGTGCTTTTTGTTGTGCTTTCTGCATTTCTTACCACGATTTTGCTGCCATTTGCTTTTTGCGTTTTTTTAGGGGGGGGGGGGGGGGGCGCAAAATCACTGTAAAAACCCACTACATGCTTTTCTGCAGCTTCTACATTAATATCTGTTGAACCAAAAAAAGCACCGTTTTACATTTAAAAAAGTCCCTGACCCTTTCCAAAAACGCAGAGGCACAAAAATGCATTTATGTGAACATGTTTTATAGGAACCCATGTTAAAATAAATCTTCTGCATTTCTGCAAAAAGCATGAAAAAACGCATTGGTGTGAATGGAGCCTTACATGGGTTATGTTCAGACAGCAGTACTGCTCACTAAACATAACAGTGGAATATTTTTTTTGGGATACATAGCATCAGAGCTGCAGCCCCCAAGGGGGAATGGGGGCCAGTAACACTGGCTCAATCGCCTGTTTTTATCATCTACCAACTGCAATTGTAAATGAGGCCCATTCACAGGCAGGTGGGGGATGGTAAAAGCAGGCTATTGAGCTGCCATTTTTTATGCCTTAACCGCCCACCTGAACAGTGGGATGTCACCCAGGGCTGTACACACTCTTGGCACCCAAGGCTGTACACATGGCAAACTTTAAATTTAAGCAGCATGTCGCCATGAATGAGGCCATGCTTTAGCCACCTTGCAACTGCGTGCAATGCACACAATAGAGGCACAGTAGGTCAGCATTTTCAGGGTTAAAACAGGTGGTGAGGAAGTGACATATCGCCCCTCACCACCTGTTAAACACCAGCAATGATTGCCGCACATCTGAATGAACCCTTTCAGCCTCCCTTTCTCCCTTTAGAGCCCCTAGAGTCCTTTAGTTCCATGCACCCCACAATAACGTCACCACTTTTAAAAGTAATTATACCAGTGGCAGTCCATCCATTAGGCGCGACCGGGGGCCACCCCCTATATGAATAATAGGAAGATACATGCATAGGCCCTATTCCCCTTTCAGGATGCCGGGCGCCTGAATTACAGAGACAGGGTGTTTTTTTAAGCTCCTGATTAGAGTCATAGGCTCGATTAGGCTTCAAAATAGGATGGCTCGTGGCGCAGAGCATTGAACCATGAATACACCCAGGTGTTAAAACAGCAAATGAATATTCTGATTGGCTGAAAAGAGAAGACTCCCGATTGGCCGCCGAGAAGGAGGGAGGAAATAGAAGCCGCCACCACCACCATAAAGACCCGTGGAGAGCAGGGGAACAAGAGGCTGCCGCCGAGCATGGGAAGCCGCAATGGGGTAAGTGCGACTGACCGTCCAACCGACCGACCGAAGAGGAGGGTGTCATGGCATACTGTTCAGTGACAAAAAATGTCACTGAATTATGCCAACTGTGTTTTTATGGGTGTTATTTTCCTTTAAGCCTAATTACACTGTTAGGAGTTATTGTGCAATTATACCTCTTAATCTCCTCTTGAGCTTTGTAATTTCTTGCTGATTGCAATAATGCATATGTATGTTTGCAGCTCCCAGTGCACTGACAGAAAAATCTAAGAGGAATCATTACATTTCATAGGAATTGATTAATTCTTGCTACACTTTGCTAATGTAATGTGCAAATAAGGGTTTAATTATCATAATTACAACAATCTGCTAAGTGAAGTTCGCAAATATAATGTAGTTTCTCTTTTAAACACGCAAGTTCTATACATTAAAACCAAAAAAAAGGAAGGGTAAACTGGATGTCATTATGTGCATCTCAATAATGATTATACCATACATTTATGCTCAACTTTGAAAGCATTATACTATCAAAGCAGACAAACAACTTTGATAGTAGAATACCACCATCTTGACTGTGACACGTTTCACATTACCTGAAAAAGTTTATAAAATAACTTTGTATATGACCAATTTCAAATAGTCAGAATCTCCCTATAATTCATGATATAAGTCAGAGAATGCAAAATATATATTAATATATATATATATATATATATATATATATTGATTTCTGTGGGTAGCAGTTCCTCTTTCAGACTGTTTGCAGACATCAGAAATCTTCTTCGTAGCCTTGTACCTAACTGGGGTTACTCTTTGCCGTGGTCCTGAATGGTAATGGTAGCGAGCCATTGCGCTAAAGGTATGAGGCTAAACTATTAAGCTAAAGGTATGAGACATAACCCAAAATACTGCCTAATATTTAAAGAGGAACACTGCTCATCTGATAACCTGATGCATTGCCATGTGTTCAATGGAAAACAGTTTGAAGAGGAACTGTACGTGTATGCCAACTTTATTCAGTAAACAAAGTTGCTGGTGAATCGTCTGGTTTAATTTACTGAGAATGTGGAGCGAGGGTAAAGACTGACAGTGTATAGGAATGGGTAACGAAGTGTAACCTTAATGTTAACCTTCTGGGGTGATGATCAGCAAAGGGAAAAAGGAAGGAGAAGCATCCAGTTCAAGAGAGGAGGTGGTGGTGGCCGGTGACAGAGGTTCTGTTGAAGGGGTGGATTAGTAGCTTTATGGTCTACCCTAATAAGCGTCAGGGACCGCTGTCCACCCCTCCTTTGGAATAGGCCTGGACCATGGGTGCATGAGGCCTTGCAAAGTATAAGGCAGCTTCCCTCCATGCCTTCAGGATGAAGAGTAAAGTGTAACGTGTAAAAAAATGATGGATATAAAATCAGTGTTCAACACTATTTCCAAGATAAGGGAACATATTGCTCCAAAAATTTGACTTTTAAAGGCACAACATGTGGCAGCACAAAATAATCTAAAAGACCACAGTTTATTCTCTTAGTTAAAATGAATATGTATTGAAAGATTGGGGTGATCAGACTCAAGCGGTAGGTATGTTTTCAATGAGTGCGCCAGTCCAAAACTGTATTTTTAAGGGCCTGGTAGCTCACTTTTATTTAACCTTCCTAGCGGTAATCCCGAGTCTGGCTCGGGTTCAGTTTTTTCTGCTAGGAGCGGTAACCCCGAGCCAGACTCGGGCTGCATTGCAGGATACAGGGGGGGAAGTTACTTACCTTTTCCCCTGGATCCTGCGATGTCTCCCCACTGTGTGAGCGAGCCGTCCGCTCGCTCGATTCACACAGTGCCGAGTGCCGCCGATCTCCGTTCTCTGCGACGTTCCGACGCACGGGAGCGGAGATCGGCGCCAAATTTAAAAAAGTTTCAAAACACAGTACACATACAGTACTGTAATCTTACAGTCTGCTCCTCAGACCAAAAGAGTTTCTTAGAGTCAAGCTCTCTCCTAGCTAAGGCTGGATTCACACATATACATTTTTGGTGCTTTTTGCATTTTGCAGATTTGCACTACAGAACATGTTCCATAGGAAACCATGTTAAATGGACTGTAGTGTGAATCCAGCCTACTCCTGATCAGCTACATCTGCCTCCTGCAGACATGCATGCTCTGGCTGCCCCATGTAGACTCTGACTCCTCTCAGAGGAATGGGAGTCCACCTGACTCCCATGCATAGACTTCCTGTCCTTTGGGTGGGGCCCTGAGCCATAGTCAGGTCACAACTAAATAGCCCAGCACACAGCTGTGCAATCAGCGTGCCTCTCTTTTCAAAATCTGGCGTAAACCAGCAATCTTACAGGTAGCACAGGGTCCCACTGCCACATTTCAGTCCATGTGGGAGAGGATTTATTTATTTATCCATTACAGGGATTGTTTTTAATAGTATCAAGAGAATAAACTGTGCCTGTAAAAGTCCAAATTTTGGAGCAATATGTGTGTAAAAGTCAATATTTTGGAGTAATATATGTGTTCCCTTATTTTGTATGATACTTAACAAGGATGTGGCACAGTTGAAGTCCACTTAGGCTTGATTCACACTAATGCGTTTTTTGATGCATTTTGCAGAAATGCAGGGACATTTTTTAACATGGGTTCCTATGGAACATGTTCACATGAATGCATTTTTGTGCCTCTGCGTTTTTGGAAAGGGTCGGGGACTTTTTTTCATTAAAAAATGCAGCATTTTGCATGTAATAGAAGTTAATGGACCCGCATCCAAAATGCAAGTACAGTACTGTGTTTTTATCTAGTTTTTACCGCAATTTTTTATTTATTTTTTTACACTGTATATAGCTGGTTGCTAAGCAAACGCAGTGTAAAAATAAACTAAAAACCCAAATCCCAGCAAAATCGCATGCAAAAAAACACGGCAAGCACGGCAAAAAGCACTGCAAAAACACTCAAGAGCAACATGCATAGATGTGAATCGAGCCTAAATAAGATTTCCAAAGACTGGACATTCGTTTTTCTTAACAATCATCATGTTTTAATTTTTATTACTTATTATTGTTTCTTGATACACTTTTTTCTTAATGGACGTTGCTTCAATGATTTATCATATATGAATTTGCACAAATATGTATCTCTATGAATGAATATTGTTTATATCAGATGAATTAATGAGATTAAT
Organism: Lithobates sylvaticus; assembly: GCA_028564925.1. Classification (NCBI taxonomy): domain Eukaryota; kingdom Metazoa; phylum Chordata; class Amphibia; order Anura; family Ranidae; genus Lithobates; species Lithobates sylvaticus. Next base: position 174,514,729 of record CM053028.1, on the reverse strand, counting down.
ATCACTTTTGGCACGAACGCTTCAGTAGGTGTTTGATATAAATATATACAAGAAATATAGTGACACTAGCACGTTATTCAATATAGATTACAGGCTAAATATACACTTTTTATCTTTTTTGTAAAAGTGATCATGGGAACAGGCATAAGTTACCCATCTGCACACTTACCAAGGAAGAGTGCCTCACTTTGTGGCGTTGCCCTTCAGGGGACAGGTAATTTTCTCTATAGTAATAAATCACCTACTTTTTGTACACTCACTTGGAGGAGTGAGTTATTGGAGAGAATTACTCTTCAGGTGACAGGCAGCGCCATTTCCCCATACGCACATATACTAAATTACTTTATAGTCAGTGCCGGGACAGCTGTCTCTGGCAGGTGAAATGTTATCCTTTCAATTCTGGCCACAAGGGGTGCTAACTCATACAATAAAGCAGTGCCATCATACTAACATTTTAAGCATAACGCCACTTTTGTAGAGAAAAAAACATTCCCCTCTGGGTGATCTATGTACATTGCAAGGATTTTAACAATATTTGTTGCAGATTCCTACCTTTTCGTTATTCTGAAGAAATCGCTGTTTGTTCCTCTGTGCCCCTGCTGCACCTGCAGAGCTCTAATGAGGAAAGCTGCTGGGCCTGCATCCCTTTAGCTGTGATGTCCTGTTGAAAGTATCTCACCAAAAATTAAATTTTTGTTGCAAGGGATGCCTGAAATCTGACTTGTATCTTAGTGTAGAATTCTGGGAAAATTGGTGAGTCACACCAATATGTTTCTGGGGGATGCTCTGTATTCCCCCTCTGTGTACAGAACACCTCCAGGTAGCCATATTGCTTTGCATTTTCAGAAAATTACAGAGCTGCAGATTTGAAAGGGGAAAGGTTAAAGTGTCTGTTACCCTATAAAAAAACAAAATGGATTCTGTTCCCTTAAAGCATGTTATTCAGCACCCAAACTGTTTCTTTAACCCTTCACTTTCATTCAACTGGAATGAGCAGAGCATATTAGTTGTGGTCATGTGCACTGCTCTATAAACACTTCACATTCCATTGTACATAGTCCACAGTCCCTAGTACATCTTGGGAGTGAGCGAGAGAGTGGCTATGTTCCTATATAAAGTGGAAACATGAGGGAAACATGAGGGATGAATTGGCCCCCTGTATCACATGAAATACCTGGCTGATCCTGCCTGGCTATGGCCTCCCCTCTGTAAACTGATCACAGTCTATCATGGCTGCTGAGCCCTGACACTGTGGTCAGTTTACGTGCATCCGTCATCTGCAGCCCTGCTCTTTGCTCTTAAGAAAATTAAGGAAGACTAGACTTCTGAAGTGTATTAATGCTTTACTAAACAGGGAAAAATCTGCACATACAAACTGTAGGATGAACAATACAATACATCACAACTTATAGCTTCACATATAAACATGTATAATATGTACACATTAGGTAAACTAAACAATTACTCAACTTAGGGGTTAAGATGTCCTTCATAGTTCCTTGTTCTCACAAACGCGTCTCCAACGTTCTCCAGTTCCTGGAAGCCATGTGTTTTCTCTTTGTCCTCCAAACACCAACTGCCCCTCTGTCCCAAAACACATGCCTCTTTCAAACCCTCTCCATGCTCCTCCCACCCACTTCCTGTAAACACCAACCTCCTCTGCTCATCTTCTATCTGGTTTATTTACATATCAATGGAGGGGGAAGAGGCCTTCTGTGGACATGCTGTTACTAAATCTAAAAACTCTATATTATTGCAATAAAGTCACTATACAAATGCCCATAGCAACACATACCACCTCTTGACTTTATAGGATAATATAGGAAACTTCTTCAAGCCTTTTGTCCAGGAAAGGGCAAAATAAACCCCCCGTATAAATGGGAGGAACAAATTCCCTTTCGACCCCCATCTTGTGGGCGGTCAGACGATTGGTTTGTCCCTGGAAGGCTGACTTTTGAGCAGGGTTAACAATGTCTTTTGGCAGTTTGTAAAGAAAGTCCCAGATGAAAAGTCTCTTTTCTTCTTGGTCATAAGGAAAATGCTCAGATGGAAGTCCACTCCAATTCAGCCACCTTTTCTCAGGCTCTCTTCTGGTCTGTCTCCTCCCATCCAGCATGGTCATCTGCTCTGCCTGCTCCACCTCTCGATGCTCAATACCTGAAAAGAGTAAGAGACAAAGCAGATTATATGTTCCTTCCAACTGTGCCAAAAAACATAGCTCACTGCTCACATTACTCTATCTGCCCATGTCTAACTGCAAAACTATTGTAGGGTGCCCACTGTTGCCTTGAAATACTTTCACGGAAAGGCATTGACTTCCAACGTAACGAATAAACTTGCATGTCTCTCCGTGCTGTCCTGGGAAGCACACAGGCCTGCTGTTGTTCAGCCTTCACAGCATGGCACATTTTTTCAAAATGCCCCATTTTATGGCAACAGAAACACTTAATGTGACTAAATCTACCATTCCCAACCATTTGCTTCCACTTCTTAAACAATGCTGGTGTAGGAATCCCATCTATTTCCTCTCTAGGGACCCCCACCTTAAGTAAATCAATCCACATGTGTCTCCTGGAGATCATAGGCCTTGCCTTCCTTGTATCTGACTCAACTCGGTCATTTGAGCTGATCAAATCCTCTGCTTCCCGGTTATGAGAAGTAACAGTGGCACATGTCCTACTTCTGCTTACAGGCTTTGGGCCTTTGTCCTTAGTTAGGGCATCATTAGACTTGGTCTTGAGGGCTGCACACCGCTCATTCAAATCTTCAGCTCGGCCTACAGGGGTTTGAACACACTTCAAAGCCACTGCAGGTTTAACTTTGATTACCCTCCTTTCTAAATCTTTTTCCTTGCTTGCAGTTTCTTCCAAACACTTGGATGCCACTGCAAGCTGCTCCTTCAGTAAATCTCTTTCTAATTCCGCCTTTTCCCTCTTTTCAGATTCAATATGTAGAGCATGCAGGAAGTGCAAACCAAACACAGCAACTGCCCGCATCTCTCCCTTACTGAACCCAAAACTTTTGAGACTAAAATCTGAGGAAAGATCACAGACTCCATTCCCCCAAGCTCTGTTCAAAGGAGACGCATATCTAGCTAGCTCCTTTGCAACAGGCATCCACTGACTATTTCTGGCCCAGATAGGAAGGGTGCACGCCTTCAAGTCCTCCTGGACACCAGAAATCTTTGCAGCCTTACTCCTCCTAAACAGTGTACGCAGCATTTTTCCCCCAGCACAAGCAACAAAACACACAATATAAAACAGGTCTGCTTCAGTTGAAATTTTAGCACAAATCCCGGACGAGCCCCCAAAATGTTATGCCTGCGTTTATCTATTAAGTTCTTGTGGTAAAATTAAGGAAGACTAGACTTCTGAATAGGGATGAGCCGAACACCCCCGGGTTCGGTTCGCACCAGAACATTCGAACCGACCGAAAGTTTGCGCGAATTTTTGAACCCTATACGTTATAATGGACGCGAACGTTCGAAATCAAAAGTGCTAATTACAACGGCCAATATGCATGTTAATGTCATAAAACAGGTTTGGGGACCCGGGTCCTGCCCCAGGGGACATATATCAATGCAAAAATAACTTTTAAAAACTAACGTTTTTTCGGGAGCAGTCATTTTAATGATGCATAAAGTGAAAAAAAAAAGTGAAATTTTCCTTTAAATATGGTACCTGGGGGGTGTCTAAAGTATGCCTGTGAAGTGGCATGTGTTTCCCGTGTTTAGAACTGTCCTTGCACAAAATGACATTTTTAAAGGAAAAAAAGAAGCCATTTAAAACCACTTGCGGCTTTAGGTTTGTTCTTAAGTATAATCTGAACAGGTACATTATGAAGTGTAGCTCCATCCCAAAAAAATCTATTTTTAAGCTTTTTGGAGAACATAGGGAGGGGTTATCACCCCTGTAACATTTGCTGTCTTTGCACATCTGTTCAGAACATGTCACCTCACTTTCCGTCCCAATGACAAATGTTTTTGGAAAAAGTGGGGTTTTAATTGAGAAACAAGGATTGGTGATAAAGTATCAGTAGAGAGGAGATACCTTTTTCCCAAATTAAATCTAACAGGATAGAATTTCCCTTCCTAGGGGTAGATTTCCTCTCACTTCCTGTTTTCTCTTTCCATTTGCAAGTAGGAGTCGTTTGTAAGTTGGATGTATGAAAGTAGGGGCCTGGCGTATATACTCTGCAGAAATTTGCCCTATTAGATGTTGGTGTAGCCACAAGACTGGTGGGCACAGGAATGGGCCCTGCTGTGAGTTAATAGATCAAGATTTGTAATTGCAAGCACCTGTTGAACAGGGCAGAAAAATTGGGGGTGGTGGTGGACGGTGTGTTGCCACAAGACTGTTAGCTCTCACAGTTACTCTTGGTGGGCGCAGGAATGGGCCCTGCTGTGAGTTATTAGATCAAGATTTGTAATTGCAAGCACCTGATGAACAGGGCAGAAAAATTGGGCCTTTGGCGGTGGTGGTGGACGGTGTTGCCACAAGACTGTAGGCCCTCATAGTTACTCTTGGTGGGCGCAGGAATGGGCCCTGCTGTGAACTATTAGATCAAGATTTGTAATTACCCGCCCCTGTTAAACAGGGGCTGAAAAATTGTGCCTTAGGCACTGGTGCTGGTGCCACAACACTGCAACCCCTCACAGATACTGTACTTGGAGCACAGCAGTCACACGTGTTGCGAAGCATTTTTTTAAAAAATTGTAAGTACACGCCCCTGTTAAACAGGGGCTGAAAAATTGTGCCTTAGGCACTGGTGCTGGTGCCACAACACTGCAACCCCTCACAGATACTGTACTTGGAGCACAGCAGTCACACGTGTTGCGAAGCATTTTTTTTAAAAATTGTAAGTACACGCCCCTGTTAAACAGGGGCTGAAAAATTGTGCCTTAGGCACTGGTGTGGTGGCATGGATCATTGAGGAGGAGGAAGAGGATAGTCAGTGAACATAAGAGGACAGTCACTCAGCATCAGCATAGGCAGTCTTGAAGGGATGTGATGTGACATTAAAAATTATTCGGTTATATCCGCCTCAGGTGCCTGGTAGCTGGTGGTGATCCAAGACTGATTCATTTTGATGAAGGTCAGTCGATCAACCGAGGCGGTGGACAGGCGCACCCTATGATCAGTCACAAATCCTCCAGCAGCACTGAATGTGCGTTCGGACAGAACGCTGGAGGCAGGACAGGCCAGTAGCTCAATTGCATACTGTGCAAGCTCTGGCCAGTGATCCATCCTCAGGACCCAGTAAGCCAGAGGATTTTCGGTGGGAAAGGTGTCCAAGTCTGACCTTGCCCCAAGGTATTCCTGCACCATGTATATCAGACGCTGGCGATGGTTGCTGGAACCGATCATACCTTGGGGCTGCGGACTAAAAAATTGTCTGAACGCATCGGTCAGACGTCCACCTTCCCCACCGCTCCTTCTGCTACTGACCGAAGCCTCAGCTACTCGTCGCCCAGGACCAGGAGTTTGTAGCCTCCCAGTTTCTGGGAACGCGTTGCACAGACCTTTCTGCAAGGCCTCCCTGAGATGTCTCATCCTCTGCTCCCTCTGCGACGGCAAGATAAGGTCCGCAACCTTAGCCTTGTACCGCGGATCAAGGAGAGTGGCCAGCCAGTAATGGTCCCTCTCCTTGATCCGAAGAACACGAGGATCCTTCCGCAGGCTTTGCAGGATCAGGGAGGCCATGCAGCGTAGATTAGCTGAGGCATTCGGTCCGGAGTCTTCTGGGTCACTGAGGATGACATGATCGCCAGCCACCTCCTCCCAGCCACGTACAAGTCCACTGGTTTGTTGGGACTGTACATCATCCCTAAAAGACTGCTGCTGCTGATGCTGAGTGCCAGGCTCCACCTCCATGCTCACACAATCCTCCTCCTCCTCCTCCTCCTCCTCCTCCTCCTCTTCCTGTGTGATGGGTGGGACAGGAGGAACACTGTCCGGATAAAGGGGGCCTTGAGAGGCAAGGAAGTCCTCCTCTTCCTGCCTCTGTTCTGCCTCAAGTGCCCTGTCCATTATCCCACGCAGCGTATGCTCCAACAGGTGGACAAGAGGGACAGTGTCACTGATGCATGCACTGTCACTGCTCACCATCCTCGTGGCCTCCTCAAATGGTGAGAGGACAGTGCATGCATCCCTGATCATGCTCCACTGACGTGGGGAAAAAAAACCAAGCTCCCCTGACCCTGTCCTGGTGCCGTAGTCGCAAAGGTACTCATTGATGGCCCTCTGCTGCGTGTGCAGTCGCTGCAGCATGGCCAACGTTGAGTTCCACCTGGTGGGCATGTCACATATTAGGCGGTTCTTGGGCAGGTTCAGCTCCTTTTGCAGCTCAGTCAGCCGAGCACTGGCATTATAAGATCGGCGGAAATGCACACAGACTTTCCTGGCCTGCCTCAGGACATCCTGTAAGCCTGGGAACCTGCCCAAGAACCGCTGCACCACCAGGTTGAGGACGTGAGCCATGCAGGGCACATGGGTGAGCTGCCCCTGTCGCAGGGCGGAGAGGAGGTTGGTGCCATTGTCAGAAACGACCATTCCTGGCTTAAGCTGACGTGGCGTCAACCACCTCTCGGCCTGCCCCTGCAGAGCTGCCAGAACCTCTGGCCCAGTGTGGCTCCTGTCCCCCAAACACACCAGCGCAAGCACGGCATGGCATCTTTTTTCCTGCGTACTTGCGTAGCCCCTTGTACGCCTACGGAGCACCGCTGGTTCCAAGGACAGAGCACTGGAGGAAGAAGAAGAGGAGGGGGTGGAGGAGAGAGGTGTGTCACAACCAGTAGCAGTAGTAGCGTTTTGGAGGCGTGGTGGCGGAACAACCTCCAACACTACTGCACCTTGTCCTGCATCCCTCCCAGCTGCCAATAGAGTGACCCAATGGGCCGTGAAAGAAAGGTACCGTCCCTGTCCATGCCTGCTGGACCATGAGTCAGCGGTAATATGCACCTTACCGCTGACCGCCCTGTCCAGCGAGGCATGGACATTGCCCTCCACATGCCGGTAGAGAGAGACGGAATCGCCTTCCGTGAGAAAAAGTGGCGTTTGGGAACCTGCCACTGAGGAACCGCACATTGAACAAACTCACGGAAGGGGGCCGAGTCTACCAACTGAAAAGGCAGCAGTTGAAGTGCTAGCAATTTAGCCAGGCTAGCATTCAACCGCTGGGCATGTGGATGGCTGGGAGTGTACTTCTTTCTACGGTCCAGCAGCTGGGGCAGGGAAATTTGCCTGCTGCAATCGGACGTCGGTGTACTGCAAGTACTTGGTTGTGACACACCTAATTCTACACCTTCAGTCCTCTCAGAGCAGCTTTCAGAGAGGACTGAAGGTGTAGTGGGGATGGAGATCCCAGCTGAGGAGGAGCAAGGAGAGGTCCGCTTAGTTCTTTGGTGTGGGTCTTTTATGTGTGCCTGCCAACGAGCTGCATGGCAGGTCGCCATATGTCTGGTCATGCTTGTGGTGCCCAAGCGGCTGATGTTTTGGCCACGCGAGATACGCTTGAGACAAATATTGCAAATAGCAGTGGTGCGATCTGCTGCACTCGTCTCAAAAAAGGCCCACACCAAAGAACTTTTGTGATAACGTGCAGAGGCAGCGCCCTGCACAGGCGGAGCTCTGCGGTGTTGTACAGTTGCTGTGCTGGCCTCTACCTGGCCTCCAGGGGGCACCCTGCCTCGTTGGACATGTGACGCCGCATCCTCCTCCTCCTCGTCCTCCTCCTCATCCTCTCTCCCTTCAGGCACCCACGTGGAGTCAGTGACCTCATCATCCCCTCCCTCTTCACCACTAGAGCAAACCTGGCAGTAAGCTGCAGCTGGTGGAACAGTACTGCCAGATTCCTCAAGCTGGGTATCATCATCCGAGCCTTCGAATCGTTGGGCATCCTCCTGGAGCATGTACCCAACACTGTGCTCAAAGAGTTCGGGGGACTCCTCAGGAGGACATGGTGGGTCTAGGGAAGGGGTGGCTGATGATGCTCTGCCAGTACCCTGAGCCTGGGTGAGAGAGGATGAGGAGGATGAGGAGGGCTTGGTCATCCATTCTACCAAGCCTTCAGCATGATGCGGCTCCACATGTCCAGCTGCCGAAAACAAAGACGCGCGTGTCCCATGGCCACGTGCTGATGACGATGCACGACCACGTCCACGTCCACGGCCACGTCCACTAGAAACAGAGCCTGCCTGCCCTGTGTTCTTGGCTCTGCACGCTCTGCCTCCCCTTGGCGGTCTTCCAGCCATTGTAGTCGGTAGTCCTGTGGGTGCTGCTGAGAAGAATATATAGGAGCTCTGTGTGATGCCACTAACACACTAGAAGTCCTGTGGGTGCTGCTGAGAAGAAAATATAGGAGCTCTGTGTGATGCCACTAACACACTAGAAGTCCTATGGGTGCTTCTGCAAAGAAATTAGAGGAGCTCTGTGTGATGCCACTAACACACTAGAAGTCCTATGGGTGCTTCTGCAAAGAAAATAGAGGAGCTCTGTGTGATGCCACTAACACACTAGAAGTCCTGTGGGTGCTGCTGAGAAGAAAATATAGGAGCTCTGTGTGATGCCACTAACACACTAGAAGTCCTATGGGTGCTTCTGCAAAGAAAAAAGAGGAGCTCTGTGTGATGCCACTAACACACTAGAAGTCCTATGGGTGCTTCTGCAAAGAAAATAGAGGAGCTCTGTGTGATGCCACTAACACACTAGAAGTCCTGTGGGTGCTGCTGAGAAGAAAATAGAGGAGCTCTGTGTGATGCCACTAACACACTAGAAGTCCTATGGGTGCTTCTGCAAAGAAAATAGAGGAGCTCTGTGTGATGCCACTAACACACTAGAAGTCCTGTGGGTGCTTCTGCAAAGAAAATAGAGGAGCTCTGTGTGATGCCACTAACACACTAGAAGTCCTATGGGTGCTTCTGCAAAGAAAATAGAGTAGCTCTGTGTGATGCCACTAACACACTAGAAGTCCTGTGGGTGCTTCTGCAAAGAAAATAGAGGAGCTCTGTGTGATGCCACTAACACACTAGAAGTCCTATGGGTGCTTCTGCAAAGAAAAAAGAGGAGCTCTGTGTGATGCCACTAACACACTAGAAGTCCTGTGGGTGCTTCTGCAAAGAAAATAGAGGAGCTCTGTGTGATGCCACTAACACACTAGAAGTCCTGTGGGTGCTTCTGCAAAGAAAATAGAGGAGCTCTGTGTGATGCCACTAACACACTAGAAGTCCTGTGGGTGCTGCTGAGAAGAAAATATAGGAGCTCTGTGTGATGCCACTAACACACTAGAAGTCCTATGGGTGCTTCTGCAAAGAAAAAAGAGGAGCTCTGTGTGATGCCACTAACACACTAGAAGTCCTGTGGGTGCTTCTGCAAAGAAAATAGAGGAGCTCTGTGTGATGCCACTAACACACTAGAAGTCCTGTGGGTGCTTCTGCAAAGAAAATAGAGGAGCTCTGTGTGATGCCACTAACACACTAGAAGTCCTGTGGGTGCTGCTGAGAAGAAAATATAGGAGCTCTGTGTGATGCCACTAACACACTAGAAGTCCTATGGGTGCTTCTGCAAAGAAAAAAGAGGAGATCTGTGTGATGCCACTAACACACACTAGAAGTCCTATGGGTGCTGCTGAGAAGAAAATATAGGAGCTCTGTGTGATGCCACTAACACACTAGAAGTCCTATGGGTGCTTCTGCAAAGAAAATATAGGAGCTCTGTGTGATGCCACTAACACACTAGAAGTCCTATGGGTGCTTCTGCAAAGAAAATAGAGGAGCTCTGTGTGATGCCACTAACACACTAGAAGTCCTGTGGGTGCTTCTGCAAATAAAATAGAGGAGCTCTGTGTGATGCCACTAACACACTAGAAGTCCTGTGGGTGCTGCTGAGAAGAAAATATAGGAGCTCTGTGTGATGGGACTAACACACTTCAAGTCCTATAGGTGCTTCTGGGAACAAAATATATGATCTCTGTGTGATGGGACTAACACACTTCAAGTCCTATAGGTGCTTCTGGGAACAAAATATATGATCTCTGTGTGATGGGACTAAACACACTTCAAGTCCTATAGGTGCTTCTGGGAAGAAAATATAGGTCTGTGTGATTGGACTAACACACTTCAAGTCCTATAGGTGCTTCTGGGAACAAAATATATGATCTCTGTGTGATTGGACTAACACACTTCAAGTCCTATAGGTGCTTCTGGGAAGAAAATATAGGTCTGTGTGATGGGACTAACACACTTCAAGTCCTATAGGTGCTTCTGGGAACAAAATATATGATCTCTGTGTGATTGGACTAACACACTTCAAGTCCTATAGGTGCTTCTGGGAACAAAATATATGATCTCTGTGTGATGGGACTAACACACTTCAAGTCCTATAGGTGCTTCTGGGAACAAAATATATGATCTCTGTGTGATTGGACTAACACACTTCAAGTCCTATAGGTGCTTCTGGGAAGAAAATATAGGTCTGTGTGATGGGACTAACACACTTCAAGTCCTATAGGTGCCTCTGGGAAGAAAATATATGATCTCTGTGTGATTGGAGTAACACACTTCAAGTCCTATAGGTGCTTCTGGGAACAAAATATATGATCTCTGTGTGATTGGACTAACACACTTCAAGTCCTATAGGTGCTTCTGGGAACAAAATATATGATCTCTGTGTGATGGGACTAACACACTTTAAGTCCTATAGGTGCTTCTGGGAACAAAATATATGATCTCTGTGTGATGGGACTAACACACTTCAAGTCCTATAGGTGCTTCTGGGAACAAAATATATGATCTCTGTGTGATTGGACTAACACACTTCAAGTCCTATAGGTGCTTCTGGGAAGAAAATATAGGTCTGTGTGATGGGACTAACACACTTCAAGTCCTATAGGTGCTTCTGGGAACAAAATATATGATCTCTGTGTGATTGGACTAACACACTTCAAGTCCTATAGGTGCTTCTGGGAACAAAATATATGATCTCTGTGTGATTGGACTAACACACTTCAAGTCCTATAGGTGCTTCTGGGAACAAAATATATGATCTCTGTGTGATGGGACTAACACACTTCAAGTCCTATAGGTGCTTCTGGGAACAAAATATAGGAGCTCTGCCTGCCTGCCAGGAACACACTACAAGTCCTATAGGTGCTTCTGGGAAGAAAATATAGGAGCTCTGCCTGCCTGCCACGAACACACTACAAGTCCTATAGGTGCTTCTGGGAACAAAATATAGGAGCTCTGCCTGCCTGCCAGGAACACACTACAAGTCCTATAGGTGCTTCTGGGAAGAAAATATAGGAGCTCTGCCTGCCTGCCACGAACACACTACAAGTCCTATGGGTGCTTCTGGGAACAAAATATAGGAGCTCTGCCTGCCTGCCAGGAACACACTACAAGTCCTATAGGTGCTTCTGGGAACAAAATATAGGAGCTCTGCCTGCCTGCCACGAACACACTACAAGTCCTATAGGTGCTTCTGGGAACAAAATATAGGAGCTCTGCCTGCCTGCCACGAACACACTACAAGTCCTATAGGTGCTTCTGGGAACAAAATATAGGAGCTCTGCCTGCCTGCCACGAACACACTACAAGCCCCTCTTTCTAAATCAATCTAAATGAATGAATCTATCTAACTCAATCTCTCTAAGTAAATCTCTCTAACTAACTAAATCCAGCAGAGTGTCACAGATCTAGCCTGCTCTATCTGCGCCGGAACAGCATGTGACCGGCGCAGACGGCGTGGCGGCCTTTTATAGGGGGGGGGCGTGTACTACAGCCCCTGAGCTGTAATTGGCTACAGGCGTCCTGCCTGTAGCCAATTATGGCTCTTCGAGTTTCCGGGGCTGTGATTGGCCAAGCATGCGGGGTCACAGTGCATGCTTGGCCAATCATCAGCCAGCAATGCACTGCGCCGGCCGCGCCGGCCGCAATGCATTGCGGGGCCGCTCGCATCACACGAACGTGATGCGAGCGGCCAAAATAGTTCTGGGCTCGCCGAGCGAGCGAACGCCCGGTGCTCGATGCGAACGTGGGTTCGCATCGAGCACCGGGCCCATCCCTACTTCTGAAGTGTATTAATGCTTTACTAAACAGGGAAAAATCTGCACATACAAACTGTAGGATGAACAATACAATACATCACAACTTATAGCTTCACATATAAACATGTATAATATGTACACATTAGGTAAACTAAACAATTACTCAACTTAGGGGTTAAGATGTCCTTCATAGTTCCTTGTTCTCACAAACGCGTCTCCAACGTTCTCCAGTTCAACAGCTTCGTCCACTCCACGATCCTCCCCTCCTGCTGCTCTCCTATCTATTGTATAAGCATGCCATCCCCTCTGTTATATAACGCTATGTGTCCTTGTGCCTGATTATACCTTATATCAGAGCGTCTCCCAGTGCTCACATGACTTGGATATCTCTCCTCCCCCTCCCGTCAACCGCAGTGCTCAGCCACGCCCACTGTCAGCTGGGCAGAGGAGCGAGCCGAGGAGTCACATGAATGCTGGGAGATGCTCTGATATAAGGTATAATCAGCATTTTTTTTATGCAGCACAGGCACAGGGGCACATAGCGTTATTTTATTAGAGGGGATGGCAGGCTTATACAATAAACTTTAACATTCAATTACAATATGACTTTTTCACAAATTGTATATGCTATATTATTTTTTCTTTACTTGCTATTTTTTTTCCCACGAAAGTGGAATTACCCTTTAAGTAATGTAGCGCCATAACCCCTGCGGAGTGGCTATGTAATTTTCTGGGCTTACTGATTACCTCCTCCTCGTAGCTCGTCGTTCGTTGTCTAGGGGTTCCCAGGGTCAGTACCCAGTAATTTCAGAGGCCGACACTCAAAAGTCCTTTTGAGGATTTTTATTTGCAAAAGTAACCGTTCAACACAACACAGTCTCTCAGTTGGGATAGAGGGCACGGGTGATAAAGCTCAGGCACTTCAGAACTGCTGACATCAAGTAAATGTCTCTTAGATAGCCCAGAGAGTAGCCACTCGCAACTGGGCAATTCACTGTTGGATAAACCCCTGTCTGTAGATTTAGCAGCCAACAAGTGATCCAGAATTTTAAAAAGTCTCTGCCACAGACTAAGTTGTAATACGTCAGGTGCACAGTGTGAAAGCCTCTGCCACAGACTAGGTTGCAATACTTCAGGTGAACAATGTGAAAGTCTCTGCCACAGACTAAGTTGTAACCGAATGATAGGTTTAGGAACTTTCCCTAGGTTACCTGGATCTTCCAGCCGTTTCGGCGATACCGTAGGAAATGCGGATTCACTAGTGTCCATGCAATCTCAGCTCCCATGCTCTTACCGAGCAGCCAGATTCATGGCCCTCCTCCGAAGAGTCCTCCCCTGGTCGCTTGTATGAGTTACTGTGCCTCTCCAATCCTGAGGAGGACACCTCAGAATCCTCCTTCAGTTACTGGGCCTCGAACTAGCCAGTTCCGAGGCTCGGCAACAGACGGATCCCCTCCCCAGACCATGAGGGCCTCTGGGGGTTGGCCAGGGTGACCAGGCTTACGGGGGCAGCAAACACTCCTGGGTCCGGGACCCCTCACGGGGGTTGGTCCGGACCGGAACCAGGAATCAAGGGCAAGCCGAACCACACCGAAGACCCTGAACACGTGACTCCAGCATCTTAAAATACCCCTTTCTGGAATACACATCGGGGCCAGGCGCGCCCACTGATTGGGTCCGAGAAAGATTGGTACCTAACACGTCCAACCAGGCTGCGTTCTCAGTTCATATACTGTATATAGTTCACGGTGCTTTACATTACATGCTGCTGTTCTTCCAACACCCCTTCTCAGCAGCATGTGCTTTGTCAAATTATATTCAGCTTCATCGGCAAATAAGTATGACGTTCATTCAATAAGAGCTTGATGAGTGCATCAGCAGTCATCTCCTCTGATGGGGAATATTGAATGTCAATAACACCTTTCTCTTGATTGTCCCTTGATACTTGACTCAATGTGTTCGGTCCTGGGATTGACCCTTTCTGATTGCGTAAGCTTTATACATCCCTGGTTGTCTTCAAAAATTGGAATTGGTTTTGACATGTCTATCTCAATGTCCACAAAAAGTTTGACAAATCCATAATGCTTCTTGACACGTGTGTGCTGCTGCAATTTACTCTGCTTCAGTTGAAGATTGAGCGACAGTTGCTCGCTTTTGACTAAACCAACTTATGGTTCCTTCCACATACTGGAAGCTGAATCCACTTGGGGATTTGCGGTCTGTGCAGTCCCCGGCACATAAGGGCATCCACATACCCGACCAGTTTTGAATCTGATGTTGCTGGTAACCATAACTCCATTTGAATTGTTCCTTTGAGGGTTTGCATTACTCTTTTTACTGCGTTCCAGTCATGCTGACAGGGAGCTGAGACTTTCCTGCATAGTATGCCCACCGCTGCGACTATGTCTGGTCTTGTCACAGTGGCAACATATAGCAGCTTACCGATTGCTCTGCAATACGTATCATTGTTGGGTAGCAAGTTTTTTGCTTCATTACTCTTTTGATAGCATCAGCCTGGTTCCATAGGAGTTTTCTCTTCCTTTGCATCTTGCATATGGAGTTGTTCCAAGATTTCTGAGATTGGTTGAGACGATAATGTTCCCTAGTTCTTTGATTGCAAAATTTTTCTTTCAGCTTTCAACTGATTATAAACCCATTCTTGTTCAAAACAGGTTATAATGTCATCGACAAAGATGTACAGTGCCTTGCAAAAGTATTCACCCCCCCCCCCCCTGGCATTTTTTGTTTTTTTGTTGCATCGCAACCTGGAATTAACATGGATTGTTTGATGATTTTTTTTTTTTTTTATCTTTATTTACAGAATGCTAAATATACAAATATACAAGTAAAACGACATGACAATCATCTGTGTCTGTTATTGGTTATTCATGAGAACTCACACAAGTCTATGTGTATTGATGAGATAAAGATCTAAGATCTGTCAAAACATACTGGTATAGCAAAAAGTTGTGGTTAAAAAATGTCAACCACAATTATCTAACAGTTCTACCAGGACAGTATGGGCAACCTTCTGTCCGGGGGAAATATCAAAGTAGACTGGTACCAGTAGACCTGTGCTACATATTTAGTATGACCAACCGGGTGGAGGGAGACTCTCTGGGGGGCAAGACTAGCTTATCCCTATTGGTCAGATATTAAGGTAACCCATTTCAATAAACTGGGTCCCAACGCCGTCTTTCGTTTAAGATATGGGACTCACTCCTAGGGATATGGGAGTGGTGCCAAAATGGGGTACCGCATTCCAGAGGGTTTTCTTATTTATGGGAAGAAGGGGTGGGTAACACCATTGGTGTAGTTGGAGAAAGGAAAGGATAGCGATAAAGAAGAGTAAGAATGGGGAAAGAAGAGGAAAAGGAGGTGTGAGTGATGCTCTGGCGAGGCCGACAACCCATGACCCCAATCCGCCCAAGGACTGCCTGGTTAAGTGTAGGACTTGTAGCTGTCCGAATACCGAAACAGATCCCAATATGTCCAGCGCGTGTTGTGTTCTTCCTCCCTTTCCCCCAAGGCTGCCGTAAGGCGTTCCATCCGCTGAATGACGCTAATCCTATCAAACCACTGTGTTACTGTCGAAGGGGACCGCTGCTTCCACATGCTGGGGATACACGCCCTGGCTGCATTCAGGAGGTGTTTCAATAGAGATTTACGATAGCGCTTACTGGACATTGGAGTCAGGTTCAGCATTATTGCGGCTGGGTTGTCTTGCAGATCTATATCCGTAAGTTTGTGGATAATTCCTAATACCTGTCTCCAAAAGGGCGTCAGAACTGCGCATCCCCAGAAAATGTGTAGTATTGTGCCATTTTGTGTGCCACATCTCCAACATAAGGGAATATGGACGCTAGCACCGAGGAGGGTCCTGTACCAACACGTCAGTACTTTGTAAGTGATTTCTTGGTATTTGCTACATAAGGAGGACTTATGCGCAAAAAAGAGGATTCTTTTTTTTTGCTCTTCAGTTAACGTGGTATTGAGATCCCTCTCCCATTTCCACAGGTACGGGGGCTCATGTATGGAAGTATTCGTCTGCAAGATATTGTAAGAATAGGAAAGGGACCTCCGTATTGGTTCCTTTCCCAGGCATAAATCCTCAAAGGGTGTGAGTGGTCTGCGGAAGCCCTCAATATCCGCCAGGGACCTGAGAAAGTGCGAGAGTTGTAGGATCTTCCCAGTCCAGAGGACTCAAAGCTAGGATATATATTTGAAGGGTCGCTCCAATCCGAAGGACCGCAAAATGCGGAGGCTCTGACCATTCTCTGTTCTGGGTGTAACCGAAAGGACTTATCAGAGAGACCCGGCAAAAAGTCTGGGTGTCCGATTATAGGTGTCAGCGGGGAGGGAAAACTGGGCGTGTCTGCTATTTTAAAGTATCTGCGAAGCTCTTGTAGAGTGGGCTCAATTAACGGGGGGTAGCGGAACCAAGTCTTGTTCTAGACTGACCCATAGCTTGTGTGATTGATGTCTGCACCAGTCCACCACCCTCATGTGGACTGCTGTGCAATATAGGGCTGGATCAGGAAGGCCCATGCCCCCTCTGTGTTTTGGTCGTTGTAATAGGGAGCTTTTGAGCCGAGAGGGTTTGCCATGCCAGACATATTTAATAAAGACTGTGCGCAACTTACGGAAGAAGATCCGCAGTATCTTTACCGGTAGCGCTTGTAAGAGGTAGAGCAATCTTGGCATGATATTCATCTTCAATACGTTGCTCCTGCCAAACCAGGAGATTGCCAGGCCCTTATCTATCTGGGTCAGAGGAGAAGAAGATGTTCAGGAGTGGTTGAAAATTGAGTTGGTAGATGAGGTGCAAGTCAGCGGGGATTTTTGTGCCTAAATACTTAATGGCTTGGGAAAGTTGTCGCTAAGGGAAGCCCGGGAGCTAGGAGATAAAGAAACGTTCAGTGCCTCTGATTTTTGGAGGTTAATTTTAAAATCTGAGAGCAACCCATATTGGTGTATTGCCGACAACATAATTGGTAGCGAGGTGTGAGGGTTTGAAATGTAAAATAGCAGATCGTTTGCATAGGCAGCAATTTTATGGTGGTATGTGCTCGTTTCGAGTCCTCTAATATCCGGGTTAAGCCTAATGTGTTGTAGGAGGGGTTCTAAGGAGATTATGAACAGGAGTGGGGAGAGTGGGCACCCCTGTCTTGTCCCGTTGCTTATCTTAAATGGGTTGGAGGCCACACCATTCACTCTAAATGATGCGGTAGGACTAGAATAGATGGCCGATATCCAAGATAGAATGGAAGCCGGCATTCCAAGGCGTCGCACGGTAGCTAGTAGGAAAGTCCAATTTACCCTGTCAAACGCCTTTTCGGCGTCCATCGACAATAGGATGAAAGGGACATTAAGGTGTTTGGCCCTTGCCACCACATCTATTGTCCTGATAGTGTTGTCCCGTGCCTCTCTATTGCGGATGAAGCCGACCTAGTCTAAAGGGATTATACGGTGGAGGACAAAGCCTATTCGTTCGGCCAATATTTTTGTAAATAATTTCAAGTCGCAATTCAATAAAGAGGATAGGCCTATAGCTTGCGCAGAGAAGCGGGTCCTTCTCTGGCTTTGGAATAACAGAAATGCTGGCTTGCAGCAGGTCCGGAGGTACAGCATAATTATCTAGTATTGCGTTGAAGGCAGTGATAAAGTGGGATGCCAGTTGAGTTTGGAAAATTTTATAATAAGAATTTGTGAAGCCGTCGGGGCCGGGTGCCTTTCCCCTCGGAGCCCTAGCTAAGGCATTTGTGAGTTCATCTGTGGTTATAGGCTGCCAAAGTAGGTCAGCCTCCTCGAGAGAGGGCAAGTCCGCCGCTGCCAAGTATGTCTCTATGGCTTCTAAGCTATTCTGGGGCCGATCTCCCAAAGGGTGAGAATGTAGATTATAGGGCGATTCATAGAAAACCCGGAAGGACTCAGCCATTTCCACTGAGTCGTGAATTTTGGCTCCTGTGGGGGTAGACAATGCAGGAATATAGGAAAGGTTACGTTGGGTTCGTATGGCGTTCGCTAATGTTCTGCTGCATTTATCTCCAAACTCATAAAAAGTTCTGTGTACCTTCAAGAGATTATTCTTGGAGTGGAACAGGGAATGTTCCTTGATTTGTTCTCGGAGCGTAGTTACCTCTACCTCCAGGTCTCTGTCTGGTTGAGTTTCATGACGTTTTTCACACTCGTGGAGTTTTGCCAGCATCTCGGACAATGTTTTCTCTCTGGCTACTTTAAGTCTGTGGCCATGTTTTATGAATATACCTCTTATGTAACACTTATGCGTTGACCAAAATGGTTAGAGGATTAGGGACAGAGTCTTTGTTACTCTCAAAGAAGAGTTCAAACTCTCGCACTATGTCTGCTCTAACCTCAGGATCCTGCATAAGGGAGTCGTTTAGCCGCCATGTAGCCGTTTTAGTTGTCGGGCGTTGCATGGCTATGAAGATCGGGGCATGGTCTGAGAGCGCAATATGCCCAATCTGAGCCCCAGAGACAAGTGGAATCGTAGCATGGGAGACCAAGAAGAGGTCTATCCTGGAGTATGAGCCATGTACTGGCGAGAAGAAGGTGTAATCCCTCTCTTGCGGGTGAAAGATACGCCAAATGTCAACTTATCGATAGGAGTGCAGCAATTCTCTGATACGGTTTCATACTCTCAGGGAAAGGGCAGAAGATCCCGTCGATGAGTCTCTTCGGGGATCAATGGTAAGATTAAGATCTCCTCCTAGCACCAGTGTTCCCTCTGTGAAGGAAGCCAGGGCGGTCAGACATGATTCAAGTACCGACATCTGGTCCACGTTCGGCAGGTACAGGTTTACTGTAGCATACCCTTGATAAAAAGGTTTCTGCCTTCAACATCAGCGTGGAGGTCTTTCAGTTGCCAGGGCAAGGTGTTGGCCAGGAGAATACTCGTGCCCTTTGATTTTGAGGAAGGTGATGTGCTGTGGTACACTATTGGGAAACGTATACTGGTAAGTTTAGGGATCTTGTCTGCCCGAAAATGGGTCTGTTACAAGAATACCACCTGTGGTCTCTGTCTCCAAAGATCAGTGAGGCAGCTGGTTCTCTTCTCTGGGACATTCAAGCCCCTTATGTTCCAGGATACTATTTTCAGAGACATCTCAGACAGGTCAGGGATGGGCCGTCGGGTCCTGCCAAGAGCAAGGGCGGTAGGTAGAGTGTGGGGGAAGGAGGGAAGAAGGGCAGGTTAGGGGACCTGGAGAGAAAAGTTGGAGAGGGACCCTGAAGTGGTCGAAGACTGGGAAAGGAGAGAAATGGAGAACAGGAGGGAGAGTTGGGGGAAGTCTAAATCTCCGAACGGAGAACTACTGCCTAGTTTGGCAGCAAGGGCCTAGTTGGGGAAGCGGTAGGGCACTTCGGAGGTCAGACCCCCGGTGCCCGGGGCTCCTCTAGCTATTCCTTATTGGAGGCGTTCTTGTCATTAACTGCTTCGGTATATTCAGCTACTCATTGTATAAACAGTACCAGATAGAAAAACAAGGTGTAACATTGACCTTTAAGCAATATTTTAACTTAATTCCTCAATTGTCAGCAATTTTATAACATTCTTCAACCGTCACATTGCATTAATCTTAATTCTGTCCGACGGAGAGACCGCCCACTCTCCCGGGCCGAAGCCCATCGGAAGGCGAGCCGCATCTCCATCCCCAGACCTTTAATCCTGAGTGGGTGAGGTCCCAACGGGGACAACCCCTGGGATACCAGTCAAGACATTTATGTTAGAGAATAAACTCTTTTGTCCCTAGGCTCTTAGATGATTCCATACCAAACAAAACAACTATTAAAAAAAAAAAAAAAATGTCCTTACTAGTTAGGCCCACATCTCTATGTCTTATGAGGCTGAAGACACATAGTTTGGCCGTTGTGCCAGAGCTCTATGCCAGTGGAAAGGGGGGACTCCATACAAGCCGCGACTGTGTCATGCACAGGGGGATTTCCACCTATCCGCTGCCGGTGGGTATCTAGCCGAACCCTCCCCGGGGGCCACTCTCACCCCAGCTACGATCACCAGAGATGGGTGACATCATAACTAAGGCACACTTATGTTTACCCTTTTGTGAAGCAGGCGCCTTAAACTGATAGGGTCCCCGCGGGTAGGGGGTCTCAACATACTTTAAAGGTAATCTGTTTTCTCCAATCTTTAACTGTAGGGCCTAGTGGGCCTGACCCCCCTTGAGGCAAGCCTTCATGTAGGTTCAATGATTAGGACTACATGCCCTCACCCCACCCCTCCACGAACCAAGGTCCCAGGGGGCTTATGACAATTAGGCTAAGCGAGCCAGGGACGTTTCCCTAAGAAAGCCTGTATTTCTACTAGTCAAAGGGTGGTGAGGTAGTACATCCACAACCCTGAGAGGTGGATTAGTAATTATAGGGGGACATAAACAACAAGAAACAATACAGTATATAGGAAAAGAAAAAACAAAAAACAAAAGTGGGGAGAGACCAGAGGCATTCCAGTCTTATTCCCAGTGCTCACTGTTCTGTGTCCTGAGGAGCCTGCGAGGAAGGTTCATCGCTGTGTTGTTGCTGGCAGGCTGGATATGCGCTAGCGGAAAAAGAAACAGAAAAAAAGGGGGGGGAGTAAAACAGCAAAAAGAGGCAAACAAAAATCAAAGCTCGTTGTCCTGGGGATCTTGCGGTCTTCTGTGTTGAGGACGGCGATTGCGTCGGGACCTCTGGGGTCTAGCCAAGGTGCTTGCTGGTGGGTTATCATTGCTAGTGGGCAGGACAAATGACAGCCAGTTGGGTAGCTGTAGGGAGGGCAGACCTAGAGACCTGAGGAAGTCAGGGACATCTGCGGGATGCCGGAGGGTATATGATCTGCCATCTTTACGTGTAATCAGGTGGAACGGATGGCCCCATTTGTAGGTGACCCCCTGTTCATGAAGTCTCAAGTAGGGGTTTCATGCAGTGACGCATCTGGAGGGTCCTGCGTGACACATCTGGCAGGAGGATAATTTGGGCGCCATCGAAGTCGATGCTCCCTCTGCGCCATGCCTTTTGAAGGATGTCTTCTTTAACAGTGTAGTTATGTAAGCAACAAAGAACGTCTCTGGGTCTGTCTTCAGTAGGGCCCCTGGGACCCAGTGTTCTATGGACCCTGTCAATTGCCACAGGTGTCTCTGGGGGGTGTTCCAGACAGTTATTGAATATGGCCGCCTTGAGGTCATTCTGTCGGGTCGCTTCCAGTAAACCGCGTATTCTTACATTGCGCCTGCGGTTACGGTTTTCCAGGTCGTCTATTGTGAGGTAAAGCTGTGCGATTTGTTCCGTCACCTCATCTTTAGTAGTTTGCAGATCAGAGACCTCCTGTTGGAGGGCTGAGGAGCTAGTTTCAAGTATGGAGACTCACGTGGTCACTTCTGTCATCTCCTGCCTGACCCCTGCAATCTCTCCCCGCAGTGCACCCTCAATTCTGGACACAACTGAGTCCAAATCTTCTCTGGTGGGTAGCCTTTGCAAGAGTGCCCAGATTGCATGATCATTACAGTGCATAGGTGAGGGTTCCTGCAAAGGCAATGCCTGTGAGAGCTTTGTAGCCTGCTGCTGCTGCACAGGGGGTAGTGGTGTGCCTGGTAGGGAATGTTGGGAAGCCAGGGTGCCTCGCAGGCCCCACTGTATTGATCTGCTGTGTTCCCCCTCAGGGCTGCCCATCGGTGTTAGGGATAATGAGCCTGGGAAGCAGGGGGATAGGTTGCTAGGCGGGGAGAACGGAGGCATGTCATTGCACAGCTCGGGTCTCTCATCTCTCCCCGCTGGTGATCTTGGCTCCGTCCTCGTGGCTGACGCCGGCGCCATCTTGGCTGGGTCCGGAGTAGAGGCCGGCGGCTGGATCAGCACTAGGAATCTCTCCATTCGGGCTGCGGAGGTCCTGGAGTCAAGGTACCGTTCCTCTGGGTCAATGGTCCGTGCTGAGAGGCTGTAATGGGGGTATGTCTGCTGTGCTGGATAGCTAGGGAGCCGCGGACCGGGAGCCTCAGGAAGGTACGACTTCACTCTTCCATGCCGAGACCACGCCTCCGTTTGATGATTTTAAGTATGAAGATACCGCTCTAGTCTGTAGTCCCACAAAGGAAGTAGTATCCACCCTAATTGGGTTTAGCTGGTGCTGGCTCTGCTCATAGTAGAGGAGAAAAGAAGTCTGGATGGCCCCACTTCAAAAAGGCTTCTTTATTAATAATGGGTAAAATCCAAGAGATACAGTTACATCATCAACGATAAAGCAAACAGCATGGATAGCTAACGCGTTTCACGCCTCAATGGCGCTTAATCATAGCTAAATACAGAGTACAGATACCTAGATATATATAGGGTACCATGTGACTGGTATAGAAAATATACAACCAATCCAAAGCATTGGAATTAATCACAAGGGTAAATGTCTCTGAAAGGTTTCACCTGACAAAAATGACACACACCTGAGCTCAAAAGAAAGGAAAACAAGTCGATTGGGCTCAATGTGTGAGTACAAGATGTCAGTATGGAAACCACACCAAATTACATTAAAAATAAAATGTATATATACAAAACAAAGACGTGGCATTAAATATTGTATGTAAAAAGTGTGTCTGGGTCTAAACAGACACATCTACAAATAGAAAAATAACAATACATACAATAAATATCAGTGAACTAGAACTGTGTACCGACACATTATGCATGCAATGGAGAGAGATGGGCAAATTAATGAGTAAATAAATAAGCAACTAAATTGAGCATATATTTTTTGAAAGATTAAATTTCTATCCGAGGGTCAGTTACAGGGCCATTCGGCATAAAAATATGCAAAGAAAAGGTACTGAGAAAAGAATATAAAATAAGTGTGGGCATATACATTGACACTCTCTCGGGGCTCTCTCATGGCATGCATGCATGTATATCGGTCAAGAAAATATATACTAATAATCATATATACCACGTCGCTGTTTAGATAAAAACAAAAACAAACACATAACAGAAACAAAACAGATGGGGGTCAAAGAGGCACATTAGCCTGAAATCATACATATAAAGAGTGAGCCCTGAGTGGATCGCTTTTCTATTTGGCACAATAGACTAAATAATGCCCTTAATACATAAAACAATCAAATGACAGGTATTCAATGATGATTGTTAAAGAGACAGGCTCAATGAATTTATATGATCACACAAATTGTTTTGTGGTGTGTGAAATGTAAAATGTAAAAACAAACCCTGAAGGAGCTTTAGGACAAAAAGGTAACAACCCTAACTAAGGAAAATGGAAAAAGAGAGAAAAAGACAAGGAAATGCATTCAAAAGGAGCGCGAGCACAGCGCATCCACTGGCACATTGACAAAAAGAAGGAGAAAGTAACCACATTAAAACAAAGCGCCATCTATTTAAATTCATCATTGTCTCAAGGTACTAGTTTTAAAATAAGTGATCTTCAAAAGATGTAGATAGATCCAGAAAACCAGGAGACCAAAAAGATACATCTATATGCACATTTAGCACAAGGGTGTAAACCATACACCAGACGAGCATATCGATCACTAGCCGAAATAAAAAAAATGTCATGAGTCGGCTATTGTATATGTCCACGAAGAAGGCTGCACACTAGACAAGCATGTCAGTTACTAGCTGTAACAAAAGGAAATCTTATGTGTCGGATATTGTATGTATCTAGAAAAAATGCTAGCAGGTAAAAAAAAAAAATTTAAATAACGAGGGCAAATGTATATGAGTCACATATCTAAATCCTATAGATTGGTCTGTTGGTTTAGATAAATAAATAAATGAAAGAATGAACAAATGAACAAGGGTACCTTGTGTTTCTAGGTCCCGCATAGCGGTACTCAGGTGGACGCGGCATGGCTATTGTATGGGTTTAGGTGTAACTAAATGCACTAATACTTGTGAGCTATGAATAAGGAAGGTCTAGTCAGCAAAAATAAACCTCAACAAACCAGAAAGGTACCAATGTATATAATGTATCTATTTCAGCTAACATGATAGTAAAACCGTGTCTGTGTGGTGTCACTCATTCCTGAAGTCATTAAGTATATAAAAAATCCTAATAGTCCCTGGGATGCTGAAAACCGAATATCCCAATAGGGTCTATGGGAAAAACACCACAGAAACAACCTGAAAGAGGAAAAAGAGAAAGAGCCAGAAAAGACAAGAAAAGAAAACAAGAGAAAAGAGAGAGAGAAAAAGGAGGGACCAGAAAGAAAAATTCACCATACATCCAGTGATTGCACTTATATCGCTTGCGATGAGGATTTCAACATTTGGGATTCTAACCTACTTTCTCTAGTTAAATCGCAAGTTATTTATTATAGTTACAGGACTATTGTCATATAAAATATACACTTTAAAGTGCATAGATGGCAGTGCAACTAGAGAAAACACCCAAAAATCACATAGTGAGAAAAAAACAGATATATCTGGTTCTTTGAAGAATGTAATTTGAGTAGCTAAACATCATAACATGAACACTTTTGGAAATAGTGGCCAGGGAGATAATAGTAGGTAAACAAAAACTATCCATATAGGACGAAATAAATAAGTAAACCGACGTATTCTATACAGGACATTAAAGACATGCTGACAAAATCAAACAAAATCATTATTCATAGAAATGAGAAACATCCCACTCAAAGTTTAACCCTACAGGTCGTCTAGTATTTAAGTTGAAAATCCACCTAACCTCTTGTTTACACAGAAGACCAAACTTGTCACCCCCTCCCCTGGGTGGTTTTACAATCTTGTCTAAACCTTGAATGCAGAGACAAGATAGATCACCCCACGTGAACCTTGTTCCAGTGTCGGGCTATATTGGTTGCGTGCTCCTTATCTATATCATAGAGATGATCATAGAGGCGATCCTTCTATCTGCGGATAGTCCTACCTACATACTGTATGGAGCACATGACACAAGTGATGACATAGTTTATGTAGCGTGTGTTACAGTTAATGAAGGACCCAATTTTATATGTCTTGCCTTTGGACGAGGAGGTGACAGTGTCACCGCCTTTCACAAAAGGACAGTAGACACAAGCCTTGCCCCCGCATTTGTAGGTGCCCCCTTAAATTGTAACCAATGGGTGGATGGCTTTTTACTAAGAAAAAGACTAGGGGACAATTAACCACCCAGGGATGGTGCTCTTCTGGATACTGTGCGCACATCTTTCGTGAAAACCTTTGAGTATGTTTGGTCGTTGGATAATACCGGTAGATATTTGGCCACAATTTTAATAATCTTTTGAAACTCCAAACTATATGGAGTAGAAAAAGTCGGAATGGGCCGAGATCTACCGATATTATGTGTATCCGGTTTGTCCACCAGCAAATCTGCCCGGGATGCCTTGTTGGTAATCCGAAGGGCCCGATTAATGGTGGATTTTGAGTATCCTCTGGCTAAAAACCTATCTGACATCAATAGTGCTTCTTAATCAAAATCCACCTGTTTGGTGCATAATCGGCACAGTCGCAAATATTGACCCACCGGAATGCTTCTAATAGTGTGTGATGGGTGACTAGAAGTAGCAGACAGTAAGGTATTACCTGCTGTAGGTTTCCTGAACAGATTAGTGACGATCTCGTGGTTCTCGTCCGTGAGTCATTCATATATGTTAACCATTGATCTAAGACGATGTGAGGTTAGAGACGACATAACAGGAGATCATCAATGTAACGGCAGTAGAATTCTGTGTCCGTTCGACGAGGACTTTCAGATCCAAAATTGCGGGACCTCTCCCACCACCCTATGAATAAATTGGCCAGGGATGGTGAGAATTTAGCCATGAAGGTCTGCACTTCTGGATATAAAAGTCCCCATCGAACATAAAAAAAATGATGTGTCAAAAGATACTTCAAACATAAGACAATAAATTCCTGTGTGGCTAAGGAGAGTTTACCTGAAGGTACTGCCTGTAAGCCCAGGGCATGTGGTATTGAGGAGTACAGACTGGACACATCGTATGTAATCCAGCTGTAGCCCTCACCCCATGTAATATCCTTGAGCCTGGACAGCAGTTGTTTGGTATCACGCAGGTAGCCTGGTAACTCTGTTACCAAGGGCTGTAGCTGGTGATCAACCCATTGTCCCAATCTCTCATTAAGGGAATCTATACCCGCCACAATGGGTCTGCCAGTGAGGGGAGCAAGGCCCTTGTGAAGTTTGGGGAGATGATGATGGAAGATTGGGACAACAGGAAAGGAGGGTATAAACATATGCTTTTCTTTATCAGTAAAGAGACCCATATGAATGGCGCGACCAAGAAGGGAGGACAATTCGGTTTGATGATTTGCATCATTTAGTTTACAGAACATGCCCATAACTTTGAAGATGTGTTTTATTATTATTATTATTGTGAAGCAAACAATAAATAGGACAAAATAACAGAAAAAGTCAATGTGCATAACTATTCACACCCCCCTAAAGTCAATACTTTGTAAAGCCACCTTTTGTGCCTATCAGAGCTCCAAGTTGCTTTGGACAAGTCTCCATAAGCTTGCCACATCTTACCAATGGGATATTTGCCCATTCCTCCTTGCAAAACTGCTCCAGCTCCTTCAAGTTGGATGGTTTGCGCTTGTGAACAAAGTCCTTTGACAAAGTCACGTGTGTTAGTGACGATACTAGTGAGGGAGGAAGGAAGTCAGGTGCCTAGCGCTCTACTTCCGGTTTGCGGCCCCGACCGGAAGTTCATCTATGCTGATGCAAGAAAACGTTAAATGTGAGTGGATATTATTTTACCATACCTACAGTGACACACTCTTTTCATCTGTATGGTCAATTTGTCATTATTTTGGATATTTCTGCACATTGAATCATTAATTTCCCTTGCAATTTCCTTGCAATTCCCTTGCACTTTCAGAACCAATTTATCGGTTCTCTATTGGTTCTTTATTCACATATTTTGCACGTTGGACTGTGCACCTTTTATTGCTATAAGATTTCGTGTTCACTATTTTTAACCCAACTCCATCATCATTTTTACCCCAGCACATATATTTATTTTCAGCACGGTTATTTTAGCACCTTCACTTTTATTGAATATTTTTGCATTTTTTACACACGTCTTATCTTTATTCAATATTTTATGTGTATTGCTATTAAGGAATTTTATCTATTTAGTTCATTATTTTATGTTTTTATACATCTATTTATGTGAAAGGTCACTCATTTTTCGGATACTCTGAGCTTTGCACACTGGTCATTTTAGATTATTTTTAGATTATTTATTGATTTACATAAGGGTTAGCGCCACATACCCTCTTCATTCAATTTTGCGCTTGTGAACAGCAATCTTTAAGTCTGACCACAGATTTTCTATTGGCTTGAGGTCTTGGCTTTGACATGCCAACATATTTCCATGTTTCCCCTTAAACCACTCAAGTGTTGCTTTAGCAGTGTGTTTAGGCTCATTGTCCTGCTGGAAGGTGAACCTCCATCCTAGCCTCAAATCACACACAGAGTGGTACAGGTTTTGCTCAAAAATATCCCTGTATTTAGCACCATCCATCTTTCCCTCAACTCTGACCAGTGTCAGGAGAATTCACAGTTCAGCTCTGTGCGCCGTGCGCATGCGAGGCGGAACGGCACTCCGGCGCATGCGCATTCGCAGCTCAGCGCTCCGGCGCACGCACATGGGCACTAGCGCACATCTGGGCGCACCGCTGCGCGGCGGCGCAACGTGACCCTTTAGGACTGCCTATTTAAGGACGGGCCTGAGTGCAGGCCATTGCTGGCTTGTCTTCAGCTTCCTGCTTCCAGCTTTGACCCTGTTTCCTGTGATTGAATACCTGTTGTGACCCGGATTGCCTTTGACCTTGCTGCCTTCTCCTGCACCTTGACCTTGGACTGTTTAAACGGACTTTGCTTGCCTCTTGTCTCCTGCCCTTGAACCTCTGCCTGTGACCCGGATTTGCCTCTTGTCTCCAGCCCTTGAACCTCTGCCTGTGACCTTGGACTTTCCTGGTGACATCCTGACCCGTCACCTAAAGCCTACACGCAAGGCTCCTCCCACCAACTGGGTCTCAACTCCAGGGGGTGGACTGCACTCAGTCGCAAGGGTGAACCGCTCTCGGCATCTCGGTAAGTACTCACCTGACAACCAGTTTCCCAGTCCCAACTGCTGAAAAACCTTCCCCAAAGCATGATGCTGCCACCACCATGTTTCACTGAATGTGTTCTTTGGGTTATGTGATGTGTTGGGTTTGCGCTAGACATAGCGTTTTCTTTGATGGCTAAAAAGTTCAATTTTAGTCTCATCAGACCAGAGCACCTTCCTCCATACATTTTGGGAGTCTCCCACATGCCTTTTCACAAACTCAAAACGTGCCATTTTGTTTTTTGCTGAAAGTAATGGCTTTCTTCTGGCCACTCTGCCATAAAGCCCAACTCTATGGAGCGTACGGCTTATTGTCGTCCAATGTACAGATACTCCATTCTCTGCTGTGGAACTCTACTCCAGGGTTACCTTAGGTCTTTGTGCTGCCTCTCTGATTATTGCCCTCCTTGCCCGGTCCGTGAGTTTTTGTGTGCGGCCATCTCTTGGCAGGTTTTCTGTTTTGCCATGTTCTTTCCATTTTGTTATGATAGATTTAAAGGTGCTCCTAGGATTTTTTTATAACCTAACCCTGACTTGAACTTCTCAAAAACATTGTCCCTTACTTGTTTGGAGAGTTCCTTGGTCGTCATGGCAGTGTTTGGTTAGTGGTGCCTCCTGCTTAGGAGTTGCAGCCTCTGGGGCCTTTCATAAAGGTGTGTATATGTAATGAGAGTTCATGTGACACTTAGGTTGCACACAGGTGGACATCATTTCACTAATTATGTGACTTCTGAAGGTAATTGGTTGCATCAGAGCTTTTTATGAGCTTCATAACAAAGGGGGTAAAATACGCACATACCAATAATCAGTTTTTATTTCTGAAAAAAAGTTATGTATATATTTTTATAATTTTACTTCACTAACTTAGACTATTGTGCTCTGATCCATCACATATACAATTCTGATTAAATCAATATTGAACTAAAGGCTGTAATGTAACAAAATAGGTAAAAAGCCAAGGGGGTGAATACTTTTGCAAGGCACTATATATCCATCTTCTTGATTCCTGGAGTAGAGACAGGGGTCTACTTTACTTCTTGAGAATCCCTCTCTAGTAAGTACTTCGTTCACTTTCTCATTCCACATCCTTGCAGATTGCTTAACCACTAGGCGCCCGCGCTATACCCGAGGAGGACGTTCCTGGATGTCCTCCTGTTTACTTCCCTAATGCATCGGGGAAGTGCTGTGCTGGCCGTGTCCGTCGGACACAGCCAGTCACAGATCGCTGTAAACGGCCAATCACATCAGCCGTTTACAGTGAGATCGGCGTGTCCAATGAGAGATGATCTCATATGTAAACATATGAGATCATCTCTCAGCGCCGCTCTCCCTCCTCACACAGACAGCGTGTGAGGAGAGAGAGATGAACGGCTGCAGCGCCTTAAGTAAAAAAAAAAAAAAAGAAATGTGCCATCTTTCTCCACTGCCCACTGCCATCTGTCCCCAGTGCCACCTGCCCCCAGTGCCATGTATAAGTGCCATCTGTCATCAGTGCCACGTATCTTCAGTGCCATCTGTCATCAGTGCCATATCAGTGTCACGTGTCATCAGTGCCACATATTAGTGCCATCTGTCATCAGTGCCACGTATCAGTGCCATCTGTCATCAGTGCCACCTGTCAGTGTCACGTGTCATCTATGCCACGTATCAGTGCCATCTGTCATCAGTGTCACGTGTCATCGGTGCCACGTATCGGTGCATCTGTCATCAGTGCCACATATTAGTGCCATCTCTCATCAGTGCCACTTATTAGTGCCACATGATATCAGTGCCACGTATAAGTGCCATCTGTCACCAGTGCCACATATTAGTGCCATCTGTTAGTGCCATCTGTCATCAGTGTCACGTGTCATCAGTGCACCGTATTAGTGCCATCTGTCATCAGTGCCACATCAGTGTCACGTGTCATCAGTGCCACGTATCAGTGCCACCTGTCATCAGTGCCACGTCAGTGTCACGTGTCATTGTCCTGGTGCTCCAGGGCCTTCAACAGTGTAATAGGTAGTCAACAAGTTAGATGTGTAATTTATGCTCCTAGAACACGTGATGGCGCTCCCTGCATTTTGTAGCAAAATTTATTTTGGGGTGTCATTTGTGGTATACGCATGCCATGTGAGAGAAATAACCTATTACAATTGGAATGTCTACTTTCAAAAAAGGGGTCATTTGGGGGGTATTTGTACTTTCCTGGCTTGTTCGGGTCACAAGAAATGAGATGGGTCACCAGTGCATCAGATGTGATCAATTTTGTATGATTCGCACCACAGTTTGTAGACTCTCTAACTTTCACAAAGACCAAATAATATCCACTAATTTGGGTTATTTTTACCAAAGATATGTAGCAGTATAAATTGTGGCAAAAATTTATGAAGAAAAATTAATAATTTGCTAAATTTTATCACAGAAACAAAGAAAAATGCGTTTTTTTTCAAAATTTTCGGTATTTTTTCAGTTATAGCGCAAAAAATAAAAAACCCAGAGGTGATCAAATACCACCAAAAGAAAGCTCTATTTGTGGGAAAAAAAGGACAAAAAAATAATTTGGGTACAGTATTGCATGACTGAGTAATTGTCATTCAAAGTGTGAGAGCACCGAAAGCTGAAAATTGGTCTGGGCAGGAAGGGTGTTTAAAGCGGTGTTCCGGCCGAAATTATACTTTTTAAATAAAAATACCCCTATAATACACAAGCTTAATGTATTCTAGTAAAGTTAGTCTGTAAACTAAGGTCTGTTTTGTTAGTTTTTAGCAGTAGTTTGTTATTTTATAAACTTGCAGCAGGCCGTGGCCATCTTAAGTGTGGGCATCTGAAGCCAGACTGTATTTCTTCCTGGATCTCATCCTTGCAGATCTCGTACATGCTCAGTGCAGCATAAGCAGTGTAATAGGTTTCAGGTCAGGTTTCCATAGCAACGGCAGTTTGAGAGGAAGTTGCTGCCCCTTCCCAGGAGGCATTGCAAACAGGAAATGATGCGATGGGCCGCGGCCAGGGAGGAGGAAGTGAAAAATGAATACAGCAGATATACAGTCTGTGCTGAAAAAAAAATAAAAAAAATATCCAATTTGTTTACAGTGCACAGTTTAGTGAGGGATGCTGAAGAGTTGTAAAAGTGGGTGGAACTCCACTTTAAGTGCCCAGTAAGCAAGTGGTTAAGACCATAGATGCTCTTCTGAAGTTTACAAACAAGGTGGTCTACTTGCTCAAACCCTGGTGTTTGCTCCATGTAGAGCTCTTCCTTTATGTTTCCATATAGGAAAGCGATTTTAACGTCTAGGTGTTTCTAGGTGTTTCACTTCCCAGCTGCAATGCTAAGAAGCGCTCTGATGGTGTTTTACGACGGGAGTGAATGTTTAATCGTAATCTTCACTGAATTTACCTTTGGCAACTAGTCTGGCTTTGTATTTGTGGATGTTCCCTTCTGAGTCTGGCTTTACTTTGAAAGTCCACTTACTTTATAGTTTTGCGGTTAGGAGGGAGATCTGTGAGTGTCCAGGTTTTATTTTCTTGAAGTGACTTTAATTCTTCTTCTGCTGCCTTTCTTCATTAATTGGCTTCATGTTTTGGCAGTTTTTCTATGTCTTCCCAGGATGTTGGTTCAAGTATGCTGTGTGTTTTGACAGTGTATGACAGCTTGCGAGGTGTTATCCCTTTTGTAGTCAAGTGGATCTTCTGATTTCAGGCATTTCAGCAGGATCTAGTGGGGAACTTGATTTAGGCATTGTGAGTTCCACCTCTTGTTCCGACTCCTGCACAGGTTCACTTAGGTTGACATTTTCTTCTGGTTTGCTGGGTATATTCACTTCACAGCTTTCAGTGATTGGTGTGTCTGATCATGGGCTCTCATCAAAATAAACACTACGGCGTATTGTCACTGTCAGTCTTTAGGTGTAGGATTCTGTAATCCTTAGTTTGCTTGTGTGTTGCGTTTGTTAAAATATGATTTTTTAAACATCAGACCTAACATTACATGGGAGAAATTACAAGTTTAGTTGATCAGATTACAAACAAGTCTCTGGTATGAGTAGAATTCTCAAACAAATGCTGTTTTCATACAATGGTGTTAGATAACATTCTTGTATGAAAATTGACAGTTTGAAGAGGCTATTGTCTCGTCAGCTACAGTAAACAGGTTGAGAGTGTCTATCAGACTGAAAAGAATGACTGTTATATTGATGACAGAATTTGGTTTGAGGAGAGAATGGGTAGCAAGCAACAGTCCATTGTCTTTTCAGCTACAGTAAACAGTTTGAGAGGGTGTCTCAACCTGAAAAAAATGACTGTTAGTCGGTTGTTATGGAGTCTATAAACATTAACTTTGGTCAACAAACTGACACAAATAAAATGGATGAGTAGAGACACAGAGGGGGACTGGAACACATCATGCTGTAACATCAGGACACATCATCATGCTTTGAAGACCAGAAGCCACTGATGATGATAGAAGGACAGAACCTGGTCTCCAAGAAGAAATATTGCCGAAGGAGATCATGAACATACAGTAGCAGAAGTTAAGTAACTCCTTTTTAAATGCATTTGTACTGTTACACCTTAGGCTGTTCTATTTTCCATGCATTTTGCTTGTTATTGTATTCCTAAGTCTTGTATTGTATTCCTAAGATTGTAATAGTTTTGTATGTACAGCAGCTTTTGTATAGTAAAAAGCACATTTACACACTGTAGAAGTCTCAGCTTCCTTGTTATACCACAGAGTAACCTTGCTAGATAGACGAAAGCGAAACATTTGGGGGCTCGGCCGTGACTGTGCTATAGTTCAATTGAAGCAGAGCTGTTTTTTCTGTAGTGTGTAGCTTGTGCTAGGTAAAATGCTGCGTAAGCTGTTTAGGAAAGGAAAGGCTGCAGAGGGTACTGGTGACCAGAAGGAAGTGTGCAGCTTACCTATCTGGGCCAGAGACAATGAGTGGGAGCCTCTTGCTAAAGAATTTGTGAAGTATGCTTCTCCCTTGAAGCTGACTTGGGGTGATAAAGTCTCAGATCATTTTGTAGATTTTAGCCTTAAGGGGTTGGATTTGAGTAAAAAAGAGAAGAAGACAGTGTCCACAGTAGGATGGCATTTTCTTCATGCATTTTACATCGAATCACATAGAAGGGAGAAGGCAGAGGCAGAAGTTAAGGTATTAAAAGACCAGCTAGCAGTTGCTTCAGAGTGTGTACGTTCAACTGCTAGTCGGGCTGATGATTTGCAAGAGCGGTGTGCAGCCCTCATGACCAAATCAATTAATGCCTTAAGGAGAAGGAAGGGCCGTAAACCTGTTAGTAAAGCCAGGGTACGTGCCATTGTCACATCCCAAAATTGGGATTGGGAGGATGTGCTCTCCTCAAATGATAGTGAGGATGAGGAGATAGAGTTTGATATTTCGCATGATGATCTGCTAGTGCGAAAGAAAGTATGCCAGACCTCTCATTACTAAGCATAGGAAACGGCAACATGATAGAGAGGATATGGCAGATGGGGAGGTGCATTATCACAACCCCAGAGATGTTAAATTTGAAGAAGTACGGGAGTTTACACAAACTGAACTCCATGAGCTGGCAAAACAATACAAACAAAGGTCTGGGGAGCCTCTAGTGAGTTGGCTCCTACGCTTATGGGATGAAGGGGCAGACAGTGTTGTTTTGTCAGGTAAAAAAGCAGTGACTATGGGAGTGTTAACCCATGATCCACAATTGTGTCAGGCAATGCGAAAAGCCCGAGAGTTTAGCGTGAATTTTTCACTGTTAGACCTCGTGAGAGATGGAATAGTCCGAGTATACTCTAGTCCTACTGACCTGGAAAATACCTACTCCTGGAGATCAATAGCAGAGGGTATTTCCAGGTTACGTGAGATGGGTTGTATAACCAGATTAAATACGTTTCCAGAATGGATGGGTCCAGATATGGAACCCTTTACGTCTGCTCTGCGCTCTAAGCTGATGAAGTCTGCGCCATTTAATCTCAGGGCTCCCTTATTGTCCTTGTTGGTTGGGCCTGGGATTAAACAGCAAGATTCATGAAGCTACAACCCTTTTAAGCCAGTTGGGGGAGCTAGAGGAGACTAAAACAAAACCTGTCAGGGCAGTAGATAAGGTCAAGGCCAGACAGGAAGAATACAAGCAGAAAAGAACAGAGAAGAAAGGGAATGGGGAAGAGAAGACAGGAGGTGAAGAGAAAACCAGGCTAGTTATTTCTAGGAAAGAAATGTGGGTGGACCTATTAAAGGCAGGAGTACCTAAAGATGAGATGGATGGCATTTCTACTGCAGAAATGCTGAAGAGGTGGAAAGATTTAGTAGGTAAAACTGCCAGGGTTAGAAACACTACTCCTAGTGAAGACAACATCAGCCTAGACTTAGAGGAAACAGAACAGACACCTCCTGTTAGCCCCAAACCAATTTCCAAAACTGAACGTGAACACAAACCCAAATCCCTTTATCCTGGGGAGGAGTTAGAGAGAATCAGAAAAGGGGATTGGGAGGTTCCTTATCCTTTATGAAGGGAAGGTGAGTCTCCTGTAATAGCCGTGAGGGCAGTGACAGCAGGAGACCGACGCCCATATGCACCTGTCACTGTATGGTGGGGGAAGTCATCTTCTCCTACACATGTAATGGCTTTAGTTGATAGCAGAGCCGAAGTTACACTTTTGCAAGGAAATCCTTCCCATCACAAAGGAGAATTGATTTATGTAGAAGGTTTAGGAGGGCAAACTACACCAGCAGTTAGGATACGGGTGAAATTGGCTATTGGCAAGGGATCAGGATTTATGACAAATGTTTTGGTATCAGAGTTACCAGAAAATATTCTGGGGATGGATGTACTTCAAGGTCAGTCAATTCAGACTGAAAGAGGTACATTCACATTTAGGTATCCTGATAAAGCGTATCTGGTAAGGGCGGTGAAGGCTGTGGTCAGAGGTCATGCAAAATGGACCCCTGTCTACATTCCTCCACCAGAGAAGCCAGTCTGTCTCAAGCAGTACAGACTTCCTGGAGGCCACAAAGAAATTGGGGAGACTATTCAAGAACTATTGAGAGTAGGGATCCTTAGACCTGCTGTAAGTCCTTTCTCGTCTCTGGTGTTCCCAGTAAAAAAGCCTGATGGGACATATAGAATGACTGTGGATTACAGAGGTCTAAACAAAGTGGCACCTCCATTGAAGTCAGCTGTACCAGATATGATCTCAATTGTTGAAAAAATTGCTAAAGATGCAGGAGAATATCATGCGGTGATAGACCTGGCTAATGCTTTCTTTTCGATTTTAATAGACCCAGAGTGTCAGTTTGCTATGGTGTGGGACGGCCGCCAGTACACTTTCACTGTCCTTCCGCAAGGCTATCTTCATTCTCCAACGATTTGTCATGGACTGATTGCCCGAGATTTAAGCACCCTGAATTTGAAAGTCGCTGTGTTTCACTACATTGATGACATCATGATCTCTGGAACAAAAGAAGATGTAACTGAAGCACTGCACCTGCTGATAAATCACATGGAGAACAGAGGGTGGGCTATCAACAGAGAAAAAGTCCAAGGACCTACCACAGAGGTGAAATTCCTAGGAATGATGTGGACTGGGCAGCAGAGGAAAATTCCAGAGACAGTTGTGCAAACTATCCAGGCTCTGTCGCCCCCTACTACCAAAAAAGAGGCACAGAAGTTCATTGGAGTTGTGGGGTTCTGGAGATCGTTCATCCCACATCTTGGACTGATTCTGAGGCCTATATATAATGTCACCCGCAAAAAGACTGAGTTCTCATTGGGTTCAGAGCAGCGGACTGCATTCCTGGCTGCTAAAGAAGCTATTTTGCAGCATCAGGGATTAGGACCCGTGAGACAAGGAGTACCATTTCAGCTGGATGTAGTGGAGCAGAATGGTACCATATCTTGGAGTCTGTGGCAGCCAAATGAAAAGAGAGGACTAAGAGCAATACCCATTGGATTTTGGTCCAAACAACTGACAGGGGCACAGAAGAGATACACGCCTCTAGAGAAGTACCTGTTTGGGGCCTACACAGCACTTCAACATGTAGAGACCATTACAGGAAAGGACACAGTCACCATCCATACTGCATTGCCAATAGCAGGATGGGTGAGAGATAATGGACTGATCACTAGGGCAGCTGTAGCCAAGAACCAGACACTGATGAAATGGAAGTGGTACCTTCAAGAAAGAGGGGGTATTGCAGCTGGGGATGTTAGAGACATTTCAAAACAGTTGGCAGGGCTTGTTACTTTTACCAGCACCTGGCCAGAAGAAGAAATTCCTGTGCTGCAGTCATCCCCCATTCAAGAGGCTCCACCCTTTGAGTCTCTGTCAGAAGACATGAAGCAGTCAGCATGGTTCACTGATGGTTCAGCCATAGTCGCCTCGTCTGGGCGTAAATGGACAGCAGCAGCCTACAACCCAAGTACAGACACAGTCCTGCAGGAGACCGGAATTGGAGGGTCCAGCCAGTATGCAGAGTTGAAAGCTGTAGTGATGACTCTTCAGGAGGATCCTTCTTCCCATGTCACTATCTACACTGACAGCTGGGCGGTTTTTTAAAGGACTGACAACTTGGATGCCCACGTGGAAGTCCAATGAAAGGATGATTCATGGAAAGGTGGTGTGGGGAGGCAAGGAAGTCTGGGACTACATCTGAAAGGAAGCTCACTCACGCACCATAAAAGTGGGGCATGTTGATGCACATGTGCCCCTAGTCCCAGACTTTGAGAACTATAACAGAGTTGCAGATGAAATCGCCAAAGTGAAGGCAGTTGTGCCAATTGATCCTGTCTTGATGAACTTTGCCAACTGGGCCCACAAGCAATCTGGACATATGGGGCAGAAAGCAACATATGAATGGGCACAGCAGAGAGGCTTGCCTATATCCATGGACATGATAAAGACTGTAATAGGGAACTGTACAGTGTGTGGAGAAGTGCGACAATGGCCATTACAAAAGTACTCCACCGGGTCGATTAGGAGGGGTGAGAGGCCTGCAGAGATATGGCAGATTGACTTCATTGGTCCCCTGCCCCGGGGAAACAATGGACTGAGATATTGTTGCACTGCAGTGGATACCTATTCAGGACTTATGCTTGTTCATCCTTGCAAACGTGCAGATCAAGCCGCAACGTTTCAACTGCTACAGAAACTTGTCGTTGCTTATGGTTGTCCCAAGCAAGTCCAAAGTGATAACGGCTCACACTTCACCGGATCAACAGTACAGCAGTGGGCCAAAGATTCTGGAGTGTACTGGTTGTGCCACATCCCTTACCATCCACAGGCAGCTGGTTTGATTGAAAGATACAACGGGCTATTGAAGGACCAGATACGCAAACTTACACCCACACATACACTAAGGGGGTGGGATCGGGTCCTCACACACGCAGTCATGTTGTTAAATTCTAGGCCAATAGCCAAAAGCACACCATATGAGAGGATGGTAGGGGCTGGGGCACAGATTCCACAGCTGGAGTGCAGAGTTCAGTATTTATGTAAGGTTCCTGAAAAAACAGGGCTTAACAGATACCATGTTACTGCTTCCCATGACATAGAAACCAAGAGTGACGTATCTGAAGCTGAAGCCTATCTAGGAATGAGAGGGAATCTGGCAGGAAGGTTTGAAGATTATATTTGCATTGGCAGATGAGCTTCAAGACAGTGGCTGGGACTCTGACTGGTTAGTGGATACTTCTCAGCAAGAGTGGAAAGTGAGGCTACATAACATAAAACCTTCCAAAATAAACAGCAGTGATCTTCTGAGAAATATCAGTATATTTCCTCTCCTCCCTATTGATGTTCTGTGGGAGGGTCAGAAGTGGGTACATGCAGGGGGCAAAGTGTTAGTCAGATATCCAGGCAAGAAGCCATTTAGAGGAGAGACCGTAGCTAAAGGGCCTGGATCTACTGTTTATGTATTATTAGAGGGAACAGATAATCTGCTTTGTTTTCCACTCCACGGGCTGTCTCCGATTTGATCCATAGGAAGACCAGAGAAAAGTGATTACAAGATGGAAAGAATGAGGGAAGATCGCAAGAGCTGTGGAGAGCAAGGCCTTTGATGTATTACAAGCCTGGACTTGTTTCTACAGAACTTTAGAATGGACTTTCTAATGAACTTTTTTTAAGTTAAAAGACTGAAACATCTTCTCAATGACAGAAATAGGTGTTGCATTCAAGGAAAATTAATGTTTAGAATGAGTTTTATTAGTAATGAAGTGATTTTCTATATAGAGTCTGAAAGAAAAAAAAATCTAGGGCGGAATGTGTTGCGTTTGTTAAAATATGATTTTTTAAACATCAGACCTAACATTACATGGGAGAAATTACAAGTTAAGTTGATCAGAGTACAAACAAGTCTCTGGTATGAGTAGAATTTTTAAACAAATGCTGTTTTCATACAATGGTGTTAGATAACATTCTTGTATGAAAATTGACAGTTTGAAGAGGCTATTGTCTCGTCAGCTACAGTAAACAGGTTGAGAGTGTCTATCAGACTGAAAAGAATGACTGTTAGTCGGTTGTTATGGAAACAAGTCTATAAACATTAACTTTGGTCAACAAACTGACACAAATAAAATGGATGAGTAGAAACACAGAGGGGACTGGAACACATCATGCTGTAACATCAGGACACATCATCATGCTTTGAAAACCAGAAGCCACTCATGATGATAGAAGGACAGAACCTGGTCTCCAAGAAGAAATATTGCCAAAGGAGATCATGAACATACAGTAGCAGAAGTTAAGTAACCCCTTTTTAAATGTATTTGTACTGTTAGACCTTAGGCTGTTCTATTTTCCATGCATTTTGCTTGTTATAGATATCTGTCAGTCTTGTATTGTATTCCTAAGATTGTAATAGTTTTGTATGTACAGCAGCTTTTGTATAGTAAAAAGCACATTTACACACTGTAGAAGTCTCAGCTTCCTTGTTATACCACAGAGTAACCTTGCTAGATAGACGAAAGCGAAACAGCTTGCTGTAGCCTACTAGAATGCCCTATTTGGCTCTGTTCTTCAGCTTGGATCGCATTTCACTTGGAATATAGGCATATGCTTTACATCCAAACACTCTGATGTGCCCTATGATAGGCTTTGATCAATGCCACATTTCAAATGGAGTACATTAAATGGCTCTTCAGGGTAGTCTGTTCTGTGTAGGTAGGTTGCAGTCATGACTGCTTCTCTCCAGTACATGTGAGGTAGGTTGGCACCCGACAACATGCATCTGGCCATTTCTATAAGTGTGATTTTTTTTCCTTTTTCCTACACCATTTTGTTCAGGAGTGTATGGTTTGGTTGTCTGGTCTCTTCAGGTCTTGTTTCTTCAGATATGAGGCCACTTCTTTGCTTTATGTATTCTCCCGCATTGTCAGTGCATATTATTCCTGGTTTTGGTTGGAATTTGTTGGCAACAAACTCCTTGAAGTTTCTCTGATGTTTCATTCTTGGGTTTCATCAGATAAGTAGTTGTGTATCTGGAATAATCATCAACGAAAGTCAGTAGATATATGATCCCGCCTGACATGGGAGTTTTCATTGGACTGCATACGTCACCGTATGAGCTGCAGAGGGTGGGTAGTTTTTTTCTTTGAGATGCCTGTAGAAGGGGAGCACGTGTGGCTTTTGCTTCAATACAGCACTTGCATTTCATGAGCACTTTGCAAGGCGCTATTGTCAAATTTTCTGATAAGCCTCTCTTTATAATGTCCTATATAGCTTCGGAACTTCTGTGCCCCAGCCGCCTGTGACATAAGTGAACACATTTGTTGTGTATGTCATTAGAGACTATGTTGGCTTGCTGGTCTGTGGTGATGAACGTGTATAGGTGGATCATCCAGTTTTCCTTTTGCGAGGAATCGCCTATTATTGTGAATTGTGCATTCATCACCCTGGAACTTAACTGTGAGATCGTTGTTTGCAAGACTTTTCACTGGTAGAAGGCTGCCTTCTAGTTCTGGAAAATACAGCACTTTCATTACGAGGATACTCTGCTTGCCTTGTGGTTTAATGCAGTTCAGGAAGCCCTGGCCTTTATCTTATGCAATGATGCTTTTTCTGTTTGCTAGAAAAACTTTGCCTTTTGCACTGTAATCAATGTTTGAAGAAGGTCTCATCGATAGTCATGTGGCTTGTCGCTCTGTGTTACTATAAAGGTGCCACTCCATGATGTGTCTTCAGTTTCCTTTGTGATTGCTTTGACTTTTTCTTTTGTGGATAGCTCTAGCTTTCGCTGCTTGGCTTTCCAGATAGAACAGTCCTTTTTTTAATGACTGGTCCTTTTACAGCAAAAACAGGCTCTGCCTTTTTTGTTGTGGATAATCTGGTCATCAAGCTTATAGTCGCTTTTGCCCGTCTATCTTTCCTGTCCCATTCCTTGTTCTCTCCGTTTGTGGGTCTGCCTGTATTCAGCACTTGCCACAAGTCATCCTTGCCGAGAAACATTTGTAGCTTAGACTTCCACAGCTGGTAATTGCCATTATTCAGCTTTGTAATTGCAAACTTCACATCTGAACTGCTTGCCATCTTTCAGGGGCTTGTATACAGTACTCACTGACTCACTGTAGAATTCTTCCCAGTGCCTGGGCTTGTAGTATCCTCTCCAATGCCTGGGTGCCTGGGGCCTATAACCTAGTGTCAGAATATTGAAAGAATGTGCTGGAAGCTTCTTGTTTCAGCAATTAGCTTTACTTTCATGGACAACTATATCAGAACATA
This sequence comes from Lithobates sylvaticus, assembly GCA_028564925.1. NCBI lineage: Eukaryota > Metazoa > Chordata > Amphibia > Anura > Ranidae > Lithobates > Lithobates sylvaticus. The sequence goes on along the minus strand of CM053028.1, from coordinate 174,473,884 downwards.
CATTTACATCATGGAGACAGGAAGAGCACAACATATAAGTGCATTGAGCGTAGATAGAGAATACATCCTGTTATATCAAAGAATACATACTATAAGACTATAATACTACAGCACTACCTGCTGCATAGATAATTATAATGCATACAGTATATAGTTCACAGTACTATACATTACATTCTGTTGTTCTTCCAACAATCTTATCAGAATAAAGATTGTCAAACCAAAAGAGACAATTAAATGATTAGCCAGTGGCAGAACAATTTTGCATCAATGAAAAAAGGGACAACCTCAGCAAACTGCTGGCCAACTTTTTTGATGATCAAAGCAGGGCTATTACCAACTGATGAAACAGCACACACACTGTACCTGCTAAATCTACTTGCAAATAGATGTTTTTTTTAATGGAAATTAATCTAAATGGGCTGCTTGTTAGTCAAGTAGATTGAAAAGTAAATGTTTCGCCAAAGTACAGTACTGTACTGTTGACACTGTCAATGAAGATTATAAAATTCTGTAACACAGCTTTAGTCAACCTTCAAGCCTGGAATTCAAAACATTTGTGCTTTTTTTTTCATGCCCCCCTGGACAAAAGTACCCTCTTCCCGCTTTAAAAAGTTTGGCATTACATATGCCCCAAAGCAGTACCTACAGTAGCTTCCAATGTCTTCATTTGATAATAGCGTGCCTATAGCCCTAAAATGGCCACAATTTACCAACAAGATTTGCTCCATTAGACTTCAGTGTTACTCACCCCTCTTCAAATTTCAAACAGGATTCACCAATGCTACAATGCCACAAATCACCAGTGTTATTCTAATGCTGTTGTTAGTTACATTGGATTGATTGTCCAATTAAGAACCTTTTATTGTGGGGGACGTTGCTGGATGTGATCAAGGCAGGACGTGTTTCCCTGGAGCTCCGTCTATACTCCTGAATTTATCAGATTTTTTTGCTGTTTCACCCAGCTAATTTGCACTGCAGTTTGTACTGGGACTTCCGACACCCTTGAGATGCCGACATCAGCCTCCAAAAACAAGGGGGAAGCTCCGTTGGATAAGCGGCAAACATGCTATCCACTGGGCCGGGGCTCAGGCTTTGCACCCACCATCTTGGCCTCTGTGTCCTCCTCTCCACGTCCCATGCAGTCAGCCACAAGGATGGAGCAGGCACCAGTTGCGGCGGTACCAAGCCTTGGGGCACCATCGCCATTGGAAATGGAAATAATATCAAAGAAAAAAAATGACTACTAAAACTGCATGTATCAAGTACCGTATTATAGGAAAGTGTTTTGCTATCTAACCTCTAAACATCCTAAACAAAAAAACAGTCACTATAGAAGAGTGACAAAAAAGTGATACTCCCTGATAAACAAAAACATCTATGTCAAATGATAAACACTTTTATTAAAGTAGTAAAAAAATGTGCGGTACAGTAAAAACTGAGAGCACGCTTGTGGGCAGGATCTATAAACCACTGTCATGGGCTTATAAGAATAAAAATGTAATTGACTGAGTGTGTCACTACAGTCAATACAAACACAGACAAAGAGGAAAAGAAAACATATAAACATGTGTGACAACATATAACGAAAAACGCGTCCGGACGCCGGTAAAGTCAGTGGCAGTTCAGATTGGCGTTCAAAGTATGCGCCAATTGATCCAAACCGGATCAAATAAAACTGTCACTGAATTCCCAGGGGGCTTGAGCCAAATGTATAGGGAATGGATAAGCAAACTAACTATAAGGCGAATAAGCTTGAGAGAATACTAGTATAGCCATATACTTAAATGCAAAAAGATATTATACTGCAGTTAGTTCCACTTAGTGCGGGAAAGAACAATATGCTGACATCCTTTAAGTCCAATGATTGGATAGTTATCCTTAGTGTTGATTGAACTTGTTGGTCAAAAGACCATGTAGCGGGATGGGCTTTATTTAAAATTGCATCCATAGTATAATTGCAAACATGGAACAGTTCCAAACGGAGCTCCAAAAGTGTAGATAAAAACAATGTACTCACGAGGAGCGGTTGTTCGTCTAATGCCCCGTACACACGGTTGGAAAATCCGATGGGAAAAGTCTGATCGGATTATGTTGTCAGAAAATCCGATATTGTATGGGCTCTATCAGACTTTTTCTGTCAGAAATTCCGCCGGAAAAAAATTTGAGAGCAGGATCTCAAATTTTACGACAAAAAAATCCGATCAGACTTTTTCTGATTGTTTGTAGAGAATTCCAATCGAACAAAGTGCCACGCATGCTCAGATCAAATAAAGAGACCAAAGCTATTGGCTACTAGCCTGAACGTAGTCCCGTCATAAGGAATGAACGTCAGCACGTTCTAAACGATCGGATTTTCCGACAACTTTGTCCGGCCATGTGTATGCAACACCGGTTTCGGACAAAATCCGTCAGAAAAAATAAGACGGATTTTGTGGTCGGAATATCCAACTGTGTGTACAAGGCATAAGGCTGCTTGAGTGCAGTGGATATAAATGACGTACCATTGGAAATGGAGGCAGACCCTGCAGCTATCACAAAGCCCATTCTGGAAGCGATAGACACCTGAAAGAATGTGCTGATATAAAATAATAAAAAAATCAGCGCACAACAATATTAGGTAAAGGAAAAAATTTTAATACAAAAGTCAAGCTAATGCAGCGCAATATGAGTCCATAAGCCAATATGGGTACAGCAGAAAGTTCTCAGCAATAAGAGGGCAGGGACACCTCGTGAGGAGAGCACGATTATGATCCGCTGTATAGTCTAAGTGACTGATCCTCCACCACCAAATCCAAACTCTTACCAGATGAGATGGACCTCTGAACTAACAGAAGGTCATGTGGGCTTGTATCCACAAACAGGATAGAGGCAGTGGGTAAATGAGCCGGATGGAATAGATGATCCAGGACCCGGTGTGTTGGATGGAGAAAACAAGCATAATCTAAGTGTACTCCGCAGGGTTCATTTATTGAAAAAATCCACAGTATATAAAAGGCTAATAGCCATAAAATAAATGCTGAACCGGCAATCAGTAAGACAGCTGTAAAAAACGGCATGTGTAACAACGCCAGTGACAAACACAGCACTCTGCCGGAGATGACCGCGGGTGACATCCGCAGGATAGCTCCTTCCCAGTACGCGTTTCGTATGTGGGGCGCGGCTATCACATCACCCTGATGTTTAAATACTCAGCAGGTCGCCATGGAGAGAGCGAAAGACCGGAAGTCCCAGAACCGGAAATCCAAGGACCGGAACTCACTGAGGTTCATTCCTCTCACTCATTCAAAGGGGACACAGGCTAGCAATGTGAAATTATGAATATATGGAATAAAAACCTATATAAAAAGTGTTATAAACAGATAGCACATGCCGGAATTATACAGAGGCATAATCTAAGAGGAAAAATAATAATAAAAACAATACTTAAAAATAGACGAAAATAAAAAAATCCCTGCAGTCATCTCGTAGCATGATAATACATAGTCAATATATAAAAACATACATATCATATATCATTTATCAGATATAAAACAATTTAGATCAAAATCGACATTCAACCCTCCTGGCACCAAAACCTGTGTCTCATGAATTCAGAATGATTCTCATTGGCTCAACTGGCATATGAAATTCCCTCCCCTCCAGTGTTTATTAACCCTCTCTAAGCCCCAAAATTTGAGGCATCTAGGATCTCTATAAAAATGCCTAAAATGCTTAGACACATTATGCGTTATTATGCCGTGTACACACAGTCGGATTTTCCGACAACAAATGTTCGATGGGAGCTTGTTGTCGGACATTTTTTGTCAGAATTTCCGACACACAAAATCCGTTCTCGTAAATTCCGATCACAAGTACACAATTCCGATGCACAAAGTTCCACGCATTCTCAGAATCAAGTACGAGACGGAAGTGCTCGTTCTGGTAAAACTAGCGTTTGTAATGGAGATAGCACATTCGTCACGCTGTAAATTGTAAAATCTTTTAATGCAGCGCATTCTCTTCTTCTTTATAATGCTAGAATAATGAAGTTGTTTTGCTGCTGATATTCACACAGTTCTGACAAACTGATTTCTTTAGTATTTTTCGTGATCTCATGAATAATTTTTTATTTATTTTTTTTGTCAGATCTCCATAATAATGTTTTTTATTTTGGTTATATTTTCTTTTTTTTGATCGAGATCTCCTATTTTTATTTAGTTTTTTTTATAGTGATCTCCATAATTTTTTCTTTCGTTTTGTGTCAAGTTACCACAACACCATTATTATCTTTTATTTTTTAACCTCAAGGAGGTTGGTTTGTGTTGGTGTCCCTTGTTAATTTGACATTGTATTTTGGAAATGTACCTGCCTACTCACAAACAAACTGTCCTTTTTGAAGTAAAACACATAGGCAAGTATTTGTGAAAAATAAATAGCCATTTATTCTTGGTCATAACAAAATAAAGAGGAAGGCAACGCTGGAGAAACTGGTGAAATTTGCAAAGCCTTTGTTCCCCAGGGCACACATCAATTAATTCACAGTCAAAATTGGAGACCTGAGGAGTCCATATAATAGTGAGCACAATCTAGTCTAGGACTACAAGAGGTCATAAACAGCAGCAGATGACATATCTGTTTCCAGGCTGTGGTCTTACCACAGCCTGAGTCTTTTGTCAGACCAGACTGAACCCAGGCCATCACTCTCGTCTTCTTTCCACACGTGCTTCCAGGCTGTGACTCTGGTGTTGTAGTTGTGGCAGGAGGTGGAGGAGGAGGAGGACCATGGTTCAACTGGCAAACGTGGCTTTGGCTTGTGAGTTCACCCCTCAACCCCTTATTTAGGGCTTGTTACATAACTTCCTCCACATAACAGGCAGTGGCCCTCCTCCATTTCCTGCATTTTGCAGGCTGCCATGTAGGCATAGTCCTCTAGAATATTGGGGGGGTTCTGAGGGCCGCAGTAGCCTTCTGAAATAGGCCAAGTGCTGCCTCCTCCAGGTTACTCCTCTTCCTGGGACTTTTTTTTGGAAGGCAGAGGGGAGGGACCTGGGATTCGGGCAGGCTACTGGGCCCAGCCACCTCCTGGCTGACACTTTCCACGGCCTCCTCCTGGCTGAGACTTTCCTTGTATGAAAAAAGGACATAGTTTTAGTTTTTGGTTCATCACACACAATTTTCAGTTCATGACTGTTGCAAATTGAATGTTACTAAATAGAAAAGACTATCATTCAGACCCCAGCATTTTTCATTCTTGTCCCAATCATTTGTGGCCACTACTGTCTATTGATATATAAAAAACTTTGTGAAATCAGAAAATTACCGATCAATAATAACATCTAGTTAACATCATTAATTATTTGACTAGAAATATGTTGAACAATGCTATACCTGGCTCAAGCTGGGCTCCTCCACTTCTTCCTTGCTGGAAGGCCCAGGTTGGACGTCGGAAGCCTCAGCTGAGGTGCAAGGAAGCCTTGAAGGAAGAGTGGAGAGTGCTGGCCTGGGTTCAGTCTGGCCTGCCAGAAAATGAAGTCTGTCATAGTACCACAGCCTGGGTACATAAATGTTATCTGCTGCAACTCCTGATCTCTGGGAATCCTGGACCTTCTTGCGCTCACTATTATAAGTGCTCCTCATGCCACCAATTAGGGACTTCAAATAGGGGATGTCTGCCGTGGGGATCACCGGCTACACAAATTCCAGCAATTGATCCAGCGCTGGCTTCCTCTTTGGTTTATTGTTATAAAAGGGGTGGTTTACCTGCCACAGACAGGGCAGCTATATCAATGAATATGGGGATAAAGTCCTGATCATTCAATAGATTCATTTTCTCTGCAAGACAAACCCTAATGTCAGGCAAAACTCTCCTAATCTTGTCCCAATATAGGCCTCAATCTAGAAGCAGTATAGGTCACTGATGCACCAAGATAAATTTGTACCTTCGGTAGAACGATCAGCGCTTCTGCTACTCCTTCCTCCGCTCACAGATCATACGTACGACACACGCATGTTATGCTTTATATACACTGTGCATGATGTTCTTTCTAGTATATTCCCCACCCCTTGTCTTTCGTCGCAGTGGGAGAGCACATGGCGGAGACAGAGCAGGTGCCTGAGAGTAGCAGCAATGACGAGGAAAGCCCGGAGCCACAAACGTCCCGATCCCGGAGGATATTTAGGGCCTCAAATATGGCCCTTATAGAAATGGTGGAGACGGTGGACATCTTCAAGAGGGCCGACTATGACGGGAAGCATGGACCTTACCCAAACCCAAATGTGAGAAAGGCCAAGATCATGCCTAAAGTTGTGTAAAGTATGCAGAAGAATTTTGGGGTACGGCGATCCAAGGATCAACTGAGAAAACGATAGTCAGATCTCAAATTGAGGGAGCAGGATCAGTACAGAAGAATCCAGAAGAATGAGTGCTGCAAAAAAGTAAGTATTTTGTTGTGTGTTCCTATTATTATTATTATGTTCGTGCTACTCCATGTGATTTTCTTTACTGTTGTACAGTTTAAAATGGCAAGTTTCAGGGTCGTGGGCACAGTAATCGTTCGTAGTAAACATTGTTCGTTCGCCCACTAATACGATGTTTTTTGCAGATGCAGGTTAACTACATTTGGTCATGCCTATTTGTCTTAAAAATAAGTTTAGTACCTTGTTGTCTAGATGGGTTTGTAACTAGAATGAAATGCAAACTTGATTCAGTGTAAGGAGAGGACACTCAGCATCTGGACGCAGGAGCACTAGTGTCGGACACCAGAAAAAACTTTTTAGGGTGTCCCACACAGGTGCTACATTGGATACTAGGGGTCTCTACATGAGTGATACTTTAACAAAAAAGGTAAGTATTCCAGCTTTGTAAAGGGAAAAAAATCATGTCTTCAACTTTGAACTCTGCCAAAACAGACAATTGTACGACACTTCCAAACAATGTTTCATATTCCTATTTCTTGCCTCAAATATCTGTGTGCTAAGTATACCTTTTTTTTATTCACATAGGGGAGAAAAGACTTGGGATGTCTGAGGTCCCCAGGGACCCCTAACCTCCTAAAGAAGGGAAAATCCAAAAACAACAACCAGAGGATGTGAAGGAAGGAGAGGATTGTGAAGTGGGCAAAATAGTGACCACAACAGGTGAGTGTCTGAAACCACAGCTTCAGGTAATAGAGTCAGGTAAAAGCTTCAGGTAATAGATGGATGGATGCCTGAAGATGTTAACCGCTTCCCGACCGCCTCCTGCACACATACGTTGGCAGAATGGCACAGCTAGGCAAAAGCACGTACGGGTACGTCCCCTTTTAATTGCCTAGCCGCGGTGCCGGCGGCGCGCTCGCGACCCGGTCGGGAGCTCCGTGACCACGGCTGCGGGACCAGCGGACCCGATCGCCGCTGGTGTCCCGCGATCGGGTCACAGAGCTGAAGAACGGGGAGAGGTCTGTGTAAACAAACCTCTCCCCGCGCTTCCTACACTGCCTGTCACTAATCAGCTGTTCCCTGTCATTGGGAAAGCCGATCAGTGACGTCAGACGTCAGCCACGCCCCCTAATGTAAAAAAAAACACACACGTCACAGACCATAACCCCTCCCCGCCCCCTAGTGGTTAACTCTTTCACTGCCAGTGTCATTTATACAGGAATCAATGCATTTAAATAGCATTGACTGCTGTATAAATGTCAATGGTCCCAAAAATGTGTCAAAAATGTCCGATGTGTCCGCCATAATGTTGCAGTCACAATAAAAATCGCTGATCGCCACCATTACTAGTAAAAAAAAAAAAAAATATTAATAAAAATACTATAAAACTATCCCCTATTTTGTAAACGCTATAACTTTTGCGCAAACCAATCAACAATCGCTAATTGCAATTTTTTTTACCAAAAATATGTAGAAGAAAAATACGTATCGGCCTAAACTGAAGAAAAAAAATGTTTTTTTTATATATTTTTTTGGGATATTTATTATAGAAAAAGTAAAAAATATTTAATTTTTTTCAAAATTGTCGCTCTATTTTTGTTTATAGCGCAAAAAATAAAAACCGCAGGGGCGATCAAATACCACCAAAAGAAAGCTCTATTTGTGGGAAAAAAAGGACGCCAATTTTGTTTGGGAGCCACGTCGCACGACTGCGCAATTGTCATTTAAAGCGATGCAGTGCCGAATCGCAAAAAGGGGCCTGGTCCTTTGGCTGCAAATTGGTCCGGGGCTGAAGTGGTTAAAGAAGAAACACATTTCACAAGTGCACAAGTCCTCATCGGGGAGATCATGGTGTGCAATCGGGATTTACAGAAGATCAAGGAATGATGTTGAAAAAAGACTCAAAAACATCATTGATGTTTTAGGCAAAATCGAAACAGCAACATTTATCAAATTCTATTTTTCTAACTTTTCTCAAAAATGTTGAAAGCCAAATTTTGAACATGCACACAGTGTGTCAACATGTGCTATCTGCCATCACAGGATATCTTGGTACGCATTTTGGGGGTGCAACCCCTTCCTCGCAACTAAAGTACATGAGAGGAAGGGGTTGCACCCCCAAAAAACGTCCATTGATCCCCCATGATGGGAGCTAGCACTTGCTGACATTAGACATGGGATCAGGAGGGAAATCCGCATTTTGACTGTCAATTTGTGTGCATCTTCAAAATTTGGCTTTCACAGGGGTGACATCACCCTATCTGATGAAGGCAATATCAACACAGTTTGCACATACTAATGTCTGATATTGCCTTAAATTTGCCAAAGTTGAACTTTGTAAGTTCCTGAGTTGTGTATTGTTTTATGGTTTTAAACATGCCTGTTTTAACACAAAAAAGGCTATTTGTACTGTCTAAAACAAAAATGTTATTACTAAAATATGTTGGTTTGTTTAAAAACCCTTTTCTAACGCACATGTGAATGTGCATAGAGTAAAACGTTTTCTACTTAACAATATGTTGCTTCTTCTTTCAATGCTCAATATCATTTTTTGGACTAAGTTGGTGTTTACAGTGACAATGAGGGTTATTTACCAAAGGCAAATCCACTTTGCACTACAAGTCCCTTTCCAGTGCAGTTTCAAGTGCAGTTTCAAGTGCACTTTTGCAGTGCACTTGTAGTGCAAAGTGGATTTTCCCATTAGTAAATAACTCCCACAGTGCTTTATAATTTGCCACAATCATGCCATTTTCATGACTCTGCAAAATTCATTCATGGTGCTGAAAATGATGTATATTTTTAACAGTAATGCATTACATACATTAACAACAAAAACAAGGTGTGTGTGTGGCAGACCCACAACATAATAATAGTTTGCTGAAGAAGAGATTGTCACCTCATGTATCAAATAAATTACGTTTGCACTATTGAAGAAAATGTCCAAAAAAAAAGCCCATTGGAGAACCTAAGAGACAGTTAAGGAACACAAGCAGTAAATCAAAGGAAATATTATTTCAGTTTAAATAAAAAAAATTTTTTTTTAAATGTTTATTAACAGCTTCCCGACAGAATAGCACGGACAGGCATAAGGGCATTCAGGTACGTCCCTTTTAAAATGCCACTGTGCCATCGCACGCGCGCCGGTCAGGACCCCCGTGAGTCCGGGCGCGGGTCCCGCGGACTCGATCGCCGCGCGGAGGCTGAACGGGGAGATGCGGAAGTAAACAGCATCTCCCCGTTATGCCAACAATAAGTGACACTGATCTCTGCTCCCTGTTATTGGAGCAGAGATCAGTGATCACTAACACACAGCCACGCCCCCCACAGTTAGTAACACGCCCCTAGGACACACTTAACCCCTACACTGCCACCCCCTGGTTAACCCCTTCACTGCCAGTGTCATTTACACAGGAATCAGTGCATTTGTATAGCACGCTGCTGATTGCTGTATAAATGACAATGGCCCCAAAAATTTCAAAAATGTCCGATGTGTCCGCCATAATGTCGCAGTCACAATAAAAAATTGCTGATCACCGCCATTACTAGTAAAAAAAAAAAAAAATGATTAATAAAAATGCCATAAAACTGTCCCTAGTTTGTAAACGCTATAACTTTTGCGCAAACCAATCAATAATCGCTTATTGCAATTTTTTTTTACCAAAAATATGTAGAAGAATATGTATCGGCCTAAACTGAGGAAAAAATTTTTTTTTATATATATTTTTGGGAGATATTTATTATAGCAAAAAGTAAAAAATAATGCGTTTTTTTTAAATTTACATTCTTTTTTTTTTTTTTGATAATAGCGCAAAAAATAAAAACCGCAGAGGTGATCAAATACCACCAAAAGAAAGCTCTATTTGTTGGAAAAAAAGGACGTCAATTTTGTTTGGGAGCCATGTCGCACGACCGTGCAATTGTCAGTTAAAGCGATGCAGTGCCGTATTGCAAAAAGTGGTCTGGTCTTAAGCCAGCAAAATGGTCCGGTCTGAAAGTGGTTAAACATTTTCTGACATATGAATGGCCCCCCCTACCTGCAAAGTACTCCATATATTTTATACGGACCTCGCGTGTGCTTTGGGGGGCAAGCACTGACAACCAGAACCCTCAAGCACAAACTGAAGAGCAATAACGATCGGAAAAGCGGAAGCTACAAAATCCTTGCGTTTTTTACATTGTGCTTACACTGCCTACATGGAGGACATTTTCCGCAGGCATAAAAGCCAGAGAGAAAGGAAAAAATTCTATTGTCCTTGATAGCAGGGGAGTCAACAACACTCTGTAAATGAACCTGGGGCGTGAGGGCAACACCGTGCCTAACACTTTATCTTTCTTTAGAATGTCCCAGTGTTTCATAATGATTTTTTCAAATTTTATGTGTTGTATGTTATAATCCAGAACAATTTGGTGATTACTTCTATTAGAATCAGCTACTTACTTTTTTATTTACTTATTTACCTAATATTTGTGTGCACTGGTTGTTTCATTATTTTAAGGAAAATTAAAGTATTGGATAAACAGATTGTAGATCTTAAGAATAAAATAGAACTGTTTCAAGATTCACCTGATTTTCCCAAATTTTCTGGTGAATTGAAAACCAAAATGGTAAAAGGGGATGAGGAAATCCAGGAAAAGAAAAAAAACGTAACATATTAGTTATTCTGGGGACATCTCCCGTAGAGATGTCTTTAAGTGGCAGTCTAAGGTTCAAAATGTGGATCCGGTGCCAGTTAATATTACATCTACCCGGGCTTCCCTTAATTCCCCCCCTACTCCTGTCCATTCCCATGCCCCTCCCATTCGGGGAACCAACAATAGAGGATACAGACATCCTAACTCCAGGGGTAGGGGTAATCGTGGGAGAGAAGGGAGAGGTAGAGGTCATGCTTATCCTCACCCACCTCCCCAGGAACCAACTTATTAGCAGGATCATAGTGGCACCTCACGTCCATCTAGAGGTAGAACACCTAATGGTCCTCTACCAGCCGATCTCAGGATAGGACCGATTTTTTTTTTTTTAGTGAAGGAACAGGACTCAGTCCCAATGTAGAAACTATTTGCCTTAACTCAGTAGACGTTGCTGGTGATCAAGAACTATTATATATTTATCCTCCTATGCTCTAACTGAATCGGAAACAGAATTTTTAAAACTAGGTTTGACATTTTGCCCTGACTCCCAAATTGACAAATTCCACCTTATTAAGGACCTGCATCTTTTTGCTCGCAGGCTACTTTATAAGGTAATTTTTGACAAACCATCAGCAGAACCTTATTCACAGGACATTATCCCTAATGTCCAAGAAAATATTGCAGAACACCAGGCCTTGGAGGATTTGTTGGAACTTTGGGAGGAGGGTCATGTCACCGATGACGACCCCTAGTTGGATTTTCCACTGGGGCTGTATGTCGCTGGCATGTCTTTCCCCCCTTCCACAATCCTTCAAGCCCAAATCGAGATTGTTTCAATTCCTAAATACTAATCCCAATATTTGGGCCTTCATTCAGCAAACCTCTCAAGCTATTGAAGATTCTAACTTTCTCTTGTCAGGGCCTTCAAATCTAACCCCACAACAAAAAGATGGTATTAAATCACTTCAATCCAACACTGAAATAATAATCAAGCCCGCCGACAAAGGCGGAAATTTGGGTATCATGGAAGTATCCCAGTATGTAACCATGTGCAAAAATATTTTGTTGAATCGAGACTGGTACCGACTTATTTCAAGAACTGTAATTGATAATTTTTGCACTCAATATCGCACAATTATCCTCAAGGCTTATCGACAGGGAATTATTGATCAAAACACTTGGAATTTTTTGAATGTCAGGGGCCCAAAAATCCCCACATTCTACGCTTTACCCAAGATACATAGGTCCCTTAAAGAACCCCCTGGACGTCCAATAATTTCTGTCTGTTCTAGTCTCACTGAAAACGCTAGCTCCTTAATAGTTACCTTTATCCCCATGTTACATTGTTATTTTCCTATGTCAAGGACACTATTGATTTATTAAAAACAATTGAAGGTATTTCCCTTCCTCCCAACACCTGGATGGTTGCCTTAGATACAGAGAGTCTTTATAACGCTATCCCTCATGACAAGAATATCGAGGTAATAAAAACCCACTTAAACTAAAGAGGCCCCTCTTTTTCCAAATATAGTCAATTTGTTCTTGAGCTACTTGACTATATACTTAGGCATAATGTTTTTCTTTTTGATTCTTCCCACTACCTCCAGGTACAGGGGGTTACGATGGGGACTAAAGGTGCCCCATCGTATGCCAACCTGTACCTGGGGGGGGGGGGTGGGAAAAGAATGTTTTTTACAGAGATGATTTGGCCTATTTTTTGGACAAGATCATCTCATGGCATCATTACATCGACAATGTCCTTGTCTTTTGGTCGGGGACTGAATCGAAACTAAATCAATTTCTAAGTCTGATTTCCATTAACGATTTTAATTTGAAATTTACCATGCAGTGTAGTCAAACAAATATACATTTTTGGGATTTGGTTGTTTCATTTGATGCCAATGGAAAGTTGGATTCATCCTGGTTTAGGAAGCCCTCTGCGGGCAATACTATCCTCCATGCCAAAAGCTCTCATCCAGATTCGCTCTTGAAAAATATCTCATACCACCAATACAATTGCAGCAAGGACGTTGATTTCCAAATTGCGGCTAAGGACCTCTATTGTAGACTAAAAATTCGAGGCTACAGCCATGCATGTCTCAAAAGGGCTTATAATCGAGTTAATGCCAAAGACATTCTCTGATTTTCTCTTCTAAACATTTGAACAAAACTGACACAGTCAGAGTTATCACTCGTTATTCCAACCAACACTTGGAGATTATAAAAATTTTGAATAGATTCTGGACACTTTTTTCAGCATCTTATGATCCTATTGCAAAGAAATATATCAGAGAATTTCCAGAAATTACTTTCAGACGAGTCCCATCATTAAAGGACTGTCTAGTCCATAGCCACTTTGACAATAGCCCTCTATCGAATAGTCAGGTTAATCCTGGAACCTTTCCATGTGGACACTGCGACATCTGCCAGTTTGTTGCCAATAAATCTCAATTTAAATTACCAAACTGTAAATGGCACTCTATTAAACTTAGAGTCACCTGCTAAACACCTGGTGCCATTTATTTGGCCCAATGTGTTTGCGGTGGCTTCTATATTGGCAAGACTAAGCGACAGTTCCTCAAACGGATAAGAGATCATATTAAACCAATTAGGAAAAAAAAACATGGATACCGCCATCAGTAGACATATCGGCATATACCATAAATTTAATCCCAATGTCATCAAATTTCTGGCATTGGAACACGTCCCTCTGGACTCAAGAGGTGGCAGTGCCAACAAGACACTGCTCCAACTTGAAGCCAGATGGATCTATGGACCTCAGGGCCACTATCTTTCCAGGATTCAATGAATGCTTGTGAAACGGAAAGCTCGCAACAACCAAAGTTTATAAAAAGGGTTTGAAACTAACCCTTTTTATAAACTTTGGTTGTTGCAAGCTTTCCGTTTCCCCTTCCTCCTTCATGATTCCCATGCTAGTCCCTCATGTGTTTCCTTTCCTTTCTCCCCTTTTTGTTTAGCCATGTAATTTTTATTTGTATGGATACTACACATTCTATGTCATATTCTAGCTGTATCTATTTGATTGTTTACTTTCAGATATGATGACAATGACTGCATTTATGCAAATGCTGTATTTTGCATACATATGCTACCGTTAGTTCTTCTGGGTTCTGCTATATTCTCCTTTAATTCCTCCAACCTGATTTTTCGCTCTTTTCTTTTTTTTTTTTTTTTTATTGCAAAAAAAACAAAAGTAAATACGATGTCTGAACATTCAACATCAACCATAGTAACCTAGTTTCAACCATAGAAACAGCTGAGTTACCCCCCCCTCCCCCTTCAGTGTCAATCTGTCCAGAATATTGTATGTGTCCTCTCGTCTTTGCGTACATTCAGCCTTCCCCAGTGCTCTCCTCCCCCTCATCCGCTAAGGTATTTTTGGAGTAAGTCCACCTAGACCATACCTTCCTAAACTTCTTGGGGGCTCCCCTTGCCTCGTATGTCATTTTATACAAGGGTACATCTGCATTTATTGTTTTTATCCACATTCCCAGAGTGAGATGTTCATCATGAATCCATCTTCGGGTGATCAATTTTCAAGTCTGAGAAACAGTTTTGTATGCACGTTAAACTCTTCTTGGTAAAAGACACCCAACAAACACCTTATGGTGGAGCATATATTCGGAAGGTCAAAGTGGTCGGATATGAACTCGGTCACCTGAGACCATAGTGGCCTTATCGCGGGACCCCTTTACAGGTCATGGCTGCAGGTGGTCCTTTATGCCGTGCCTGGCTCACGGCCCTGCTGCAATGCCTGCTCTGTGTGATCCGCCCCATTACCCACTTCCTTGTCCCCAAGGTTTTTGTCTCCAGTGGTCATACGGACACCTAGGGCACTCTGTGATTTCTTTCACCTTGTGCCCGACTAACGCTGCATATGCCAGGACCCTTTACCCCTTGGTTACGCTCTTCACGTTTCCTTATCACAGCATTTCCATCTGCTGTCATTTACCAACTTTTTACCTACTCTCCATTGGCCTATGGTACTTTAGGGATGGTCCCTTTCTGGCCGCAATGTCTATTGATGTCTCCGTCCTATTTTTCCACTACCGCAAAGCCTATTGGGTCTTGTAGTATATGGGGCCATTCGGGTCTCCCGAGCATGCACACTGCCGTTTTTACGCCGCATCGAGTCGGTGATGTCAGACGCTGACTTGATGGAGGGTATTTAAAACCAGCTTTTTTAAAAGTTTAGCCGACAGAGCTAGGAGGGTATGACTTTATCCAACTATTAGATAACCCCTTACATCTATAACCCCCCTTTTTTTTTTCACTGATTCTTTTATTTACCATTCTTCATTGCCATATGCCTTTTTCACTCTGTTTTAGTTTTTCCATCTACATCAGATCGCCATTCCCCTAAACGCTGCCCTATTTCTTCCTTGGAGACATAGTCCCTTAATACCTCAAATTTTTGGGGTACCCAATACTAGAGTTTGGTATTTTCTATACGAACCATCCCTCTTTTCGATTGTTCTTTTTCTCAATTAAACCCTATAGCATCTTATATTAATTTTGGTCTCTTGATTCTTCTTCCTTTCTCTCTGTCCTTTTTTTAGCAATAGTTCCACTCCCTGCGAGTAATATCCAGCAGGCTATCGTGAGTCACCCTCCATCCCACGCTTTGCTATATTATATATTTTAAGTGAGTAGGTTAATATTGACTAAAGTAATTTATTTTATTTTTATTTTTTTCTGCCTGTTTTTGAATACAGCGGGATTATTCATTATAATATAAATACTCATTTCTATTTATGTTTTGCATTTTCTAGCCTGGTTTTGTTTGCCCTCTGTGACCACACTGTGACGCCTTCCCCTAGGGATCTGTGCTAGTTTGAGGGTTCGGGTAGTGGTTTTCATTGGGTGGACGTGTCCGCAGGGTAAGCGTGTTTTATTCGGTGTCCTGTCAGTGCTGTGTTCTCCATTAACATATCGATCTATAAATGCATTTTCTTGTTTTTTTGTTTTACTTATTGTTTTTTGTTTTTACATATATGCAGTTTATCTTGATACTTATCTGATAGTTCGCACATCCCCTGAAGAAGCATTTCAGCGAAACATGTCGGGCTAATGTGCAACAATATGTTTTCAAGTTTACCAGCTTGTTCAGACCACCACATCTGTGAACCACTGTAACCATTCTTTACTGTGTAAATGTTTTTAACTTTGATACTTATTAAAAATTATAAAACAAATTATCCATTTTCTTTAGTTAGAATTTCTTTATATGCACCGTTAAAATCCCCTTTCCGTCTATCCCCACTTATTAGGCATTTACCCTATTATAATAGTTATAATCAATACCCTAGGGATAATGAATACCCTATGGGAAATGATTATTACCAGGAAAAAGCACCGTTCGTCCAGAATCGTTTTGCACCTCTATTCAATGATGAATTATCACAGGGGAATGTTTTTTTAGGAAACAGCCAATCCCAATGGCAAGACCCTTGGGGACAGACACCCACGGGAAACAAACAGGGTGGAAAAAGAAGGGAAAGCGAGGAAGAAGAGCCGGAAGAAGAACAAAAAAGGCAAAAGACTATAATAGGTGAAGGTATTTATAATATCAGTGGTTCAATGCTATCTGAGGATGAATTGAAGGTCCTTGACTGGGGACTTAAATTTGCCCCGGTATGCAATTTTAATAAATTTCAACCGTATATCAGCCTACAGAAATTTGTCAGGACCCTTGATATCAAACAATACTTTCTCTCCAAACCTGGCGAGAGACTATCACTACCTACCTATTATGCTCCTTCTGTAGTTCATTATAACTTAGCGAATAAATCAGTATTCAATCTGCCTAAAAATGATCACATTAAGACAATTAAATATGGTCCCCAGAGACCTAGAATCAATGACAATTAAAAAGGTGAGAGATCCTGTTTATCTTAAATCAGTAATTGCTACACTGGAAAAAAAAATGTTGTGGTCTGCCGCTGACAAGGGGTGTGGCCTAGTAGTCATGAGTAAAAGTTTTTATAAGGGTGAGATGGAAAGGCTGCTGGCTGACCAGCCACATACCAGGTGTTGAATAATGATCCAGTGTTCCAGTACAAGAGTGTGTTACAAGAACTTGTCCAACATGGTAAAGACATTGAGGTTTTGAATAAAAAGGAAGCTATGTATTTAGATCCCAGTGCTTGTAGGAGGCCTATTGTGTATTTTTTGCCTAAAGTGCATAAGAACGCTCAGTTGCCTCCAGGGTGGCCGATTGTCAATGACATTGATTCAGTGACAGCTCGTCTGGGTCAATACATTGATTAATTTTCTTAAACCCTTATGCCCCGTACACATGATCGGAAATTCTGCCAGCAAAAGTCTGATGAGAGATTTTGGTCGGAAAATGCGATCGTGTGTATGCTCCATCGGACTTTTGCTGGCGGAATTTCAGCCAGCAAAAGATTGAGAGCATGTTCTCAATTTTTCGGTCAGAAATTCCGATCGTCTGAACAAATTCTGACGCGCAAAATTCCTACGCATGCTCGGAAACAATTCAACGCATGCTCGGAAGCATTGAACTTAATTTTCTCGGCTCGTCGTAGTGTTGTATGTCACCGCGTTCTTGACGCTTGAAAGTTCAGAGAACTTTTGTGTGACCGTGTGTATGCAAGCCAAACTTGAGCAGAATTCTGTGTGTATGGGGCATTAGTGTCCAAAACAACAGCATTTTTTAAATGACACTAAGCATGTTATTAAAATTATTGAAACTTTGCCATGTAATGATAATACTCTTTTGGTCATGGCAGACGTCGGTTCACTATACACTATTATTGGTCATCAGGATGCACTGACGTCTGTGAAATGGGCTTTGGATAAGTCCGATCTACCAGATTCACACAAGGGCTATTTGCTGAAATCTCTGGAATTTTGTTTAGCAGAAAATTATTTTTGGTATGATGGAAAATTTTTCTTGCAGGTCCTAAAAGTTGCCATGGGTGCTCGATTTGCCCCGAGCGTCGCAAATTTATTCATGGCGCTCTGGGAGGATGAAACCATCTTCTGTAATAGACCAGTACAGCTGATATGTTACCAAAGATATATAAACCTGCTCATGGTCTAGGAAGGTGACCTGATTAGTCTACAGATGTTCATGTCGAAACTCAATGGGAACAATTAAAAATATTAATCTTTCTTGGAATGTTAATGCCAAGTGCATAACATTCCTGGATATGGAGATTTTTAAGAAAGGGCAGACTTTTTTTTTTAAACCACAGACAGAAATGGCTATATACCTCTAGATAGTTTCTGTTAGGTACCTGGTGGCGAGCCTGGCTTGACGGAAGGGAACCTCTCTTACGGCTCTGGTTCAGGGTCCACTGGAATGGAGACAGGGGACCCGTGAGCACAGCGGAGTAGGAGTGTCCGTCCGGTGAGTCAGCTGGTGCAGGATGAAGCAGGATGCAGGTGCTGGACTTCAGATGGCAGGAACTGCAGGTGATGGCACAGCAGGCTTGGGGTCGGATGACCGAAGAGAGAGGTAGTCTCTGGAGCAGCAGCAGCGGAGGCAGATCCTGTGCGGGAGAGAGGCACACTCGGACGGCAGAGGTAGTCAGACAGGCCGGGTCACAGGGAAGGCAGATAGGCATTAAACGGCAGGCAGGAGGATGGTCAAGTGGCAGGCAGAGGTTCGGCAACAGGTGGTAAGTCCTTAAGCAGAGTTAGGCAAGCCGGGGTCAAGGAGCAGAGAGGTCAACAGGGTCAGACAGGCCGGGTCGGGTTCCAAGGACCACAGATAGGTACAGGCAGGTTTACACTGGAAACTCAGGTCAGAGCTGCAGACGAACAGCACCGTAGGGCTGCAGCTCTGATCCTTAAATAGGGGCACTGGCGCCAAACAGCGCTAGACGCACACGGGCGCGCGCCCCCGCTATTAGCGCACGGGAGCGCGCCCGCGGGCCGGTCGCACGCGTGCACGCGCCCGCGGCGCGCGCCAACGCCCGCGCTGATGCCTGGAGGGCACGGGAGTGACCGTTTGCCTGCGTAGAGGCAATCTGGGTCGCACGGGGCAGCCAGGACCCTGACATTGCCCCCCCACAAGGGGCAACCTCCGGGTGCCCAAAAGACTTCTCTTCTCTGGGTGGGCGGAAAAGAAGGCACGGATCAGTCTTCTGGCATGAAGGTTACTATCGGGTTCCCAGGAATTGTCCTCAGCCCCGTACCCCTTCCATTTAACCAAGAACTGTGTCTGCCCTTGCCGCCTCCTACAATCAATAATGGCCTCCACCTCGTATTCTTCACTGCCCTCGACAAGAACAGGACCAGGGGGTCCAGCTCCCCTATCAGGAAAGGGGTCGGGTACAGCGGGTTTCAACAGGGCCACATGAAACACCGGGTGTATCCTCATTGAGGTGGGCAACGACAGTTCATAGGATACCTGGTTGATCCTCCTTTTCACAGAGAAGGGTCCCAGAAACTTGGGAGCGAGTTTCTTGGAAGGGCAAGGTAACTTCAAGTTAATAGTAGATAGCCATACCTGATCTCCAATCTGGAGGTCCAGTTCTCCCCTTCTTTTCCGGTCAAAGAACCTCTTGCAGTCCGCCTGGGCCTTGGTTATCGTCTCTTGGAGGATCTGGTTGTTGTGATTGAGGAAGGTCACTGTATCCTGCACCGCTGGAACCGGAGATTCTGGAAGAAAGTCAGGGAGAAAGGATAAGTGGAAGCCATAGTTGGAGAAAAAAGGGGACTGACCTGTGGCTGAGTGGTTGGCGTTGTTGTATGAGAACTCGGCTAAGGGTAGTAGGGACACCCAATCGTCCTGCACAAAGGACGTGAAGCACCTAATGTACTGCTCCAAGGTCTGATTTGTGCGTTTTGTCTGTCCATTTGTTTGAGGATGATAGGCCGAGGACAGCGCCAACTCAATCTTTAGGGATTTACACAAAGCCCTCCAGAAACGGGACGTAAACTGAACCCCCCTATCGGAGACTATGCTGGCAGGGACCCCATGCAACCTAATTATCTCCCTGATAAAGACACGGGCTGTTTCAGAAGCGGACGGGGTTCCCTTAAGGGGCAGGAAGTGGGCCATTTTAGACAGCCGGTCTACGACTACAAAAATAGCTGTGCATCCTTCTGAGCATGGAAGTTCAACTATAAAGTCCATGGTGATCATCCTCCATGGACGATCGGGTACGGGAAGAGGCTTAAGGAGGCCCCAAGCTCGGCTTCTTGAGGTCTTGCTCAGGGTACAGACAGGGCAGGCGTTGACGTACTCCTTGCAGTCTTTCCTCAGACTTGGCCACCAAAAGGTGCGTTGCACCAGATCGATAGTCTTGCGGACTCCAAAATGTCCTGCCAGAGGGTGGTCATGGCAAAGATTCAGGACCTTGGTCCGAACAGATTCCGGGACAAAAACTTGGCTTCCTTTCCAAAAGAGACCGTCTCTGGGAGTCAGGGGAGCCCCTGGGGTTGTTGGGTCATTTGCAGATGCCTCCTTGATCTGTGAGAGCAAATCCGGTTGTACAAGTAGAAAGTTGCCGGATGACAGGATGGTGTCTGGAGCTGCTGTGTCTCTTGGATTGTCGAACATGCGCAAGAGCGCGTCTGGTTTCACGTTTTTGGATCCTGGGCGGTAGGTGATATGAAAACAAAATCTAGAAAAAAACAAGGCCCAACGGGCTTGTCGAGGCTTCAGTCGCTTGGCTGTCCGTAGATACTCAAGGTTTTTGTGGTCGGTATACACCAATACCGGATGACTTGCGCCCTCCAACAGGTACCTCCATTCCTCCAGGGCTGCCTTGATGGCCAGGAGTTCCCGATCTCCAACGTCGTAATTCCTCTCTGCAGGAGTTAGTTTTCGGGAGAAGAACCCTACCGGGTGCATCAAATCCTTGCTGCCTTGACGCTGAGATACCACCGCTCCCAGCGCTACTTCGGAAGCGTCGACCTCCAGAATGTATGGGAGGGCAGGGTTGGGGTGACTGAGGATGGGGGCAGAGGTGAATAGTCTCTTAAGTTTTTCAAAAGCTTCCTGGGCCTCGGGGCCCCACTGAAAGCGTGTACCCTGCTTTGTCAGTTGGATAATAGGGTTGACGATGGTAGAGAATCCCTTAATAAATTTTCTATAGAAATTCGCGAATCCTATAAAGCGCTGAATGCCCTTCTTGTCCGATGGTGCCGGCCAGTCCAATACAGCGGTTACCTTCTGGGGATCCATCCTGATCCCTGCTGGGGAAATCTCAAGTCCCAGAAACTGGATCTCTTGCTGTTCAAACAGGCACTTTTCTGCTTTAGCATATAGGCCATGCTGCCGGAGACGAAGTAGCACTCTGCCCACATGCCCCTGGTGCTGTTCAAGAGAATTGGAAAAAATTAAAATGTCATCGAGGTATACTATTACAAAAATGTCCAAAAAGTCTCTAAAGACATCATTGATCAGGTGCTGAAAGGTGGCAGGGGCATTGCAGAGGCCGAACGGCATGACTAGATATTCATAGTGACCAAAGCGGGTCCGGAAGGCCGTTTTCCATTCATCCCCGGACCTGATACGGACCAGGTTGTAGGCACCCCTTAGATCCAACTTGGAGAAGATAGTTGCCGTTCGTAATTTCTGGAAGAGCTCCGGTATCAACGGCAAGGGGTATCGGTTCTTGACTGTCACCTTATTCAACTCACGGTAGTCCACACAAGGCCTGAGTGTTTGGTCCTTTTTGGTAACAAAGAATATCCCCGCGCCTGCTGGGGAAGTGGAGTGACGGATAAACCCTTTTTCGAGGTTCTCCGCGATGTATGCCTTCAGGGCCTCCTGCTCCTTTTCGGATAAGGGAAAGATGCGACCGAATGGGATTTCGGCACCTGGAAGAATCTCAATAGGACAGTCATATGGACGATGGGGCGGCAGGGAGTCTGCCCCTCGTTTACTGAACACGTCGAGGAAGTCGTGGTAAGTCTTGGGCACGGCCCGGCACAAGTCCTGATCGGAGTTCAGGCAGCACAGAGCAGAGGGTGCCCCAGCGGGCTCAGGTAGGCAGTGCTGAAGGCAATAAGGGGACTGGAATTTTACTTGTCCCGTTGACCAGTTGATGCAAGGGTTGTGGGCTTGGAGCCATGGTATGCCCAAAATCACTGGGAAGAGAGGAGAAGAAATTACATCCAGTATCAACAGTTCTTGGTGCTGGGACAAGATGGTGGCAGGCAGGGGCAAGGTCTCTTGGGTCACTTGACCTGATTTGATACGTGATCCATCGGCCAAGAAGACAGAAAGTCCCTGGGTCTTCTCTCGGAGAGGTAGGCCTTGTAAGTTGGCAAAGGTGGCATCGATAAAACAACTGCATGCTCCGGAGTCAAGGATAGCGTTGGTGTGGATTGTCTTTCCTTGAAGCTGCAACGAGAGGGGAAGAGCCAGGTGAGTGGTGTTGCTGGGGCAAGGTGCAGGTTTAGAAGAGACAGAAGAAAGACACTTACGGATCTTGACTGGGCAGTTGTTCACGTAATGTCCAGAGCCACCACAATAGAGGCATAGGTTCAGCTGCCGGCGCCTGGCACGCTCCTCAGGAGACAGGGTGGAGCGCATAAGGCCGATCTGCATGGGTTCAGGGCCGTCGAAGGCAGGACTGGCTGGAACTGAAGCAGGTGTAGGAAAATAGCGGGAAGCTGGAGTTGGAGCCCTTGCCACCATCCAGGCCGGGCGGGTCGGTTAGGAGGAACGTTCAGCTCGGCGTTCCCGGAGCCGGCGATCCAGTTGGATGGTCAAGGTAATCAGGTCTTCCAGAGACTCGGGGACCCCCACTCGAGCCAATTCATCCTTCAGACTCTCAGATAGACCTGTGCGGAATTGATGCCTAAGGGCTGCATCGTTCCACCGAGTGTCCGCGCTCCAGCGCCTGAAATCAGAGATGTAGTCCTCGGCCATTCTACGGCCTTGTTGGAGCGTGGACAAGGCGGTCTCGGCTGTAGTGGTTCTTTGGGGGTCATCATAGAGTTGTTCCATTGCCTGGAAGAAGGTAGCAAGGTCCTGGATCTGTGGGCTATTGACTCTCAGAAGACGGTGGGCCCATGATTGAGGTTCTCCTTGCAGGAGAGATACTACGAATCCCACCTTGGTGGCTTCCAACGAAAAAGTCCTGGGCTGAAGTGCAAAATAAAGCTGGCAGGCATCTCGGAAGGCAGGGAACTTGGACCGATCTCCTGAGAATCTTTCCGGAACGGGCACTCTTGGCTCTGGAGGAAGCATCACTACTGCAGGCTGAACCGTGGGTTGCACCGGTGGCGCAGGAGGTGCAGCAGCCATAGGACCGGAGAGATGCTGTACCTGTCCCTCTAGCCTGGTATAGCCTTCCTGTAGAGACTTCACTGCTTGGGTGAGGGCTGCAAGGTGGGAGCAGAAGTCCTGCATGGACGAGGTTCCTTCCGCAGGCTCGGTCATCTGGGCTGTTCGTACTGATAGGTACCTGGTGGCGAGCCTGGCTTGACGGAAGGGAACCTCTCTTACGGCTCTGGTTCAGGGTCCACTGGAATGGAGACAGGGGACCCGTGAGCACAGCGGAGTAGGAGTGTCCGTCCGGTGAGTCAGCTGGTGCAGGATGAAGCAGGATGCAGGTGCTGGACTTCAGATGGCAGGAACTGCAGGTGATGGCACAGCAGGCTTGGGGTCGGATGACCGAAGAGAGAGGTAGTCTCTGGAGCAGCAGCAGCGGAGGCAGATCCTGTGCGGGAGAGAGGCACACTCGGACGGCAGAGGTAGTCAGACAGGCCGGGTCACAGGGAAGGCAGATAGGCATTAAACGGCAGGCAGGAGGATGGTCAAGTGGCAGGCAGAGGTTCGGCAACAGGTGGTAAGTCCTTAAGCAGAGTCAGGCAAGCCGGGGTCAAGGAGCAGAGAGGTCAACAGGGTCAGACAGGCCGGGTCGGGTTCCAAGGACCACAGATAGGTACAGGCAGGTTTACACTGGAAACTCAGGTCAGAGCTGCAGACGAACAGCACCGTAGGGCTGCAGCTCTGATCCTTAAATAGGGGCACTGGCGCCAAACAGCGCTAGACGCGCACGGGCGCGCGCCCCCGCTATTAGCGCACGGGAGCGCGCCCGCGGGCCGGTCGCGCGCGTGCACGCGGCGCGCGCCAACGCCCGCGCTGATGCCTGGAGGGCACGGGAGTGACCGTTTGCCTGCGTAGAGGTAATCTGGGACGCACGGGGCGGCCAGGACCCTGACAGTTTCCATCACCAATCTTGGCTGTGCAACATCCCAAGAGGCCAGTTCATCCGCCTAAGGCGGAATTGCACTTTAGAATCTGATTATTATGCACAATCTAACACATTAGCCAAGCGGTTTATTCAAAAAGGGTATAAGAAAGAACAGATTACTAGTGAGATCCAAAATATTGGGAATTTGGATCGAACTTTGTTAGTAGCCGATTCTAATAGAAGTAATCACCAGAGAGACAATAAATTTGAATATAAAATTGTTCTGGATTATAACATACAACAAAAAAATGTGAAAAAATCATTATGAAACACTGGGACATTCTAAAAAGAGATAAAGTGTTAGGCACAGTGTTGCCCTAATGGCCCAGGTTCATTTACAGACGGGCTCCTACTCTGAGAGATGTCCTTGCTCCGAGTTTTGTCGACCCCCCTATTATCAAGGACAGTAGCATTTTTTCCTTTGTCTCTGGCTTTTATGCTTGCAGAAAATGTCCTCCATGTAGGCAGTGAAAGGAAAATGTAAAAAGATGCAAGGATTTTGTAGCTTCCGCCACTAACAGAACATTTTTTAAATCGATTAATCGACTAATTTCGATTAATTATAACGCACAAACAGGTCGAACTACTTTTATCTGATCTCCTTGCATTGCAACTCTGCATTAGTCAGTGGTAAATGTGGTATACACTATATACAATCACCCGACACTAGTTAGTTTCCACAATCCATGACTTAACTTCACAGTTCACACAAATACATTTTAAATTCAAACTGTAGCACTGACGAAAGTAATTTTTTTTCCCACAGTAGCGTGACATTCCCTCCACCTCCGGTCTAATTACTCTCATGCAAGCGGGTATCAAAAGGGTTAACACGGACCATAAACTTCTCTCACATTTCCTTAGATCTCAGCAAGGATGCCAAGTCATGGGTAGAAAGAAAAGATCTAAGTGCTCACCGCTTAAGTATAAGATTCAATTTTTGTGTTCAAATACAAACTACTCCCATAAAGATGATAAAAACACAGCACGTAAAGCCGACAATCGTGTTAGTTCCATAAGGCAGCGTAGCTCCTCCCCCATACGCGTTACGTTCAATAAGAACTTCGACGTCACCGGACTCCAGGTGAAGTCGATGTCTGTGACGTCACTGGATCTCTGATAGAACTCCCTGAAGACCCGGAAGCTGGCAGAGAGGTGAGTACCGATCAAAAGAATTTTGATCGATCAAAAAAATTTACGATTAATCAAGGAATTAATCATTAATTTCCGCAGCCCTAATTATTTTTCCTCTTAAATTATGCCTCTGTATAATTCTGGCATGCACTATCTGTTTATAACACTTTATATAGGTTATATAGGTGTGATTGCACATTGCTAGCCTGTGTCCACTTGAGTGAATGAGTGGAATGAACCTAAGTGAGTTCCGGTCCTTGGATTTCCGGTTTCGGGACTTCCTGTCTTTCGCTCTCTCCATGGCGGCCTGGTGAGTAATTAAACATCCGGGTGACGTGATAACCCCGCCCCCACTGACGAAGCCCCGTAGGATGTAACGCATACTGGGGGAGGAGCTATGGTGCAGAAGTCACCCATGATCATCTCTGGCAGAGTGCTGTGTTTGTCACTGCCGTTGTTACACACGCCGTTTTTTACAGCCGATTTACTGATTGCCAGTTTGGCATTTATTTTATGGCTATTAGCCTTTTATATACTGTGGATTTTTTATATTTTACCAAACAATTGGGTAATTTATTGCATTTGTGCACCCTAAAATTAACTTTTTTTTTACAGAAATTTTGCATTTCATAAACCGTTGGAACATAAAAATACCACAAATGTATTCTCTAGGACAGGGTCGGCAACCCGCGACCCGCCACCGCTAAATGTCCGGCCCGTCAGTGCCCGTGATTAATTCAGGGGAACCATGCCCTGGACATTTTCGCCGCTGTCCTCTTCATTGGACAGGGGCGTGCGGCCAGTATGGCATGGCTGGATGGGGGCAGGAACTGCTGGAGTTTATTTTTTCATTAAACAGCAAGTGATTGGTTGCCGGGCAATCCTAGCAACCAATCACCAGCCTGTTAATGTGAAAAGTTAACTTCAGCAGTTCCCACCCTCATCAAGCCCTGTGATATCGATCTCTGATGCCCTGCTTGCTGTGCACCTATGTAAGGTAGGAGAGTGCTATCTACACAGGGTGCAAGGGACAGAGGACACTACAGTGGGGGGGGGGGGGTGCAAGGGACAGAGGACACTAAAGCGGGGGGGGTCCAGGGGACAGAAGACACTACAATGGGGGATGCAGGGCACAGAACACTACAGGGGGCGTGCAAGGTACATAAGACACTACAGTGGGGGTGCAGGGCACAGAGAACACTACAGGGGGGGTGAAAGGGACATAAGACACTACAGTGGGGGGAGTGCAGGGGACAGAGGACCCTACAGTAGGGGGGTGTAGGGGACACAGGACACTGCTATAGGGGTGAAGAGAACACTGCAAAAGGGAGGGACCCTATTAAGGACCCCATCACCCCTGGGGACAGGGACCCCTTCTCCCCTGGGGATAGGGACCATCTCCCCTAAGGGCAGGAACTCCATTTTCCCTAGGGACAGGAACCCCATCTCCAGACCATGCTGGCTAGCAGGGCTGGCATCAGCCACCCTTGGGTGCCAGGATGGGGGCAGTAAAATCTAAATCCCTAGCCACATGCTCCCTCAAGGTGAACTGGCTTTGTATTAGTGAAGCACCTTAAAGTGAGGTAAACCTGTACTGTTATTATTACTATGTTAGAATTTTTATTAGCTTCATTCATTAGCAGGTGAATGCGGCCCTCCATGCATTCACATACATTGAATCTGGCCCTTAAGTGGAAAAAGGTTGCTGACCCCTGCTCTAAGATGTCTGCATTCAGAAAATATATAATGTTTGGGGTCTTTAAGTAATCTTCAGGCCTATATATTATTTATAACCACTTGATCTCTGTAAGATTTACCCCCCTCCTGACCAGGCCATTTTTTGTGATATGGCATTGCATTTTTTCCAACAAATTGAGCTTTGTTTTGGTGGTATTTGATCACTGCGTTTTTTATTTTTTGTGCTATAAACAATTAAAGACTGACAATTTTGAAAAAAAAAAAAAATATATATTTTTTACTTTCTGCTATGAAACATATCCAATAAAAAATGTAGGTCAATATGTATTCTGCTACATATGTTTGGTAGAAAATATCATATATCATAATATAAGCGTATATTTATTGGTTTGCGCAAAAGTTATAGCGTCTAAAAACAAGTTATAGCGTCTATAAAACTATGGGATATATAATAAAATTTCGATTCATTTTTTTTATACTAGTAATGGTGGCGATTAGCAACTTATAGCAGGACTGCGATAGTGCGGTGGACAGACACTATCAGGAGAGTACTTACCGAGGCCGTGGTGCCGAGAGTGGTTCACCCTTGTAACTGAGCGCAGTCCGCCCCCTGGAGGTGAGACGGGGTGAATGGCACAAAGAGACACAGGCTACCCAACCAGAGGATGAGGACTGGAGAAGGAGCCAAGTTCCGGGGTCAGGAAGCACTGGAAAGTCCAAAACACAGGTGCAGGTACAGGGCTGAAGATAAGCAGGTCCGGGTCACAAGCAGAGATCACAGGGCAGGAGACAGAGGCAAATCCGGGTCACAGGCAGAGGTTCAAGGGGCCAGAGGCAAGCAAGCAGGTAAGTCCAGTAAACAGTCCAGAGGTCAAGGGCAGGAGAAGGCAGCAAGGTCAAAGGCGAAATCCGGGTCAAAATCAGGCAATCAGAACAACAGGAAGCAGGAACAAAGCTTTTGCAGGAAGCTGAAGACAAGCCAGCGCTGGACTGGTCTCAAGCACTTCCTTAAATGGGCGGTGTGAGTGGTCATGTGACGCCGCCACGCACTGGGACGCTCAGGCGTGCGCCAGTGCACATGCGCGCGTGTCGGAGCGCCGAGCCGCGAATGCGCATGCGCCGGAGTGCCATTCCGCCGCGCATGCGCATAGGCGCTCGGCGCGCAGCGCTTAACTGTGGATTTTCCTGACAGACACTAACTGACAATTTGTGGGAACCAGTGACACTAACATAGTGATCAGTGATAAAAAATATGCACTGTCACTGTACTAATGACACTGGCTGGGAAGGGGTTACACATCTACTAGGGTGATTAAAGGATTAAATGTGTGCCTAGCCAGTGTTTATGTGTACTTAGTGAGGGGCTTTTACTAAGGGTTGTGATGGATTTCTTTTAGGGAAAGAAAACCCATCACATTCCTTCTGTCAGAATGGAGCTCTGCCTTGTTTACATAGGCAGAGCTCCGTCCTGTGTGTCTTCCCGATGATCGGCAGGTGTCGGTGGACATCCATTGGCTGGCACTCACTGTCGGCTTCTGTTGTGACTAATGACAGCCGAAGCAGCGCACGTGCGCGCCCCCTAGGCTGAGGTGCAGAATCACACATGTATACGTGATCCTGCGCAGAACGGCCAAACTGTAGCGGTAAATCTGCTATAGGATGGTCGTTAAGTGGTTATTCACGTAAACATAAATGAAAAAAAAATTGAAAAAATGGCTCCAGGACTCAAGTGGTTAAATAACTCCAGCTTTCTCTCCCCAAAACAACAGATGCATTGTGTATATGAGTGAATCCAAGCCACTGTCAGTTTGTGTGTAAATTACAACCATTAGCTGCATATAGCAGGATTCTGTGTCGTTGATGTCACTCCTCCTGGCTGAATTTCAAAGTTCTCTGACTTCCTGTTTCCTTCCTCTTCCAGTCCTTATACTATATGTTGCATGATCCTTTGAGCCTCTGTAGTTTAAGGGCAGGTTATGGATGTTTATGTGGTTAATTGTGATCCATTTAATCCTGCCCAGCAACAGCACAGCTAGCTTTCAGAAGGGGCCGTGCATGAAGGGGATCCTTCTTTAATAAAGCTGTGATGTGTGAAGCAGAACTTGGGAGGTCTGGACTCTTCCTGTAGGTGTGTGGATTGAATTCCAATTAGGATGTATTCAATTCCACCTACCATAAGAGCTGTGAAGGAAGTTACATAATTTGCAGTCTGAAAGACTACAAAGAGGAGTGTTCTAGCTGCTGCAGTAAGTGGCTGTGGTAGAGAGTGTCACATGCTACAAAGCCACAACTAAAACCAGAATATCAGGGGATCTGCAGACAACAGAGCAACATGGTACAGTGGTATGATCCATGCTGAGATTGATCATTCCATTCAGTTCTAGTGAAAAGAAACTTGAAGTTCAGCTTTATATTGGTTCTAAAGGCTTAAGGTTTTTTACCTTCATGAAGCCCCCCGAAGACTTATCCGAGCCCTATCGCAATCCAGCAATGTTCACAAAAGTATTGCCCCCCCCCCCCCCTTTGGCTGAGGCAGAAGCAGGAGCCATTGTCAATCACAACCAGTAAGAAAATGGGAAGAGAGAGGGGACAGGGCCGAGCCACAGTGATATGCAACAACGGTTTCACGCAAAGGCGCCCCTGACACATGCGTTTACATTTGTATGTGGTGCTTTTACATGTATATTCCCCTATGTGATGATTTTTAAGTGACAGGTTCTCTTTAATGAGACATGCAGGGTCTAAAGGACCCCGTGTGTCTCCTTTGGCCTCCACTGAATGTTTAGCAATGCAGATTGCATTACAAAATATTGCTTCCCAGTTAAGCTAGTCGGGGACAAAGACATCGCTTTCCAGGTCACAGCAAGAAGGGGAGGAGAGCGGATGCGTGCCTGGTCTTCTCCTTCCCTTCCAGCCACCGGCACCCACCACGTTGGTTCCGCAGATGGGCAAGCGGAGCCCAAAAATCATGGCAAGGTGACAGCACCAGGGGTGGGTGTGTTTAAAGCGGAGTTCCACCCAAAAGTGGAACTTCCGCTCATCTGATTCCTCCCCCCCTCCGGTACCACAATTGGCACCTTTAGGGGGGAGGGGGTGCAGATACCTGTCTAATACAGGTATCTGCACCCACTTCTGGGAATAGACTCCCGCGGTCACGCCCCTTCCCGCAACCCCCCCGCTGTCTCCTGGGAAACACACAGGTCCCAGGAGATAGCGGGGACCATTTAGGACGTGCATCGCGACTCACGCATGTGCAGTGGGGAACCAGGAAGTGAAGCCATAACGCTTCACTTCCTGATTCCCTCACAGAAAATGGCGGCGGCAGCAGCCGAGCGATTGATCAGCTTCGGCTGCCGACATCGCTGGACTCCAGGAAAGGTAAGTGTCCATTTATTAAAAGTCAGCATCTGCAGTATTTGTAGCTGCTGGCTTTTAATATTTTTTTAGGTGCACTCCCACTTTAACCACTTCAGCCCCGGACCATTTGGCAGCCAAAGGACCAGAGGTCTTTTTTCAATTTCGCACTGCACTACTTTAACTGGTAATTGCGCGGTCATGCAATTTTGTAACCAAACGAAATTTGCGTCCTTTTCTTCCCACAAATAGAGCTTTCTTTTGATGGTATTTGATTGCCTCTGTGATTTTTATTTTTTGCGATATAAACGGAAAAAAGAGCGAAAATTTTGAAAAAAAAAATGAGATTTTCTACTTTTTGTTATAAAAAAAATCTAATAAACTCAATTTTAGTCAAACATTTGGGCCAAAATGTATTCAGCCACATGTCTTTAGTAAAAAAAATGCCAATAAGCGTATATTTATTGGTTTGCGCAAAAGTTATAGCGTCTACAAACTAGAGTACATTTTCTGGAATTTACACCGCTTTTAATTTATGACTGCCTATTTCATTTCTTGAGGTGCTAAAATGGCAGAGAAGTACAAAACCCCCCCAAATGACCCCATTTTGGAAAGTAGACACCCCAAGCTATTTGCTGAGAGGCATGTTGAGCCCATTGAATATTTTTTTTTTTAGTCCCAAGTGATTGAATAAAGACAAAAATAAAAAAGATTTTTTTTTTTTTCAAAAAGTTGTCACTAAATGATATATTGCTCACACATGCCATAGTTATATGTGGAATTGCACCCCAAAATACATTTTGCTGCTTCTCCTGAGTATGGGGATACCACATGTGTGGGACTTTTTGGGAGCCTAGCCGCGTACGGGGCCCCGAAACCCAAGCACCGCCTTCAGGATTTCTAAGGGTGCAAATTTTTGATTTCACTCCTCACTACCTATCACCGTTTCGAAGGCCATAAAATGCCAAAATAGCACAAAACCCCCCCAAATGACCCCATTTTGGAAAGTAGACACCCCAAGCTATTTGTTGAGAGGCATGGTGAGTATTTTACAGCTCTCATTTGTTTTTGAAAATGAAGAAAGTAAAGAAAAAAAAAAAATTTTTTTTTTCTTTTTTCAATTTTCAAAACTTTGTGACAAAAAGCGAGATCTGCAAAATACTCACAATACCTCTCAGCAAATAGCTTGGGGTGTCTACTTTCCAAAATGGGGTCATTTTGGGGGGTTTTATGCCATCTGGGCATTCCATGGCCTCCGAAACTGTGATTGGCAGTGAGAAGTGAAATAAAAAAATTACACCCTTAGAAAGCCTGAAGGCGGTGATTGGTTTTTGGGGTTCCGTACGCAGCTAGGCTCCCAAAAAGTCCCACACATGTGGTATCCCCGTACTCAGGAGAAGCAACAGAATGTATTTTGGGGTGTATTTCCACATATGCCCATGACATGTTTGAGCAATATATCATTTAGTGACAACTTTTTGTAAAAAAAATATATATATTTTTTTTTTTTTCATTATTCAATCTCTTGGGACAAAAAAAAAAAATATTTAATGGGCTCAACATTGCTCTCAGCAAATAGCTTGGGGTGTCTACTTTCCAAAATGGGGTCATTTGGGGGGGGTTTGAACTGTCCTGGCATTTTATGCACAACATTTAGAAGCCTATGTCACACGTCACCCACTCTTCTAACCACTTGTAGACAAAGCCCTTTCTGACACTTTTTGTTTACATGAAAACATATTTTTTTTTTGCAAGAAAATTACGTTGAACCCCCAAACACTATATATATTGTTAAAGCAAAGGCCCTACAGATTAAAATGGTGGGTGTTGCATTTTTTTTTTCCACACAGTATTTGCGCAGCGATTTTTCAAACGCATTTTTTGTGGAAAAAATACACTTTTTTTTATTTTAATGCACTAAAACACACTATATTGCTCAAATTTTTGATGAAATAAAAAATATGATCTTAGGCCGAGTACATGGATACCAAACACGACATGCTTTAAAATTGCGCACAAACACGCAGTGGCGACAAACTACATACATTTTTAAAAGCCTTTAAAAGCCTTTACATGATACCACATTAGATTCACGGAGGAGGTCTACTGCTAAAATTACTGCCCTCGATCTGACCTTCGCGGTGATACCTCACATGCATGGTGCAATTGCTGTTTACATATGACGCCAGACCAACGCTTGTGTACGCCTTTGCGCAAGAGAAGGGGGGGCAGGGGTGCTTTTTTTTTTTTTTTTTGTTTTTTTTTTTATTTATTTAGCTTTTTTATTTTATTTTTAAACTGTTCCTTCCATTTTTTTTCTTTGTTATGATTTTTATTGTTATCTCAGGGAATGTAAATATCCCCTATGATAGCAATAGGCAGTGACAGGTACTCTTTTTTTGAAAAAATTGGGGTCTATTAGACCCTAGATCTTTCCTCTGCCCTCAAAGCATCTGACCACACCAAGATTGGTGTGATAAAATGCTTTCCCAATTTCCCAATGGCGCGGTTTATATCCGGGAGGGGGGACATTCCCTCCCACTGCTTGTAAAAGCAGTCTAGAGGCTAATTACCCGCTAGAATTGCTTTTACATGAAAGCCGATCACTGGCTGAAAAGAATGATACCAAGATGATACCTAAACCTGCAGGCATCATTCTGGTATAACCATTCAAAGTCCAGCAACATACTGGACATATATTGTAATCTTTTTTTTTTTCATGCAGCCTCTTGGCTGAACGAAAAAAAGAGATTGATTGGTGGGTATGCCCACCATTAGAATACCTCCCTTCATCCACCCACTTCTAATGATGGGCATACATGCACCATTTATATATGCCGATGCATGGGGGCATCCTCCCGCAAAAGTTATGCCGTGTACACACGGTCGGAATTTCGACCGTATGTACGTGGCATTAGGAGCCAATCGCTCCCCCCCCCCTGCTGCCCCCATGCTTCGGCATATATGCTCTTTTTTTTTTAACTGTGGTGGTGAAATCACCTCCTACAGCGTTGGAGTCGCGGCTTTATGTATCGTGGGAGCAAACGCTGTTGCTGTCAAGATAAATAAATCCGCGTTGCAACTGAATGGCGCACCTGAAAACAAAAAAATGCTCAACACTAAAACACACAGTAAACAAAATTACATACCTGAAAAGCAAGCATGATAAAACATAATAAAACATAATAAAACATAATAAAACATTGCAGAATAGAATGGAGTAAAAAAAGAGCAACAATAGAGAGAGAATAGAGTGAGAGAGAGAACAATAAAACGACAACTATTTTATTTTTTTTTATTTTTTTGAGATTCACAGGTAAAAAAGCTCCTGACTGAAGCGACTGAATCAAAACGCTACCACAAAAAAAATGTTAGCGATCGCAGGGATCAGGCCTGACTCTGCGAACGCTGCAGTTATGTGTGCTTAGTGTTTTGTAAGTGACAGTGATCGATCGATACTGCACTTGGGTGGGCTGGGCTGGGCGGAGGGGGAAAACGCAGGTGCTAGCAGGTATCTGGGCTGATCCCGCTAACAATGCGTTTTTTTTTGGAACCCTAAACTGCTGGGACGCTAGTATAGATCTGATCAGATCAGATATTGATCTGTTCAGATACTGTGCCACTAAGGGAGGTGTATGCTTTGTGCGTGGGTGTTTGCGGTACTGGCACTAACCTGGGGCGACGCAGACCTTATTTGACCCTAAAACCTAATTGATATCACCCGCCGGGCGATCAGGGGGTTAAACCGTTATTGGGTAATAAATGGCGGGTGCCCTGACAGTATAAAAAACAAGCTAACTAACCAGCGTCACCCGTAACAGTAATACAAAAAAAAACTGGTTACCTAGCGACACTAATGCAGCGATCAGAAAAACGATCGCTTAGTGACACTGGCAAAAGGGGGTGAAAGGGTTAACTAGGGGCAATCAGGGGGTTAAACCTTTATTAGGTAATATATGGGGGTACCTGACGCTATATAAAAACCTGACGGGGAACCTAAATAACGAAATAACTAACTGGCTAACCAGCGTCACCAGTGACAGTTATACAGTGATCACTGGTGAAAGGGTTAACTCTAGGGGCAATCAGGGGGTTAAAACCTTTATTTAGGTTGTAATATGGGGGTACCTGACCTATAAACCTATTTATGAACCTATATAAACATGGCGGTTACCTAAAAAAAAAAAATGGTTACCTAGCGACACTAATGCAGCGATCAGAAAAACGATCGCTTAGTGACACTGGCAAAAGGGGGTGAAAGGGTTAACTAGGGGCAATCAGGGGGTTTAAAACCTTTATTAGGTAATATATGGGGGTACCTGACGCTATATAAAAACCTGACGGGGAACCTAAATAACGAAATAACTAACTGGCTAACCAGCGTCACCAGTGACAGTTATACTGTGATCACTGGTGAAAGGGTTAACTCTAGGGGCAATCAGGGGGTTAAAACCTTTATTTAGGTTGTAATATGGGGGTACCTGACCTATAAACCTATTTATGAACCTATATAAACATGGCGGTTACCTAAAAAAAAAAAATGGTTACCTAGCGACAGCAGTGACACTAATACAGCGATCAGAAAAACGATCGCTTAGTGACACTGGCAAAAGGGGGTGAAAGGGTTACCTGGGGGGCAATCAAGGGGTTAAACCTTTATTAGGGGGGGGTGGGGGGCTACCTTGGACCTAAAACTAACTGCCCTGACAGTTATTACAGTCACACTGACACTAAATGCAGTGATCAGTAAAAAAATGATCACTGCAATTAGTGACACTGTGACTGGGGGGGGGGAGGGGGTGATCTGGGGGGTGATCAGGGGGTGACAGGGGGGTGTTTTGTGTGCCTATGTGTACTGGTGTCAGTGTACTGTTTGTGCACTAACCTTTAGATGTTCACAGCTCGGCGTTCCGGTCACATAGACCGGCGCACCGAGCGTGACATCACTTCCTCTGCCTGTGTTTTGATTGACACAGACAGAGGAAGCATCTGATTCGCCAGGAGCGATCGCGAGGGGGTGGCCAGAAACCACTGGCCGTCCCCTCATCCCGGATCGCTCCTGAAGCGATCCCGACCGTCCCCGCCGGCGGGGGGGGTCCGATCGGACCCCCCACCCGCCGGAAGAATGGCACGTACAGGTACGTGGTTCTGCCTGTACGTGCCATTCTGCCGACGTATATATACAGGGGGCGGTCGGCAAGTGGTTAAGCTGTAAATGGCAGTGAACACGGTCATAATGCTTCTGTGTTATGTGTTATGTTGCTTTCGGCAAGCCCATTCAGGTTGGGTTCACACTTGTGCGATACGGGAACGTGCATTGCATGTCACTCACAGGCAGTTCACACTGCCCTCTGCTGTGAGTGTCAATGACATCCCCAGATATGTTCACAGATTGCAGTGTGAACTGTGAAATGGTACAGGAATTGGATCGCATGGCTGTGAACACTTATGCGATCTGATTACAGTGCGGCCCAAAAAAAGTCTTGTACCATTTTGGTTGGAATGTGATGCAAATTCAGCCATACAAACTGTGGCTGAATTTGCATCGCATGTGATCTGCACAGCAATGCGAATCACATGCAATGGCTGTTCGCACCAGTGTGAACCCACCATTAGGCCCCATGCACACAAGACGCTGTTAAACACGTGTTCAGAGGCAGTTGGACACTTTTTTCAACAGCCCCTGAACGCATGCAATACTATCCTATGTGTCCATGTACACAGTCTCGGTTTTTTCCCGTTTTTATGCCGTTTGGTTTAACTTAATTTTTCCAGAAGCAAAAAAATGGGTTCAGACACGTTGCTTTTCCACATTTCAGACGCAAAACACGGCTAAACACAGCACCCGCGCTTGCATTTATAAGCGCTTTTAAAGGAACCCAATTTTCTGGACCAGAAAACTCAGAAATATGATGGTAAACCATAATTACAAAAAAAATTGATTTAAAATGTCGTAATTACTTTAGAGCATATATACTCACTGATGCAATGCCATACAAAACTCTAGTTTTTTAGGTGGCTTAGACAATGAGGAATTCCTCCACTTCTTTGCCCCAATCCTTCATCCAATTTCTAATCTAATCAGTGACTCCACCTAGTCTGACCAAAGCATAGCAATGTCTTTTTTTCACAAAGAAAAACCTGCATACCAATGTCTAGTCAGCCCCAACCCCCCACCATGTTTGTGAAATATCCAACGGACATTCGCTGTGCCATCAACGGATGGGTCCAATATCGACGAGCTCGGACTCTGGACCTCTCACGCAATTTGCGATGACGTTGCTGCCTCATCAAGAGCAACATCAGGAGCATTTCCTGACATATATTCAATACGAGATCCATTTCCAAAAAAAAAAAACACAGAAAGAGAGGCAAATGCAAGTGTACAACTGCTCTCTCTGCTGCTGCTGCTCACTCTGATCAAAATGGCAGAAATAGTTAATAATACATGCTTTCTGAGCTATATGTTATCTTTACAAACGCTTATAGACGCGGCATTACGCACGTTATTAAATGCAGGTTTCTGCTTTTTAACCACTTCCCGACCGCCTCCCGCAGATATACTGCGGCAAAATGGCACGGGCAGGCAAAATCACGTACCTGCACGTGGCCCTTTAAATGCCTGCCCGTGGGGCGCACTAGCAACCCGGTCGGGAGCTCCGTGACCCCGGCCGCTGGTGTCCCGCAATCGGGTCACAGAGCTGAATAAACCTCTCCCCGCGCTTCCTACTCTGCCTGTCATTGATCGGCTGTTCCCTGTCATCGGGAAAGCCGATCAATGACGTCAGCCCCGCCCCCTAATAAAGTAAAAAAACACACACACACGTCACAGCCCATAACCCCTCCCCTCCCCCTAGTGGTTAACTCTTTCACTACAACTGTCATTTATACAGGAATCAATGCATTTAAATAGCATTGATTGCTGTATAAATGACAATGGTCCCAAAAATGTCCGATGTGTCCGCCATAATGTCGCAGTCACAATAAAAATCGCTGATCGCCGCCATTACCAGTAAAAAAAAAAAAAAAATATTAATAAAAATGCTATAAAACTATCCCCTATTTTGTAAACGCTATAACTTTTGCGCAAACCAATCAATAATCGCTCATTGCGATTTTTTTTACCAAAAATATGTAGAAGAATACGTATCGGCCTAAACTGAGGAAAAATTTTTTTTTTTATATATTTTTTGGGGATATTTATTATAGCAAAAAATATTGCATTGTTTTCAAAATTGTCGCTCTATTTTTGTTTATAGCGCAAAAAATAAAAACCGCAGGGGCGATCAAATACCAACAAAAGAAAGCTCTATTTGTGGGGAAAAAAAAGGACGCCAATTTTGTTTGCGAGCCACGTCGCACGACCACGCAATTGTCAGTTAAGGCGATGCAGAGCCGAATCGCAAAAAGGGGCCTGGTCCTTTGGCTGCCAAATGGTCCGGGGCTGAAGTGGTTAAAACATGCGTTCAGCAGAGTTTGCATCTGCGTCTCATGTGCATGGGGCCTTAATGAACCATTCAGGCAAATGGGAAGTGTGGCAAACAAAGGGGTTAGAACAGGCACTGAGGAAGCATCACTTTGCCTCCTCACCACCTGTGAATCGTCTTTAAAAAGTAATCCACTAATCACTCTTCAGACGAGCTGTTTTTAGATGCATGTCTTCTGCTGTAGACGCCAAACTGCCTGTGTGCATGAGCCCCTATGCAAGCTTTATCCATCTCAGCTTCCAAGGTGGGCTATAGCTTCTGGTTCCTAGAATTCTAAACGAAATTAGTAGACAGGTCAAACCCCCCAGCTAGTCTGTGGTACTCAGGTTCTAATGACTATACCACGCTCAGCTTGAACATGTTCATTATCAGGGGTTGCCATAGCGTTCCCGTGCTCTTCACAAGCCCAACATCCACCGTCTCTCAAACGTTCAGCACACCCGGCCTACTCCGCTCTACCTCCTCTCCCCACCCCTGGCACAGGCTTCTGTTCCGCATTGCGCCTGCGCACAGGCCTGGCTCAGGAGCCATGTTGTGGGATCCACTGGACTTGTATTCTCCTGGATTTCGTACGTATCTACGTTTAGGAGTGTGAGAAAGCTGGGAAGGCCCGGCCTGGTGTGCTCGTTAGCTTTGTCCCGGCGGCCCGGCCCGGGGAAGCGGTCTTGAGGGTGGTACGGACATCGGGGCGGCTGGTCACCATGAGCACAGGCTGCGACTTGTCACGGAGGAATCCGCAGGAGGATTTCGAGCTCATTCAGAGGATTGGCAGTGGCACCTATGGTGATGTGTACAAGGTAAATAAGTGCAAAGTGCTGTGACGCCGTGCTGACATTAGGACACCCTGTTCCTGATGGGGGGGATGTGCTGACAGAACTAGATCACCGTTAGATCCCTTTCCGGGGCACAAGGAGTGTACACAGCAGGGCTGCCTGGGGAGAGGATGTTGACCATACACAGATAGTATGAGCATGCTTCTTGGGACAGATGTATGGCGCGATGGAGTGGGATGGCCAATGGAATTGTTTACTACTTGGAAGGCCAAACATACATCCTCACCATCTGTCCAATATAGGCACTAAGCCTGAGAACAGAGCAGTCACATGATTGGCGATTGCTCATCTATCAGTTCACTCAGAGTGGAGAGCGGTGACTGTCAGTCAGTGCTCTCTGCTCCAGCTCTCAGCCATTCACCAAAAGGTGGAGCCAGCTGTCAGACAGCTGGGTGGATCCCAACAATATGGTCAGGATCCTTCCAGGGTCTGGAGTGGTTTTGCCAGTCAGCTGCAAGAGTCTGGGTCACTGAAGAGTTAAAGTAAGTGCACTCCTCTGACCCACAAGAGAAGTATGGCTAATAAGCTTTGGCTGTACTTCTATTTTAAAACAAAATGGGGGGAAAATAAGACAGCAGTTTACTTATCAATTTGACAGTTTCAAAAAAACTTAGTTGCTGGGAATGTTGTCACATTCACTTGTGCTTTCAACCAAACTGTCAAACCATCAAATGGCTGGAGTCCTAAATGATCACGTGCAGTACCATGGCAGTTGCAGATCAAACAGAAGCTACGTTCCGCCTCAAAAAAATAAATAAAAAAAAACATTTGGAGACATTTTTTTAATTTTTTTTTTTTTTTACTCGCCTCTAAATGCCTGTTGCTAGGGGGTCCCTCGTAGTCTGCCTCCTTTGGTGCCTGGGCTCCTGACGTCACTTCCCTCGGCGCAGGAAGGGAGATTGCCTCTTCCCCCTCCCTCTTGTCAATCATCTGGGACACGTGACAGGTCCCACATGATTGCGCGGCCAGTCACGGCTCGCGCATGTGCAGTGGGTGCCCGGCTGTGAAGCCACAGCCGGGCGCCCACAGTTAAAATGCCGTGCCGCCGAGCGGAGGGGGAGACGAGCAGAGCTTTGCTCTCCCGCATTGCTGGACCCTGGGACAGATAAGGACTCATGCACACGAGACGCTGTTAAACACGCGTTCAGAGGCAGTTGGACACTTTTTTCAACTGCACCTGAACGCATGCAATGTTATCTTATGTGTCCATGTACACAGTCTCGTTTTTTCCCGTTTTTATGCAGTTGCGTTTAACCTCGTTTTTCCAGAAGCAAAAAAAATGCGTTCAGACACTTTGCTTTTCCACGTTTCAGACGCAAAACGCAGCTAAACGCAGGCACCTGCGTTTAGACGCGTTTGCGTTTATAAGCCTTTTTAAAGGAACCCAATTTTTTGGACCAGAAAACTCAGAAATATGATGGCAAACCATAAAAAATACTAGAAAAATTGGTTTAAAATTTCGTAATTAGTTTAGATAGTTCATAGAGCATATATACTCACTAATGCATACATGTTTGTGAAATGCATACATGTTTGTGAAATATCCAACGGACATTCGCTGTGCCATCAACGGATGGGTCCAATAGCGCCAAGCTCTGATTCTGGACCTCTCATGCAAATTTGCGACGACATTGCTGCCTCATCAAGAGCAACATCAGGAGAATTTCCTGACATGTATTCAATATGGGATCCATTTAAAAAAAAAAAAAAAAAACACAGAAAGAGAGGCAAATGCAAGTGTACAACGGCTCTCTCTGCTGCTGCGGCTCACTCTGATCAAAATGGCAGAAATAGTTAATAATAAATGCTTTCTGAGCTTGGGGAGGGTCTATATGATGTTATCTTTACAAATGCTTATAGACGCAAACGCGGCTAAACGCGGCATGAAAACACAGCAAAACGCACGTTTTTAAACGCAGGTTTCTGCTTTTTAAAACACGCGTTCAACAGATTTTGCATCTGCGTCTCGTATGCATGGGGCCTAAGTGTCCGATTATTAAAAGTCAGCAGCTGCAGTATTTGTATATTTTTTTTTTTTTTTTTTTTTTAAGCGGAACATCGATTTAAACCGCTTACCGACTGCATCATGAGGATGTATGGCGGCAAAGGGGCTCTCATGTGCCAGATCACGTACCTAGTACGTGATTTGGCAGTTCCAGGTAGGGGGCGCGTGCGCCACTTTTAAGATTTGTCACAGCAGAAGCCGATCTGCGGGGGCTGGCCTATGGATGGCCACCGACACCCGCCGATCGTCTGGAAAACACAAACAACAGAGCTCTGCCTATGCAAACAAGGCAGAGCTCCATTGTGGGGGGGAATAAAATCCATCACTTAGTGAAATATATATATATATATACTCACGCTATGTCCTAAAGAATATTGTGACCAATCTCCTGCAGCTGCTGTTCACTAAGTGAAATCACTTATACCTTAATTCACAATTATGGTGAAATGTGTGCAGTGTAGAAAATATTAGTCCCACTAATATTGTAAGGGCTCTTTCACACGGGGCGGATCAGTGCAGATCCGCCCCGTGGATAGCCGCTTGCTCAGCGGGGATCGCCGGAGCGATCTCCGCTGAGCAGGAAGATGACAGGTCCGTCCCTGCACTCTGTGCAGGGACGGACCTGTCAGAGCGCCGGTCTCCCCTATGGGAGATCGGGTGACGACGGACCGTAGAGTCCGTCGTCACCCGATCCGCTCTGCAGACGGATGAAAAAATGGGGTTTTCCTCCGTCTGCAGAAACGGAGCAGAGCGGGCACGGACGAGAGCGGGTGTCAGCGGATGCTCATCCGCTGACCCCCGCTATCCCATAGGGATACCTGTATGTCCGTTTTTCATCCGAAAACGAAAGGATGAAAAACGGACATACGGTCCGTCCGTGTGAAAGAGCCCTAACAAGAAGTCTTAATTGTGATCCATTCAATGAACAGCCATCCTCCAATAAAGTGCTTAGTGCTCCAAAATACATAATAAAGTTCTGAAGTACTCCAGGTAAACATGCTGTGCAGTGTGGCAAACGCCCCTCTTGTACCCTCACTCACCAGAAAAAATGGACCCTCAGCTTTTCAGTCTGGGGGTCAGACTCGCTTATATCTGGTGATAGGGGTGACACAAATTCTTCTCTGTTCTTATATACATCCAGGGACAATGTCCTTGATGACGCCCCGTGGGTGGGGCACAACACATTGACGCAATTTCCGATTCCCTAACCAACAACGTCACTTCCGCTGTCCGTGGAACGCATGCCAAGCTGTGGTGAACACGGAAGAGCCCTACTTTTACAGATAGGCCTGTTTATTCTGATACTTTTGTAAGTGTTCTTTTAATTGTGCCAATACATTTTAAACAATTTGCTACACTATGAGAATTCTCTCTTTCTGTTGAGCCTGGTGATACTGATAGAAGCAGCAGGTTGGAGATTTATAAGAACAGACTAGAATTTGTGGCACCCTTATCACCAGATATAAGCGAGTCTGACCCCCCACATCTCATCCAATTTGCAAAAGTGTGAAATCCATCACTTCCCTTAGTGAAAGCACCACACATAGTAAACACAAACACTGGCTAGGCTCACATTTTAACCCTTTGATCACCTTAAACCTTTCCCAGATGGTACAATGACAGTGCATATTTCTAGCACTGTTTGTGTTATGCCGCGTACACACGACCGAACTTTCCATCAGAATAAACTCAGAAGGTCTTCCCGACGGATTTCCGAACGAACGGACTTGCCCACACACGATCGGACCAAAGTCCGTTAGTTTCAAATGTGATGACGTATGACGGGACTAGAAAAAGAAGTTCAATAGCCGGTAGCCAATAGCTGCCCTTGCGTCATATTTGGTCCGTCGGACCAGCATACAGACCAACGGTTTTCCCGATAGAAATTGATTCCGTCGGAAAGATTTGAAGCATGTTCTATTTCTAGGTCCATCTGAATTTTTTGAAGAAAAATTTATTGGATTATCCCACACGTGATCGGAATATCCGACGGAATGATTCCGCCTGATCTTTTCTGCCGGAAAGTCCGGTCGTGTGTATGCAGCATTACTGGTTCCCACAAAGTGTCAAAAGTGTCAGGGGTAGATTTACTAAAACTGGAGAGTGCAAAGTGTGGTGCAGCTCTGAATAGAAACCGATTACAAAAAGTAGTTCCTGCACTACTTTGGGGGGCGATTTTCAATAGACATTTGTTCCTGACCGGCTCCGGCTCTTGCAGATATACTGCGGCAGAATGGCTCCCCTGGGTGAA
Source organism: Lithobates sylvaticus (assembly GCA_028564925.1). Taxonomy (NCBI): domain Eukaryota; kingdom Metazoa; phylum Chordata; class Amphibia; order Anura; family Ranidae; genus Lithobates; species Lithobates sylvaticus. Next base: position 174,430,886 of record CM053028.1, on the reverse strand, counting down.
ATCCCGTATGTCCTTCCCTTTTTCGGGCACCAGAGGGAGCACGCGCCCGCTGCATGGCGTGGGACCTGATGCGTGTGGCCAGCGGCGATTGTACACGATTGCCAGCACGGGGATTTGTGTATGTGTGTAAACACACAAATCCCTGTGCTGTCAGGGAAGAGGAAACATATAGTTTGGTCCTACTAAGTAGGAAAAAAGATATGTCTCCTCTCCTAGTCACTACCTTTCCCACACAGAACACACTGAGAGGACACGCAGTTAACCCCTTCCCTGCCAGTGACATTCACACAGTAATCTGAATTTTTATAGCACTGATCGCTGTATAATTGTCAATGGTCCCAAAAAAAAATAATAAAAATGCCGTAAATCTTTCCCATAGTTTGTAGATGCTATAACTTTTTCACAAACCAATCTATATACGCTTATTGCGCTTTTTATTTATTTATTTTTTTTTTTTAACCAAAAATATGTAGAAGAATATATTGGCCTAAACTGATAAAGAATTATTTTTTTTTTTTAAATGTGGGGGATATTTATTATAGCAAAAAGTAAAAAATATAGTATTTTTATTCAAAATTGTCGCAATTTTTTTTTTTTTTTATAGCGCAAAAAATAAAAACCGCAGAGGGTATCAAATACCACCAAAAGCTCTATTTGTGGGGAAAAAAGGACGCAAATTTAGTTTGGGTACAGCATTGCATGACCGCGCAATTTTCAGTTAAAGCGACGCAGTGCCAAATTGTAAAGTGCTAATGGTTAGGCAGGGGGTAAAAATCTTCCGGGGCTGAAGTGGTTAACATCCCGGTCACTATGGCAACTAATAACTAGAGGAGGCGGTTTACTTGTGCCAATTGATTAGGTGGTGATGGTGCACGAGTCTCCGTAATCGCTGAAGAAGTCCCGCCCACTGGGATAATACGTGTACGGGAGAACTCTGTCACGTCATCTGCTGCCACCTTTTGTTTACTGTCTTATTTACTGTCTCTCTGGGATGCAACATTGAATGCTTTGTCACTGGGCTCTAGGTATTTATTAGTACCTTGCTTGTAAGTGCATTTTGTATTTATTAAAATGCTTTGAACCATACAGAGAGCACTATATATTTTTTATAGATTTTTTTTTTTTTTTTTATATGGTATAACGATCCTGTCCTGTGCGTACTGGGTCTGAGAACCAGCTGGCTGTCTGGAGCTGAATGATCGTAGTGAAATCGGAGCCCCACAGATGCAATAATAATCCGTAAGAGCTCTTTTACACTGGGGCGGGCGGGCGTCAGCGGTAAAGCGGCGATATTTTTAGCGTAGTTTTAGTGGCGCTATTCACCCACTAGCAGGGCGGTTTTAATCCCTGCTAGTGGCCGAAGAAGGGTTAAAACTGCCCACAAAGCGCCACTGTAGCGGCGGTTTGGCGGCACTGCCCCATTGTTTTCAATGGGAAGGGGCGCTGTAGGAGCTGTGTATACACCGCTCCTACAGCGCTGGAAAGATGCGGCTTGCAGGACTTTTTTTTTACCACCCATATACAGGCGCGACCTACATATGCGTTTGTTTCTGTGTGTGAGCTCGGCGGAAGGGGCTTTACATTTTCTATTTTTCTATTTTTTCTGATTTATTTTACTTTGTCCTTTTTTTAAAAAAAAAAATTGGGTCACTGTTATTCCTATTGCAATGTAATGTAATTACAATCCCTTGTAATAGAAATAAAACATGACAGGACCTCTTACATGTGAGATTTGGGGTCAAAAAGACCTCAGATCTCACATTTACACTTGTTTGCAAAAAACTAAAAATTCCCCTTTAAGACCATTAGGCTGAAGACACGATTGTCTCTGCCTTTACCGACTGCTCCAGTAAGCAGTGGAGATGCTACCTGGAGGTGTTCTATACACGGAATGTGTACAAAACACCCCCCAGAAACATAATTTCCTGCTTGTGTGATTGGCTCACCGATTTTCCTAGAAGTCTGCCTAAGATGCAAGTCAGATTTCAGGCAACCCCTGCAACAAAAATGTCATTTTTGGTGGGATACTCCCAATAGGAAATCACATCTAAAGTCATGCAGCACAGCAGATTTCCTCATTAGTGCAACGCAGGTACAGTAGCTGTAATTATGAAACCACTCCCATTAGCTACACAGACAAACACACAGGGATTTCTTCAGAATAGCAAAAGGTAGGAATCTGCAACAAAGTTTGTTAAAAATCCTTGCAATGTACATTTTTTTTTCTTAACAAAATTGGAGTTACTCTTTAACCTCTGTTTGATCTGCAGTTGCCATGATGCTGAATATGCAGCTAGTTATGATTTGTTATGGCTTGGTAGTTCTGTTGAGAGCACAAGCAATTGTGACAGTTATCAATTATGGCATACCTTGAATATAACTGTTTTGGGAAAGAGTTAAATCGATGGGTTAGTGTGTTTAAAGTGGAACTTTATGAAGCTGTACAAGTTTGGCAATGCCAAGATAACCAAACTCCTGTGCATGCACGGAAGTGACGTCTTCTCGGTTTGCCCAATGAAGCGGCTGGCCATCAGTACCTAGAAGATGACAGCTGCTGGTGGGGAGCTCTGGGATGCCACATCTTTGAAGTGAATTTGAGTATAGCTCTGCTTTAACCGCTTCCCGACCCGGTCGAGAGCTCCGTGCCCCCGGCCTCGGGACCAGCGGACCCGATCGCCGCTGGTGTCCCGCAATCGGGTCACGGAGCTGAAGAACGCGGAGAGGTATGTGTAAACAAACCTCTCCCCACGCTTCCTACTCTGCCTGTTATTGATTGGCTGTTCCCGGTCATCGGGAAAGCCGATCAATGACGTCAGACGTCAGCCCCGCCCCCTAATGTAAAAAAAAACACACGTCACAGCCCATAACCCCTCCCCTCCCCCTAGTGGTTAACCCCTTCACTACAACTGTCATTTATACAGGAATCAATGCATTTAAATCAATTAATGCATTGACCAGCGACGATCGGGTCCGCTAGTCCCGCGGCCAGGGTCACGGAGCGCGACACACGGGCAGGCAATTAAAGGGGATGTACAGGTACGTGCTTTTGCCTTGCCATTCTGTAGACATATATCTACATGAGGCGGTCGGGAAGCGGTTAACCACTTCAGCCCCAGAAGGATTTACCCCCTTCCTGACCAGAGCATTTTTTTTGCAATTCTGTACTGCTTCGCTTTAGCTGACAATTGCGTGGTCGTGCCCAAACAAAATTGACGTCCTTTTTTTTTTTTTCCCCACAAATAGAGCTTTCTTTTGGTGGTATTTGAAAAAAACGAATTTCTTCCACAGTTTAGGTCGATATGTATTCTTCTACATATTTTTGGTAAAAAAATCACAATAAGTGTATATTGATTTGCTCAAAAGTTATAGTCTAAAAAATAGTGGATAGATTAATGGCATTTTTATTAATATTATTATTATTTTTTTTACTAGTAATGGCGGCGATCTGCGATTTTTATCGGGACTGCGACATTATGGCGGACACTTTTGACAGTATTTTGGGACCATTGTCATTTATACAGCAATCAGTGCCATACTGTATAAATGACACTGGCAGGGAAGGGGTTAAACACTTGGGGTCGATCAAGGGGTTAAGTGTGTCCTAGGGAGTGATTCTAACTGTTGGGGTGATGGGTTCACTACAACATGACAGAGATCACTGCTCCTGATGACAGGGAGCAGTAGATCCCTGTCATGTTGCTAGGCAGAACAGGGAAATGCCTTGTCTACATCTCCCCATTCTGCCTCTCCTTGCGCATTTGCAGGCCACCAGGCAAACATCGAGTTTGCAGGACCCATGGGCACGGCAAATTCAATTGCCCATTTGCCTGCCTGTGCCATTCTGCTAATGTATATGTGTGTGCAGCAGGCAAGTGGTAAAAAATTTTTTTTTCCATTTTTAAGAGCTATGGGCGGAAGTGATGTTTTGATGTCGCTTCTGCCCTACAATGGTAGCAGGTGGGGGCCATCTTCCCCCTCACTCAGCTCCATACCACAGAGGGGACAGGACCCGATCGCCCCCGCCGGTGGTTCCGGTAAGCGGTGGAGGGCAACCGGAATGCGGCAGAAGGGTGCCCTCTCCCGAGATCAATAAAAGTGATCTTGCGGTGAATCCGCTGCTGAAACCACTTTTTACTGAAAGCGGACTGCCCACTGAAGACGTGGATACCGGGATTATGGCAGTTAGCTGCTGCCATAACGATATTCCACTTCAAACAGCCGACGTATAACGACGGTGGGCGGTCAGCAAGTGGTTGAATGGTAGCTCCATTTTTTTTTTGCAAAATTAAAGCGGAGTTCCAGTGCCCCAAACACTTTTTTAAAAAAAATTTTTTTAAAACTGCTCTGCATTTGTCCAAACATGTACATTAACATTCACGTGTCATATGTGTTGCAATTTTACGTTCTTTAAAAATAGTTTCTTACTTCCTGTTCTGGGAAGCAGGCAGATTCCATTTTAGCTGTGGGCATCTGAAGCCCTCCTCTCTTCATTTCCTGGATTTCCGTGCAGCTGGCTACCCAGCATGCACCTCCCAATCCCACGCATGCGCAGTAATGCCACTGCGTGGCTCTCTGTCTTCCTGACAGGTTGCCATAGCATTGTCGATGTTGTTGGAAGTTCACGGCCCATTGCTATAGCAACCTGTCAATCCGACACATTTTTGCGTCATTTCCTGTCTGCAAATAGCGCAAGATTTTGTCATTAGGCAATTCGCAAGGACTCCTGGTACGCCGCTATCCCAGGAGTCCTTGTAAATCGCCTAGGCGGGGACATGCCGGAAGTGTGGGTGAAACCCTAAAATAAAAGGTATTTACATGCCAAAAAAAAAAAACTATTTCCATTAGTAAAAGCATGATCAATGGGTATACAGTATAAAATTGGTGAAACTCTGCTTTAAGTATATAAAAAAGAAAAATAGTGTGTGTGTGTGGGGCCGAAACAACTAATCCATTTATGAAAAAAGTTGTCAACTATTTTCATAATCGAATAATCAGCCTGCATACAGAATGCATTATTTGTTTACATATCAGGAAATACAGTGCAGCACACATACAGTTCAGTACACCATCTGTACATGTCAGCAAGTGCCTGAGAACTTATGAATGTGTAAGGAGCAATGCTTCATGGGTCATGTAGTCCTGGGCAGGAAGTGAGTGGTTCTAAAGTCAGAAGTTTTTTTACCTTGCTATTGGGGCACTCTGAAGGCAGGAGCCAGAAACGTCGATGGGGGGACCCCAGAAGAGGAGAATCAGGGCTGCTCTGTGCAAAGCCATCACACAGAGCAGGTAAGTATAACATGTTTGTTGTTTAAAAAATTACTTTAAAGACTGTGTGCAGGAAAGATCAGCATATGAACCCAGAGAGGGTGGAGGCTGACAGACTGGAGGTAATATAAGGCATTACAATTGCATTTAAAGTAAAAATTTACCAGTATTGTGCATTATATTTAAATTGATGATATCCATGAATAAAAAAAAAAAAGTCTCAGCTTTTAGTACTACTTTAATATAAAATATGTATATCTCCCTTCTACCCTTCATATAGCTTAATGTCTGACTCCTAGTTAAAATTACTTTGACTATTTCACAGTATAAATTAACCCCTTATAGTAGCAATTATCTGCTTTTTCTCAAGTCATCTTCCAGGACGGCACACCTGAGAGATGAGAGGCTCCTCCCTACAGGAAACACAATCAAGCGACAGCTGTTTTAAGTCCCCACCCTTCCCCTTGATCCTCAGTTTTTGATTGTGTTTCTCCCTACACAGCGAAACTGTTTGTTTTTTTCCAAATGACCTGAAGCCTAGGGCTGGTGGTCTCCCCCCTGGGAGCCGGACCACAGGCTTGGGAAGCCTCTGGGTCCGGTAGGATATTATTATCCTTCCTGGGGGGTTCCCCTATCTTTTCCTCATGGGGGGGCAGCAGAAATTGGAAGAACCCCCCCTGAGAGCTGAAGGACCCTGGAGACAGTGGTGTACCCAGAACTTCAGGGGCCATTATCCTGTCTCCCCTCCTTACCTGTCCAGGCGTCTGTTCAGATGGGGGGGCTGGCCATCGGTTCTTTCCAGGGGAAAGCGTATCCCCCGACTCCTGGGCCCTCGGTAGCTCGCGTGGGCTGCTGGGGAGGGCGCGGCGACAAGCACCCGCATCATTTTCAAACTTTGAGAAAATGGAGGCGTTCTTACCCAGGAGGGAAGGCTGAGAGTCAGCAGGAGCAGGCACCCACATCCTCCTTTCGCTAGAGCGAGGAGGCACCAGTTCACTACGGTGGATGTCTGCCTAAACCACCTCAGATGGGAATGAGGAACGTAAGGCATTGCCCCCCCCCCCCCATGTGTATATACTGACTGGTACAGTATAGGACACAGCCTAACCTTGCAGCTCCCTATGGGGACAGCAGTTGGGGGGGCACTTTGGCGGCTATCCTCTTTGCGTGTGGACCATAAGGATGGAAAAGCAAAGCCGGTGGCTGTGGCATAAGGGGAAGACGACAACGGTGAGTACTTTCCTTTACCTTGGGAATTTAGCTGCAAAATCCCCAATTCCAGCCAGATGGTTTCTGGGCAGTTGAGATAATCTCCCCCTGGGGTCTGGATTCATTTAGCCCAGAAGCTTCTGCTAAAAACGCCAGCCGCAGCTCCCTCTTACATCAGAGACGCTGTATGGTGGATAAGTGGTGCAGCGGAACAAGTGTGCCTAAACCACCTCAGATGGGAAAGAGGTAGGTAAGGCATTGCTCCCCCCCGTGTATATACTGACTGGTGCAGTGCAGAACCTGGGGTCGGGATACAAATAGCCCAGAAGCTACTGCTAAAACCACCAGCCACAGCTCCCTCTGTGGCTGAGACACTGTGGTTATCGCAACAGTAGGTTGCCAGCCTCTCCCTACATGGCAAGTTGTGGTACATTAGTAGGGGTGAATATAGCGAACAGGGGGGACCTGACAGGTATACCACTGAACTAGTTATTAATTGTGCAGTGGTTAGTGGATTCAGAAGCTCCCCTGGTCAGCAGGTGCACTAGGTTACCGGCCCGATTAGCCCAGCTGCTAGGAATCTGAAGTTGTTCCAAGATGTGTAGCGTAATGTTGGGCAGGGACCAAGCGTCTGTGTGGCACAGTACGTGGGTTCCCTTGTGACAGATCCTCCTTTTGGGGGTTTCTTGCTATAGGTAATTTTTTTTTCATTAGCTCCAACCTCCCACTCCACTTTTACACTGTGGTTATAATATAGTGCAGGAGGTAAGAAAACCTTGTTGGTTTGGGCTACAGTCCACTCAGTGGCAGATCTAGAGGCGATTTACCATAAATTGCTTCCTACATCCTTTTTGAGGATTTTCTGTGCAAACCTATGCAAGAGCTACATGATTGCTAGTTTAAAGCCTGCAGGTAGCTATTTACCTCCAGGCTAAATTGGTAACCACCTCTTTAAGAGGCTGTCTTAAATTGGTCTCTATAGGGCTGGGCTCATTGAGACTTTAGTTGCTGATCAGCCCCACCTGGGTATGAGCTGGCTAGCGTTTGCTCAGTCTATGGCGGTAAGGTAGGACAACAACTACTATAGTAAGGTGTCCAACCATTTTAGGATTTGTTCCTTTACTGGTGAAGGTTTAGTATCTACAGCCCAGGCTATGCCTATGAAATTGCCCATGTTGGTTATTTCATAAAGGGATACCCCATGACTCCTTGGCTGCACACCAGTAGACCTCCAGTAGTGAAGGTTTGGCCTTGCTGGGATGTTTTGTGGCACAACAGAAATACACATTGAAATTTGTGACATCTCTGCTCATAAGGGGTATATTGCTGTACATCAGAAATGCACTGCACTGAAGCTTGTTTGGTGTCCTTTATGTCCTAAAGGTACTACTTTGGCTGCAAAAAATAGAACAGTGAAGGTGGTCTGTACTTTCTGGTTTTGTGCCGCACAGCAGAAATGCACATCTTTGAGTCTGGTGACATCTCTGCTCATAATTGTTATTGCTGCACATCAGACATACAAAAGATTGAGGTCTGTCTGTGGGGATATGTGTCATGTATTACTGCCTTATTGGTTGCTTATCAGAAATGCAGCAGTGAAGATTGATGGTCCTGATTTGTTGGGCTGCATAGCAGAAAAACAAATTGAACCTGGTCTAGGGGTAGTACATATACTGCCTTTGGTAATCAGGCCGATTTTAGGCATGCGATTTGACATGTTGAGTCGCATGTCAAATCACTTCAATATGGATGTGCTATCTCTATTCAGAATTGTTTTATTTTGTTGCACATCAGACATATACAAGATTGAAGGTCTTTTATGTCTGTCCTTTATGTCTTGTATATACTGCCTTATGGGCTGCATATCAGAAAGGACATAGCAGTGAAGGTTGCTTGTCTTTTTCTGCTTTTTGTTTTTGCTACTCAGCTTAGACACATTAAGGATGATGGCATCTCTGCTCAGTATTGGTATATTGCTACACATCAGACATACACAAGGATTGTTTGTACTGTATGTCCTATATTTACTGCCTTATCGTCTGTATATCAGGCACAGCAGTGAGCAGTGTTTCTCATCTACCTTACTGCTTCTCTAGGGATACACAGCAGGGGGTTGTTGCTGCACTCCTCCAGGGAGTCGCAGCATTGGGGACCCCTCACTTGTTCGACCTGAAACTTGCTATTTTGTTGACCTGTGGATCCAGGAATCGGGGACTGCTGGAGTCGCACACACGAATGGTACCGTTTGGAAGCCATAGTGTATAACTTCTCTTGCGTCTTGCAGTCGCAGGTTGGGTCGCACAGGTGTGGGAGCCCTAAGCTTATCTGTCCCTTCTGGTTGAGGTTTTGCTATGCAGCAAGAATACTCATCATGGAGTTATTGTCTTAATTTGCAGCAGACCAGAAAGATTTCAGCTGTAAAGGCTGTCTGTTTTTTTCTTAGTGTCTCTGTTTTTATGTTGCACAGCAGAAATACTCAAGATTGAAGCTTGTTGTTGCTTTCTGTTTCATGTTGCCTTACCTTACTGCTCTTCAGAAAAACACAATGCTGCAGGTTGCTTGTGTCTTTTCTCAGTGGTGGTTCTATCTGACTACAGAACTGAATAACAGAAATGAATTGTCTTGTGTTCCATATTATTTTACCCTGTGGAACAGCAGAAATGCACAACACGGGAGTTGGTGTTCTTATGGATCTGATCACTGTATTTGGTGGTTCGTCAGAAATACGCAACATGGAAGTTTGGGTCTTTCTGTCTTATATTTATAGCCTTGTTTTGCTGTACATCAGTAAAACACCACAGTAAAGGGGGTTCCTGTCCTTTCTGTATTTATATATCAGTTATGACTTTGCTAGCTGCACTTCAGAAATACGCAGCCTTTTAGGGTTTGCTTGTGTCTTAATGTTTTTACATATTGGCAGCACATTAGAAAACCAGACTGTGAGGACTGTCTACATTGAGGTTCAGATTTGGGTCTCTTCCCATATTTGATGTATCGGTTTAGCTAGTCACACTCAGATACACAACATTGTTGTCTATGCTTGTGTCCTTCTCTGTCTAAATCTATTGTGCCATGCCCACAATCTATCTTTTTATTTGTGATATTAATAATACATGTATCACCTTTTTGTATTTCAGCCTTCTTTTCCATGGAGAGGCCAGGAGTTCTGGCTGCATATGTCAGAAAGCCTTGACCCCTTACATTCTGGGATGCCATTTCCTAGGGTTTAAGCCCAGTAGGGTTATGGGACACTGGCGGAAGGGGATAATGAATCGCCCTGTTTAGTAAGAACTTGGGAAGTTCTGTTCAGAGGAGTGTTCTGGCCTGAAGATGAAATATAAAGATGTATACCCGACCGAATAGGTTACGGCTCGGTGCTTGGCCTTCATTTCGCCCTTGTAGCAAAACTAGATGTAGCAATATGGGTGTTCTACTCCTGCTATGGACTTTAATCTCCTGAAGTAGGCTCTCAGGCGTAAGTAAAGCCATAGATGGGGCATGCCTTAAACCCAGGGATCAAGCTTTTGTTAATCTATTACCCTTAAGTAGGTTTCCCTTTAGTCTTTGCTGACGTAAAGATAAAAAGGAACAAAAAAGGTCTGTCAGGCCCCCCCCCCCCCTCTTTTTTGCAGTTTTATTTCCCTATAGTGTTAAGACGGGCCCTCTTATTGATCAATGTAGTGTCCTTGTCTTACAACACAGGTATCTGATTAATCTTTTTAGTGGTTCTAAGTAGCACCTACAGGTACAATAGGCCATGTTGGATGTGTGAGACAGGCAACATTGCTAACCTACAAGTTTAACATGTTTTCTGATTCTATCTTTAAGAGCCCACTCCACCTAGATCCTGCATCCGAAGCAGGAAAGGCAGGGACATCTGTGGAGCAGACCTGCAGATCAGCAGCATGATCCAGCTAAGATACCTTCATCAAGCATGTGGAGTGGAGGTAAAGCTCACTGCAGAACCAAGGTTCGCCAAGACGGTCTTGCAGTGGTTCCACCCTAAGGTAGGCCTGAGGTACTTGTTTATCCTCTCAGGTGTGCCGTCCTGGAAGATGACTTGAGAAAAGTACCAGTTACTTACTGTTAACGGTCTTTCTAGGAAATCTTCCAGGACGGCAGGCCTACTTCCCGCCTGTTGGAGGAGGGAAAATTGTACAACACTAGAAGGTGAGTATCTATGAGGAATGATTTCCCTTGTGAACCGGGTTCAGGAGTTACTTCTCTACAAACTGAGGATCAAGGGGAAGGGTGGGGACTTAAAACAGCTGTCGCTTGATTGTGTTTCCTGTAGGGAGGAGCCTCTCATCTCTCTGGTGTGCCGTCCTGGAAGATTTCCTAGAAAGACCGTTACCGGTAAGTAACTGGTACTTTTTTTGTGTACTATAATGTACACTGCTGCTGGTAAATGGACGTTTAGGAGCAGTTGGGCATTTTTTTCAACTGCTCCTGAACTCTCCTCTGTTATCTTATCAGTACATGTACACAGGTTTGTTTATAGTCGTTTCTAGGCAAAATGCGTTCAGAAGCTGTGTTTAAAGGCTTTTCAAGCGCAAACGTGGCTACCCTCATTTAGGCGCGTTTTAGTCTAGAAGCATTTTTAAAGGGAAACACTTACTTTTGAGCCTGGAAAATGCTAAAAACACAAAAACTCAATTATCACTACCTGCAAGCTTGATATACCATGTGATATTCCCCTCATCGGCCAATTATGCTGTACAATACACAACTTGCATTACTGAAATTGAGCGTGACCAACAGACGTTCCACTGGTGGCATGCTTTTCCTCATGTTGATGTCCGTGCGAACTAGACAGGGTCTAACCTTTTCCAAGAGAACGTGAAAGGTGGCAATTGACATGCGTGTAAAATTTAAAAAAAAATCTCTGGGTAATTACACAGCTGAACATAGATATTAGAAAGTATCCTGTGGACATGCGTTGAGCCATCAATGGATGTTTCCAGTAGCGACGAACTCTGGTCCTCTCATGCAATTTTCTACATCTTTGGAGCCTCAGCAAAAGCAACATCAGAAGCATTTCCTCACACATGCTCATCATGGGATTCATATTAGCAAACCAGCCAAATAATAACAGCTAGCTACAAGCACACGGCTTTCTCAGCTGCTACTCACACTGTTCTCTCACAGAATGGCTGAAATAGTTAATACTTGTTTTTAGTACTTTCTATTCATTTGGGAGGGTCTACTGAGGTTATCTTTAGTAAACGCTTCTGAACGCAAACGTGGTTAAACGTGGCTTGTAAACGCAGCTAAACACACGTTTTTAAACTTGGATTACTAGCTGTGATGTTCCAGCGTTCAGGAGAGGTTGAGAAACGTCCCGTGTACATGAAGCCTTAAAGGGTTAATTTTCGTTTTTTTAACCCCATGATGACAGGGGATACAAAAAAGCACGCTGCTGCTATTAAACGTCTTAGGCCTGGTTCACACCTATGCATTTTTTTGGTGCTTTTAACATGGGACACGTTCACATCTATGATTTTTTCAGCCGCTGCGTATTTGGAAAGTGTCAAGGACTTTTTTCAGTGCAAAACAGTGTTTTTTTTTATGCTGGTTATACACGTATCAATTTTCGGACGAAAATTTTTATACAAAAAAATCTTTGTACATTCGCTGAACGAAAAAATGTCATTTGAAAATTTCACTTTCTTTTAACATTCATTTTAAAATTGAATGTAATTTCTGAATAAAAAACACTGTCTGAAAATTCCTTTTACCAAGAAGTTTTCTATTCTGCTCCTTTGAATTTTCCCATCATTGTGGCCTAAAAGAACGTCGCTTTGACCCTGCTAATGATTAGAAAATTAAACAAACTTTCTTAAAATAATTTTATTTTTATTTTTTTGAAGGAAGACCTATTTTTTTTTTTGGAAAATTCTTTTTATTCACAGTTTTTTAACAGCAATAAACAACCATAACAGAAACCCACATAAATTCCCCCCTCCCCCCTCCCCGTTGTGCAATGTCTCAATTATAACAGGAATGTAAACACAATCACGTGCCCTCCGGGCTACTCAAATCATATTACAGTACATGCTCAGGTAAAACAATAAACACATTCATCTAGTAGCTATACCGCCTGTCTCGTCATTTCAAGCAGGGTATGTTTCTTTCGTGTAATATTCAACCCATTACTCATGCAGTAACTCAGACAGTACCATCCGAAGAGAGCCAGGACTGCCATACCTTCTCAAATTTTTTGGGGCACCCCCTACTTAAGTAGGTGGCTTTATATAAGGGTAGTGCTCTATTCACTATGCCTTTCCAGAAGGCCAAGGATGGGGCCTCAGGTTTTTTCCAGCATAAAAGGATGGCTTTGCGTGCATAAAATAAGGAGAGAGATCATGGTTCTTTGTGCCCTAAGTGGTGCTACTTCCTCCAGCAGGCCCAACATACATACTGATATCGTCATGGGGACAGGTAGCAGGATCAGTTCCTGGATGGTCTTTGTGACCCCTGTCCAAAATACCTGTATGGACGGACACTGCCAGAATACATGATCGAAGTCCGCCCCTGTCGCGTTACAACACCAGCAGGTGGCGCCATTCAAACCATAGATGCTGGCTAGTCTCGCTGGGGTATAATATACCCTGTGAAGTATCTTAAATTGGATGTACCTGTCACGGGCCGATAATAGGACCTGAAAAGGGTGGTCCCACATATCGTCCCAGTCATCTCCTTGGAAATTGGGAACAAGTGAGCTCCATTTCTCCCTACATTTACTGAGTGCCGGAGGCCTGTCTGCGAAGGAAGACATATTAACTAAAATTATACACCACACTTTTTTTAAGGTTATTAATCAAAACGATAATTAGTTGCATCTCTCTCACGCACACACACTCTCACAAAAGTGAGTACTTTTTCTGTCATTCCATTTTATTACACATAACTTCATTTCTGAACTTATTTGCTTTGGTTTCTTTGTGTGTATGGCTTGCCTGGATTGTTACCGACGTGGTGACAATTTCATGTCAATAACCCCTTTTAGAAATATATTTACCTTGAAATAAAAATGTATCTCACAAAAATGAGTACACCCCTTACATTTTTATAAAAATCTTATTATACCTTTTAATGTGACAACACTGAAGAAATTACACTTTGCTACAATGTAAAGTAGTGGGTGTACAGCTTGTATAACAGTGTAAATTTGCTGTCTCCTCAAAATAACTCAACACGAATGTCTAAACCGCTGGCAACAAAAGTGAGCACACCCCTAAGTGAAAATGTCCAATTGTTGCTGTACATAAAGATGGCATAGGCTATAAGAAGATTGCCAAGACCCTAAAACTGAGCTGCAGCACGGTGGCCAAGACCATACAGCGGTTTAACAGGACAAGTTCCACTCGGAACAGGCTTCGCCATGGTCGACCAAAGAAGTTGAGTACACGTGCTTGTCTTTGGGAAATGGATGTATGAGTGCTGCCAGCATTGATGTGGGGGGTCAGCCTGTCAGTGCTCAGACCATACGCTGCACACTGCAACAAATTGGTCTGAATGGCTGTCACCCCAGTAGGAAGTGTCTTCTAAAGATGCACAAGAAAGCCCACAAACAGTTTGCTAAAAACAAGCAGACTAAGGACATGGATTACTGGAACCATGTCCTGTGGTCTGATGAGTCCAAGATGAACTTATTTGGTTCAGATGGTGTCAAGAGTGTGTGGTGCAACCAGGTGAGGAGTACAAAGACAAGTGTGTCTTGCCTACCATCAAGCATGGTGGTGGGAGTGTCATGGTCTGGGGCTGCATGAGTGCTGCCAGCACTGGGGAGCTACATTTCATTGAGAAAACCATGATTGCCAGCATGTACTGTGACATACTGAAGTAGAGCATGATCCTCTCCTTTTGGAGACTGGGCTGCAGGGCAGTATTCCAACATAATGACCCCAAACACACCTCCAAGGTGACCTACCACTGCCTTGCTAAAGAAGCTGAGGGTAAAGGTGATGGACTGGCCAAGCATGTCTCCAGACCTAAACCCTATTGAGCATCTGTGGGGCATCCTCAAACGGAAGGTGGTGGAGCACAAGGTCTCTGTGATGTCGTCATGGAGGAATGGAAGAGGACTCCAGTGGCAACCTGTGAAGCTCTGGTGAACTCCATGCCCAAGAGGGTTAAGGCAGTGCTGGAAAATAATGGTAGCCACACAAAATATTGACACTTTTGGCCCAATTTGAAAATTTTCACTTAGGGGTGTACTAACTTTTGCCAGCGGTTTAGACATGAATGGCTGTGTGTTGAGTTATTTTGAGGGGACAGCAAATTTACACAGTTATACAAGCTGTACACTTAGTACTTTACATTGTAGCCAAGTGTAATTTCTTCAGTGTTGTCGCATGAAAAGATATAATAAAATATTTACAAAAATTTGAGGGGTGTACTCACTTTTGTGTGTGACACACACACACACACACACACACACACACACCGCCAGCTGATTGGCGAGCCGAACAAAAAATTAAAGCAACAGTGTAAGAAAAAAAATGACTTTATCATACATCATGGGACACAGAGCCTTAAGTAATTACTTAATGGGTTATGGGCCACCTTCGGGTGTTGACACTGGTATACCCAATCCAGGAAGTTCACTCCCTATATAACCTCTTCTCCTTTCAGGAGCACATCAGTTTTTTCGCCAGTGTCTAAGGTGTTGGTCACGAGTGAAGATGTGCTCTGAGGAGGGATCCATGCTGGATTTTAAAAAACCTCCACAACCGGATACATCCACACCACTGCGGCCACAGGATGGTACCCGGGCCTTGCATAGAAGAACAAGGTTTTGCCTGTAACGCTTCCCTTTGAGGGCTGGACCCTAGAACCAGGACTCTTTTTGGTCTTGCTACATTACCTAAAGTTGTCCAGAGGGGTGCTATACAGGTCCAAAGGAGTGGAACCTCTATTAAAAGGGACCAGGTCTGTGAAGGTTTAACTACTCTGCCCACCGTGATGGGTGAAGTTTGGATCTGTCTTTTTACAGCAGTATCCTGCAGTGAGGAAAAGGTAAGAGAAAAGCTTAGGAACTGCAAAGTCCACCTATGACTTTTCTTTTATATTATGTTATACTGTAATGCTTTAAAATCACATACCCTTTCAGCAGCTCCGCGTCCAGCTAACCAGTGTCCCAGCAGCATATTTTTCTCCAATTGGGGAAACCTGAGGGGCTGGGGGGTACAGGTACAGTGTGGTACATTTGCATCCGGATCAGTTTGTGCATTTTTTCAGTGTGACAGCACTAAAGTATTGTAATGCCCCGTTCACACGAGCGGAAATTCCTCCAGCAAAAGTCCGATGAGAGCTTTTGGTCCGAAAATGCGACGGTGTGTATGCTCCATCAGACTTTTGCTGGCGGAATAACAGCCAGCAAAAGATTGAGATCATGTTCTCAATTTTTCAGGCTGAAAAAGTTCAGACCGGAAATTCCAATCGTCTGTACCAATTCCGACGTGCAAAATTCCTACGCATGCTCGGAAACAATTTGACACATGCTCGGAAGCATTGAACTTCATTTTCTCGGCTCGTCGTAGTGTTGTATGTTACCGCATTCTTGACGGTCGAACGTTCAGCAAACGTTTGTGTGACCGTGTGTATGCAAGCCAAGCTTGAGTGGAATTCTATCAGAAAAAAACATCCAAGATTTTTCAGACGGAAATTCCGCTCGTGTGTAAGACTCAAAACCGCTAACTTGACTATGGGTCAAGGAGTGACCATACAGCAGATTCAGTTCAGCAATGCCGGGTCTTCCCCTTCCCTGAGTCAGTGTCTTAGCTGGTCTGACGTCACTGACACACGGGACGGAGATGCCTTTCATCTCCCCGCTGAGTGCTGCTGCAGCATTCACCCCTCCACTTTCTGGATTACCATCTGCACGTCCATCCGTGAGTGCACCTTCACACAGCAGTGGTATAGGCGGCCATCTCCTCCTTCCTCTCCTCCCCTCCCCTGTCATTAGAGTACGACTCTCGCTGAGACACTGTATAGCCCCTCGTTGTACATTGGACTGGAGATAACCATGTAAGCTGTTTTTTTTTTCTTTTGATGTTATGGTGATCCAATAGGACTGTGTTTTTTTTTTTTTATTTAGCTGCAAGTTTGAATAAAATTATTCAGTATACAAAGTAGAGCTGCACGATTCTGGGAAAAATGAGAATCGCGATTCTTTTGCTTGGAATAAACATCACCATTCTCTCACGATTCTCAAATAAATACATTTTTTTTTTTTTTTTTTTAAAGATTTACAACTGCAGGGGTAATAGGAGCTGGTGAGTGGGGACCCAAAAGAGGGACAAGAGTCACTCGATTATTTGAGCACTCTGTCACCTTTTGGAATATCCTGTATCTGCCACAGCATATTTTAAAAAAGAACAAATACTTGTTTGATCAGACTGATTCATTTTTTATACATTTTCGATTGTACTGTAATTTTTGATTATTATTGTAGTTTTGGACAAATTTTGTTTGTATATATTTTCACTTTCACAGTATCTGTGCTGTTTTTGGTGCTACTTCACGGTAATATTTTGGGTTAACAAGTTTATACCAATCTATTCCTTACATCTGTGAATGTAGATGTCAAGTCACTGAATTTTTTTTTTTACCATGTGTACAAAAAACAATGTCAGATTATAGGATGGTTTATGCCTTTTAAGCACTTTAGTCTAATCAGTGGAGTTTAGCATCTGCTGACTGTTGCACTTTACACCTATCCACCATTATATACAAAGGGTCTGAGCAATCACCCCTTAGCCTAAGGTAGCCCCACCACACCTCATATTCCTTAAAATATGTCATTGCTTCGCATTACCTAAAGCCTGCTTCTGTGAAGTGTTTCCCAGCTCTCCGACTAAGCGACAGTATGGTTCCGCCCACGCACAGGCATCCACCGCGGCGCATCGCTCTCTGCTCTGCTGATGACTGACGTCAGTTCCTGTTGCTGATGTCAGTTCCTATATCGGCGCCATCAGCGACATTGCTGATCACGAGTTCACGATTCTATGTTCGAGTAATCGTGCAGTTCTAATACAAAGGTTTTTTTCACTTTTTGCGGACTGCTGCCTTAATCCATTGAGCGCTGGATTGTCGTGTTTTAGGTGTTTGGTCCGTATCCACCAACTATGGTTTTCATTCAGCCGCACTGGGTTCAGACCTCTCTCTGTTTCCACTTTATAGCGCTGGTGTTTTTTGTGTTTTTTTTTTTTTTTTTTTTTAAGGTTACTACTAAGGCACCAAAAGTTCCACCCTCAGGCGCTGGGAACTTCTGGGAGTCTTTGGAACTGACTGGTGGTACAACTGCTTTTCACACTTCAGCCCCTGTATACGTGACTGAAGATGCATTTACCTCTGCCCTGCAGGGCTTGGAAAATTGGCGGCTTTAATCGTATCCTCCAAGGGGATAGGAAGCATGCTAGATCCCCCCCCCCCCTCCCCACCTCAAACCCTTTTACCAAGGGAACACAGTGGGCACAGGATGAGGTATTGCCCTCAGGCGATCACGTAAAAAAAAAAAAATGCTCACGCGCATATACTGTGGCACGGTGGCACCGCTGGGCGAAACCACGTAGTGTACGGTTTTCCCTTTCACGAGCCGCCAGAGGGTACATGCGGCGGGAGACCCGATGTGCGTGGCCGGCAGGCGCGATTGCTGCCGGCCACACATGATCGCGTGCACGAGAGCCAGCCACGGGGATTTGTGTGTGTAAAAACGCAAATCCCTGTTCTGTCAGAGGAGACATATCGTTTGTTCCTACTAAGTAGATACAACGATATGTCTCCTCCCCCTGTCAGTCCTATCCCCATACAGTTAGAACACATCTAGGGAACACACATTTAACCCCTTGATTGCCCCCTAGTGTTAACCCCTTCCCTACCAGTGACATTTACACAGTAATCAGTGTATATTTATAGCACTGATCACTGTATAAATGTCAATGGTCCCAAAAATGTGTCAAGTGTCTGATCTGTCGATCGCAATGTCACAGTACTGCTAAAAATTGCAGATCACCGCCATTACTATTAAAAAAAAAATAAAAAAAAAGCCATAAATCTTTCCAATAGTTTGTAAACTTTTTTGCGAAAACCAACCATTAATATACGCTTATTGTGATATAAATTATTTTTTTTTTTTTTTTACCAAAAATATGTAGAAGAATATATATTGGTCTAAACTGATGAAGAAATTCATTTTTTTTTTTTTTTTTTATTTTTTAATTTGAGGGATGTGTATTATTACTAAACAAAATTGGCATCCTTTTTTTCCCACAAATAGAGCTTTCTTTTGGTGGTATTTGATCGCCCCTGCGGTTTTAAATTTTTTGCTCTATAAACAAAAATAGAGCGACCATTTGGAAAAAAAATGCAATGTTTTTTTTTACTTTTTCAAAAATATATAAAAAAAAATGTATTTTTTCCTCAGTTTAGGCCGATATGTATTATTCTACATATTTTTGGTAAAAAAAATCGCAATTAGCGATTGTTGATTGGTTTGCGCAAAAGTTATAGCGTTTACAAAATTGGGGATAGCTTTATTTTTATTTTATTTTTTTTTACTAGTAATGGCGGCGATCAGCGTTTTTTTTTATTTTTTTTATTTTATTTTTTTTAATATTGTGACTGCGACATTATGGCGGACACATCGGACATTTTTGGGACCATTGTCATTTATACAGCAATCAGTGCTATTTAAATGCATGGTCACGGGGCTCGGCAACGGGTCGCGAGCGCGACCCACGGCTGGGCTCTTAAAGGGCCACGTACAGGTACGTGGTTGTGCCATTCTGCCGACGTATATAGGCTTGAGGCGGTCATTAAGCGGTTAAAGCGAAGCAGTGCCAAATTGTAAAAAGTGCTCTGGTCAGGAAGGGGGTAAAATCTTCTGAGGCTGAAGTGGTTAAAACGCACTTCAAAGCTTCGCTATTTTTTTTTTTGTTAACTAGGCTCAGTGAAATGCATATATTTTTTTTGCAAATGTGTTTACTGCATCTAAAATGATGTGCATTTTTATAAGCTGGACATACACTATGCAAGTTTGGGATGGTTTCTGATGAACCGGTTGAAATTCATTGCATGGCTGACACCCTCTTGTCTCACATTCTTCAGTTGAAAAATTGAAGGAGCCAGGCAGAAGATTGTTGGTTGAACAATGTTTGCTTTCAATTGAATGCAATCACTATTATTTTAAGTCCCTGGTACTGGCTGTCATAATGCAATATCTGCAGCGGGAGATTCCATCATCCGTGTTGTAGAGTATGAATGGAGTAGCCTGTTAAGTGAAAAGTACTATTAGTGTGCAGTCAGCTTTTGGACTGTTGTCACAGAAACTAGAGTACACATTAGAGGATTTCCCCTCTATTTTCTGGTGGCGCTTTTACCCTCACTTTTATTTTATTCCCTGTGACATTGGTGATCAAGACAATTAGAAAAAGTGAATCCTCCATTAATGTGAGACACTGATGACAATAAAAACCTTAATACATATGTATATATACTTATTTGTTTTAGTATATTTTAGAATTAATTTGTTTTTATAAAACTTTTCTAAACAAGAAATTAGTTTTTCTGGCCCATCACCTTTTTTAATATGAATTGATTTTTTTATGTATAGCACAGAATCTCAGATATTTTCTAAATGTATAAGTTTTAGGTGTGTGTGTGTGTGTGTGTGTGTGTGTATGTATACACATCTATACCAAATATATTCTTTTCTTGGCTGTGTTGTAATTCTAAGTAAGAGGAAGTGTGCGAGCCTCTCAAATGTTATTGGTCCATTTTTATTGTTAATTATACCATAAACTAGCCTTCTATACTCCTAATACAAAACAGTAAAGTTAGCCCAATTTTTTTTTGTTTTAATGTGAAAGATAATGTTTCTCCGAGAATCGTGATCTATCTTTTAAGCAAAAAAATTGTGATTCTCATTTTAGCCAGAATCGTGCAGCTCTAGAAATGATACTTTAGTTTACAGACTAAAATAAAGGTATAGTATTGATAGTACTGACATTGTTAAAGCGGTGTTTCAGCTTATTTTTGTTTTTTAAGCTGAAACACCGCTTTAACAATGTCAGTACTATCAATACTATACCTTTATTTTAGTCTGTAAACTAAAGTATCATTTCTAGAGCTGCACGATTCTGGCTAAAATGAGAATAAGTACACTTACCCTCCCAGGGCGCCTGCAATGTCGTTCGTGGAGGCCGGACCAGGACCAGCGCGTTCTGATGACCTGCGTTACAGCTGTAAAATATGTCTTGCGCTGCTAAAAGCGGCTTAACGCTGGATACAGCCTCGTCAATTTTTTTCTTTTTTTGACATGTCAAAATAAATGATTCCCTATGAGAGCCCATTCATTTGAATAGAAGTCACGCCAGAAGTCGGATCATGATCCGACTTGCGGTGCCGCTCATGCACTGAGGCTCTTGAAGGGGAACCCTCGCCAAAATGGTCAGAAAATATCAGAAAAGTGGGGGGGACGAGCAAGGATCCCCCCACCCAAAGTACCTTGTCCCCATGTTGATAGGAACAAGGGCCTCTTCCCAACAACCCTGGCCATTGGTTGTCGGGGTCTGCGGGCAGGTGGCTTATCTGAATCGGGAAGCACACTTTAACAAGGGGGGCCCCCCAGATCCCGCCCCCCCACCATATGTGAATGAGTATTTATTTTTATTTTATTTTGGTGAGGGTTCCCCTTCAAGATCCTCAGTGCACAAGCCGCACCGGATCATCATGATCTGACTTCTGGTGCGACTTCTACTTAAATCAATGGGCTTTCGTAGCGAACCATTAATTTTGAATATAGGCAGAAAAACGCTGCTAAAAGCTAGCGCGGCTAAATGTGCATTAACGTCAATGCAAAAAGCTGCTAAAAGCAAATTTTTTCCTGGCGTTGGTAGTGGCTTTGCAGCTAGTTTTTTCTGATGCCCGTGTGCATGAGACCTAAGAGATCAGTTTTTTGGTTACTTTGTAACAGTGTTTCTCAACTCCGGTTCTCAAGGTGCCCCAACAGGTCATGTTTTCAGGATTTCCCTCAGATGAAACAGCTGTGGTAATTACTAAGGCAGTGAAACTCAAACCACCTGTGCAAAATAATGGAAAGCCTGAAAATATGACCTATTGGGGTGCCTTGAGGATTGGAGTTGAGAAACCCTGCTTTTGGAGTAAAAAAAGTGGACCACTTTTTTAAAAAAATGGCACATCAACGCAAAGCGATGCGTTAACAAAATGGATGTCAAATCAAGTGTATTTAGCATGCATTATTGCAAGCTAAATGAAACGCATATGGTCTGGATGCAGCCTAATTCCATAAATTAGATTTATGTTTGCATGACAA
Organism: Lithobates sylvaticus; assembly: GCA_028564925.1. Taxonomy (NCBI): domain Eukaryota; kingdom Metazoa; phylum Chordata; class Amphibia; order Anura; family Ranidae; genus Lithobates; species Lithobates sylvaticus. The sequence goes on along the minus strand of CM053028.1, from coordinate 174,409,072 downwards.
TTTCTTTTGCCTATGCAAGGCAAAAAGAAAGTTACTTAACCCTGCCACGCATGTACCGGGACTTATCTTTCTTCACTCTAGCCCCACTCTGTTTGGCTGCCAGGAATGAAAATAAATGGCTTGCACCTCTTGGTATGAGTGAGCACTTGTCTCCCCCATCTCTTATGTGAAAGTGTGAGGTGAATGGTGCAGTGCAGTCACATGGAGATGCCAAAGGATTCCATAGTGCTGTATAAGCGCAGACAAGTCAGTTTGGAGCTTACACAGGGATTTCTTTTTCTTTATCCTGGTGGAAAAATAGAGCAGCGTGGGAGCAAGGAAAGGCAACAATGTGCTAATTGGGAGGAGGGTATTTAAAATGTATTAAGTCAATGTCCTAGCAAATGTCCATATAAGGACACTGACGTTACCAGCATCCCACTACTTGTTTCCATGTGCTGCGTGGTTTTGACAGGTACCCACTTCCACGGGTAAGATCACTGGTGTATGTCGCAGAAGATGGCGGGGCCATTCAGGAAGTGCAGTGCAACTCTCGCGCATGTGCACTAGGAAGCCTGAAGGCTTTACTGCCGTTTCCCTTACTTGCAATGCCAGCGCCTGCCCCCAAAGCTGATGGACGAATCGGCTTGGGGTGCCGACATGGCGGGATCCCTGGACAGTAAAAGTGGTTGTAAACCCTTACAGACCACTTTGACCTACAGGTAAGCCTAGATTAAGGCTTACCTGTAGGTCCAAGGAATATCTCCTAAACTACACGGTTTAGGGGATATTTGCAAAAAAACAGGCACCGCTGTCTACGGCACATGCGCCATAGACAGCGGCGTGCAAGCGCACTGAGCACGCCGCTGCTAACGGCGATATGCCGCTAGTGGCGGCTCCTGTGCATACTAGCTCATTATGCCTTTGCCTTGCAGGGTTTATTTTTATTTATTTTTTTGTTGGGGGTTAACTTCCTCTTTAAGTGTCCTTATGTTAAAAGTCAGCAGCTACAGTGATTGTAGCTGCTAACTTTTATTTATTTATTTATTTTTTCAGACGGAGCTCTGCGTTAAAAGCAGAAACTGGAAGTTAGGACTGAGATGGTTTTGGTGGACACCCAAGCTCATCTTTGCTCCTCAACACTATAACAGCTGCTATACGTCCTCTAAGTGGTACTGATTTTCCTTTCTTAAGACCAGCTAATGCACAAGGATGTAGGGAGCATAAAACCAAATGTGTATTTTTGGAGGATTTTACCATTTTGGTGTGTTGTAAAACAAAGGTTTACTCATGTTATTTACAAAATGATGGGAATCTACAGTTCTGCTTAAACAAGCAGAAGTAGCTTATGAAACTGTCAACGGTTCCTCTCGTGGTATACTTGCACCACTGACTGGGTAACTGGATTGCTGCAAAACCTAGCTCTTTATATTGTGGTGGTAAAAGTAAACCTGTCATGAGAGAAGCATGGCTACTCCCATTGCTGGCCTCTCCTGAAAATACTAGATGGCTGGTCATTAATGCTTATCCACTGCCTGCAGTTCACTGATCCAGAACTTGTATGTAGATAAGGAAATGTTACTTTCCTAATCTGCATTCTTGTTCTGGGTCAGTGACTGAACGTATTAATGCAAATGGGTCTGCATAAAAGCAAATGCAATTAATGCAAATGAAAGTATTTTACAGAGGAGGTCCGCAACGGCAATTCCTAATATATTTTCTAAACAGATTTACTTTATTAAGCCCATGTATATCAGTTGTTTGGTTAAGGACTTCTGTTTGTTTTAGTACCCTTACATGTTATTGCTTTTTAGCTCAAAGAATAATGAATGGTTAGGATTAGAGATGAGCTTCGAGTTAGTGTCAAACTCATGTTTGACTAGAACATTGCCTGTTCGCCGAACAGTGAACAATTTGGGGTGTTCGCGGCAAATTCGAAGAGCCGCTGAACACCCTGTAAAAGTCTATGGGAGAACTCTAAGGCTACTTTCACACTGGAGCGGTGGGGGCGCTGGCGGTAAAGCGGCGCTATATTTAGCGCCGCTTTACCGGCGTTTTAGCGGCGCATTGTTTTTACCCCCCGCGAGCGGCCGAAAAAGGGTCAATACCGCCCGCAAACCGCCGCTATTGCGGCGTTTTGCGGGCGGATTCGGCGCGCTCCCCCATTGTTTTCAATGGGACCTGGCGCTATAGGAGCGGTAAATATACCGCTCCTATAGCGAGCCAAAGATGCGGCTTGCAGGACATTTTTGAGCGTCCTGCAAGCGCACCGCTTCAGTGTGAAAGCCCTCGGGCTTTCACACTGAAGGAACAGCAACAGCTGTTTCGGGTCGGTTTGCAGGCGCTATTCTTAGCGCAATAGCGCTTGCAAACCGCCCCAGTGTGAAAGGGGCCTAAAGTGCTAATTTTAAAGGCTTATATGCAAGTTATTGTCATAAAAAATGTTTGGGGACCTGGGTCCTGCCCCAGGGGACATGTATCAATGCAAAAAAAAAAGTTTTAAAAACGGCCGTTTTTTTGGGAGCAGTGATTATAATCTTAAAGTGAAACAATAAAAGTGTAATATTCCTTTAAATTTCGTACCTGGGGGGTGTCTATAGTATGCCTGTAAAGGGGCGCATGTTTCCCGTGCTTAGAACTGTGCCTGCACAAAGTGTAATTTCTGCAGGAAATCATTTAAAAGCACTCGCAGCTATAATGAATTGTAGGCTCCCCGTAATACAGAGAACAGTCATTGATAAAAAAAAATGCGTGGTGTTCCCCCCCCCCCCCCCCCCCAAATTCAATTTACCAGGCCCTCCACGCCAAATAAAAAAAAAAATGGAGTGGAGTTTCCCCCAAAAATCCATACCAGACCCTTTATCCGAGCATGCAACCTGGCAGGCCGCAGGAAAAGAGGGGGGACAAGAGAGCGCCCCCCTCCTGAACCGTACCAGGCCACATGCCCTCAACATTGGGAGGATGCTTTGGGGGTCGACCAGGGTTGTGGGGGTCTGCGGTCAGGGGGCTTATCAGAATTTGGAAGCCCCTTTTAACAAGGGCACCCCCAGATCCCGCCCCCCCCCCTGTTTGAAATGGTAACCTACCATTTCACAAAGAAAGTGTAAAAAATTGTTAAAGAACACACAGACACCGTTGGGAAAAGTCCTTTTAATAAAAATAAAAAAAAGATTCCAGCGGTGGTAATCCACTCTTGCTATCCAGCGATGGCTAATCTCTTCTCTGGGGTCCAGCAATAGGTGATCTCTCCCGATGGTCCAGTGCAGCACATCCTGTCTCCACTGGAGACACTGCGGGAATCACGGTGATGGCCTGACAGGTCTTAGCTGAGGAGGACGAGGCCACTCGTCACCTGACCCCGCCCGCCTCTGACGCAAGGGGAAACCCAGGCTTCCCCAGTGATGTACGGGTGACCCCGCCCCCCTCTGATGTAACGGAAACCTGCGGAAACGGTGCATAGTGGCCCATTATGCTTTAAATATGCAGGGAAATAAAGGGCAAGTAAAACCCTTAAGGGTTTGACATTTTTTATTTAGAGAATTGTTCAGCAGAGTTTGCTGAACAATTATGATATGAGCTTATGATCATTGAAGGGACCATAAGCTTATAGGAGAGGGAGAAATGAGGTCCGTACGCTGTACGGACTTGACCACCTGCAGGCACTTCTGTAGGTCCGTAAGGACTTGGCAGTTATAGGGTAAGAGCACCCATCAACTCCAGTAGGGATGTACTGTATTGCTGACTGTCACTTTTTAAACAAGCTGCTAGCAGACTTCTTTAACCACATGCCGATCAGCCGCCGCAGTTGTACTGCAGCAGAATGGCATGCCCGGGCGCACAACGTTATGTAATGTCGCTTCGCCCTGTGGCCACTAGGGAGATGCGCCCCCCGAGTATGAACAGCCGAGTATGAACATACAGAGTATGAACAGCTATAACGTGCCCCCTCCCCCGCTCGCTCCCCCCGAGTATGAACAGCCGAGTATGAACATAGAGTATGAACAGCTATCTTACTTTCCCTGCACAGTCCAATCCCCCCATCAGTTAGAACACAAACTAGGATACATATTAACCCCTTCACTGCCCCTTGGTGTTAACCCCTTCACTGCCAGTGACTTTTTTTCAGTAATCGATGCATTTTTAATCGCACTGAACGCTGTATTAACCACTTCAGCCCCGGACCAATTTGCAGCTAAAGGACCAGGCCCCTTTTTGCAATTCGGCACTGCTTCGCTTTAACTAACAATTGCGCGGTCATGCGACGTGGCTCCAAAACAAAATTGGCGTCCTTTATTTCCCACAAATAGAGCTTTCTTTTGGTGGTATTTGATCGCCCCTGCGGTTTGTATTTTTTGCGCTATAAACAAAAATAGGGCGACAATTTTGAAAAAAATGCAATATTTTTTACTTTTTGCTATAATAAATATCCCCAAAAAATATATAAAAAAACATTTTTTTTCCTCAGTTTAGGCCGATACGTATTCTTCTACATATTTTTAGTAAAAAAAATCGCAATTAGCGATTATTGATTAGTTTGCGCAAAAGTTATAGCGTTTACAAAATAGGGGATAGTTTTATAGCATTTTTATTAATATTTTTTTTTATTAGTAATGGCGGCGATCAGCGATTTTTATTGTGACTGCGACATTTTGGCGGACACATCGGACATTTTTGACACATTTTTGGGACATTTGTCATTTATACAGCAATCACTGCTATTTAAATAGCACTGATTCCTATGTAAATGACAGTTGTAGTTAGGGGGTTAACCACTAGGGGGCGGGGAGGAGTCAGTGTGACGTGTTGTGTTTTTTTTACAGTAGGGGGGCGTGGCTGTACGTGTGACGTCATTGATCGGCGTTCCCGATGACAGGGAACCGCCGATCACTGACAGTCAGTGTAGGAAGCGCGGGGAGAGGTTTGTTTACATAGACCTCTCCCCGTTCTTCAGCTCCGTAACCCGATCGCGGGATACCAGCGGCGATCGGGTCCGCTGGTCCCGCGGCCGGGGTCACAGAGCTCCCGACCGGGTCGCGAGCGCGACCCACGGGCAGGCACATGCACGATCACGTACAGGTACGTGATTCTGCCTGCCCGTGCCATTCTGCTGACGTATATTTTTTAAATTGTCGCTCTTTTTTTGTTTATAAAAAATAAAAACCGCACAGCTGAACAAATACCACCAAAATAAAGCTCTATTTGTGGGGAAAAAAAGTACGGAAATTTTGTTCGGGAGCCATGTTGTACGACCGCGCAATTGTCAGTTAAAGCGACGCAGTGCCGAATAGCAAAAAGTGCTCTGGTCTTTGGCCAGCCAAATAGTCCGGGGCTTAAGTGGTTAAGCTTTAGCGTTCTGTGAAGCTTGTTGAAAGCCTGCTAAAACCTGTTTGTTTAAAGTGCCTGCACTCCCTTTAACTCCTTCCCATTGCTCCCCAGTGGCACTTTAAAGTGGTTGTAAACCCTTGTTTACAACTTTGTTACAGGTAAGCCTATATTAACCACTTTGCGCCATCAGTACCATGTATTAGTGCCATCTGTCATCAGTGCCACCTATTAGTGCCATGTATAGGTGCCATCTGTCATCAGTGCCACATATTAGTGCCATCTGTCATCAGTGTCACATGTCATCAGTGCCACGTATCAGTGCCATCTGTCATCAGTGCCACGTCAGTGTCACGTGCCATTGTCTTGGTGCTCCAGGGCCTTCAAAAGTGTAATAGTCAACAAGTTAGATGTGTAATTTATGCTCCTAGAACACGTGATGGCACTCCCTGCATGTTGGGCCTCTCTAAGTGACCAGGCTGTGTAAAAGTCCCACACATGTGGTATCGTAATACTCAGGAGTAGCAGAATATATTTTGGGGTGTCATTTGTGGTATACACATGCCATGTGAGAGAAATAACCTATTACAATGACAATTTTGTGGACAAAAAAAAAACAAAAAAAAAAAATCTTAATTTTGCAAAGAAATGTGGGAAAAAATGACAACATCAAAAACCTCACCATGCCTCTTACTAAATACCTTGGAATGTCTACTTTCAAAAAAGGGGTCATTTGGGGGGTATTTGTACTTTCCTGGCTTGTTCAGGTCGCAAGAAATTAGAAATGAGGCCACCAGTGCATCAGATGTGATCACAAAGACCAAATAATATTCACTAATTTGGGTTATTTTTACCAAAGATATGTAGCGGTATAAATTGTGGCCAAAAATTTATAATTTGTTAAATTTTATCACAAAAACAAAGAAAATTTCATTTTTTTTCTAAATTTTCGGTCTTTTTTCATTTATAGCGCAAAAAATAAAAAACCCAGAGGTGATCAAATACCACCAAAAGAAAGCTCTATTTGTGGGGAAAAAAAGGGACAAAAATTAATTTGGGTACAGTGTTGCATGACTGGGTAATTGTCATTCAAAGTGTGAGAGCACCGAAAGCTGAAAGTTGGTCTGGGCAGGAAGGGGGTTTAAGTGCCCAGTAAGCAAGTGGTTAAGGCTTACCTGTAGCTAACAAGGATATCTCCTAAACCTGCACGGCTAGCAAGTCGCTGTGCGCCCCCGGGGGCACGCATCACGATGGTCGTTGTTGTGGTGTGTCAGTCTGACACACCGCAACACCAATCTACGTAAAGAGTCTCTGACGGAGACTCTTTACCACGTGATCAGCCATGTCAAGTAACGGCTGATCACAGTGTAAACCGGAAGAGCCGTTGATTGGCTTTTCCTCACTCGTGTCTGTCAGACGCGAGTAGAGGAGAGCCGATCGGCTGCTCCTCTGACAGGGGGGACTGTGCCGATTGATCAGCACAGCCCCCCCCCCCCCCCCCGAGGATGCCCACACTGGGCCACCAGGTATGTCACTACCAGGTATGCCACCCTAGACCACCAGAGATGCCAATCGGTGCCCACAATGGGCATCCCTGATTGGCAGGCATTATTGTTTGGCACTGATTGGCATCCATCAGTACCATCTATTAGAGTACATCCGCGCCACCTATCAGTGGCCATCCATGTCGCCTTTCAGTGCCACCTATGTGTACCCATCAGTGCTGCATGTCAGTGCGCCATCAGTGCCACCTTGTCAGTGCAGCCCCATCAGTGAAGAAGAAAACGTATTTATTTACAAAATTTTGTAACGGAAACAAAAAAAATATTTTTTTTTTTTTCAAAATTTTCGGTCTATTCTATTTGTTTAGCAGAAGATAAAAATCCCAGGAGTGATCAAATACCACCAAAGGAAAGCTCTATTTGTGGGAACAAAGTTTTATAAAAATTTAGTTTGGGTACAGTGTCGCATGGCCGCACAATTGTCATTCAAAGTGCGACAGTGCTGAAATCTGAAAATTGGTCTGGGGAGCAAGGTGTATAAGTGCCCAGTATCGAAGTGGTTAATCGATTAGCTGTTTCAGCCCTATGCTTAGTCCACCCCCCCCCCCCCCCTCCTTCACAATCGAGAGCCCTCAGCCCCTCCCTTTCATATCAGGTTCCCTAGCCCCCCTCCCATCAGAACCCTCATCTCCCCTCCCCTTTCACATCAGGGTCCTCAGTCTCCCCCCCCCCCCCCCCTTTGAAAACCCTTAGTTGACTCGCAACCTCCTCAGAAATCACATTACATGGTAACCCACGCCGCCTTCACATTAGATTCCCCATGGCACCCTGGTTGAGAAACACTGATTTACAGAACTAACATATAATTGTTACAACTACTGGACCATGTCTTGTTTTACTATTTTCAGATGACTTATCACTGATTTTTATCAATGATTCTAATGGAAGGACTGCTATGCTCAATGTTGGTCACTCATGGCTGCACATTTGACACACTGCAAATAATTTATATCCAAAACTTTTCAGCTTTTTTTCCCCCCTTTTTATAGCTGTTGCCTGAACGCATATCTAAACCATAAAACAAAAACCAGAATATATTGCAGCTTACCAGTCCTTAGAATGCAGTGTCCTTGTCACTTTCTGTAAGTTAAAAAGAAAGCAAAAACATACTTCTCTTTTATTGTGTAAACTACTAGTCCCATCACGCCACCATTTAATGGTGATGAACAAAGGCAGACATGTTCAAAAGTCAAGCCTGTTTGACAGCCATGAAAAGAAATAGGACTAGCAACTATACAAATATTTCACTGGCTGCAGATCTATTTCCAGTCTTTGACTTTTGAGTTTTGTATTGCAATTTGAAGGATTATAGCCATTACGACTTTACCCACGTTGATCTGCGATTCCACTGTGTTTGCAATGCGATTTTTGATGCAGCTGTGATTTTTGCATTGCACCAACCATGCAAAGGATCCTTTTTCAAAATGACATCCCGTTCAAATTGCATATATGTGAACGGCCTACATAGAAACACGTTATTTAACTTGTCATGCAAATCAATGCATTATGGGGAGCATCCGAAATTGCATCAGTGTAAACCAGGGCTTATGTGTCAAAGCAAACCAGCTTGGTGTAAAATATGTAAACCCAATCAATAAAGTCTAAGTTTTACCATGTTCATGTCATTTTTTAATCTGCAGTCTTTCCTAAAATAACACTCAGTGATCCTATGATGCAGGTCCTTGTTCAGGCACTTCCTGGTACAGCTTGTTTCCTTTATCCCAGTTGTGCTTCTGCATTGTCACACTAGCTTCCGCAGGAGACTATTGGATGTTTCAGCAAAAACTATACAGGCATGGTCCAAGGCTGTCACTGACAGGAAATCCACCCCTAGAAAAGCCATGCAGCCCTGCTGGAGTGTATGAATGTAGAAGACAGCACTGGCTCACAATGGCACTGAAATACAGCTAGAACATTTAAAAAAAAAAAAGTCAATCATTTTGAAAAAAAATAATTTAATTAGGGTTTATGTCTAGTTTAAAAGAGAAGTATGGGAATTTATTTTTTTAATCACATCTAGGTGGATGCAGCATCGGTCCAATGCTGCACTTGTTCCCTCACAGCTCTAAGGCTGAGAACTGAGCAATCAAACACTGCTGATCACTCGGTTCTCAGCTCCCTGAGCAGAGAGCCGGTTGCTGCTCTGCTCTGCCAACAATGAGCTTTGGCTGTATTTCTCCTTTTGAAGTGGTTGTAGACCCTCTCCTATACCCAGTGAAGTGAAGAGCCTTAGATGATACACAGATAAAACAAATCTCCCTACATAAGTTTTACATGTATAACTGCTGTCCTTCCCTTTCTACACTCTTTAGAAAGTGCACATCTTGTTACAAATCTTGTTTCCTCATTCAGCAGTGGGTGTAGAGTCTGGGCATACACTGTGTGAGAGCTGATTGGAGGAAAGGCACACACCCCCACTCCACATGCGCAGAGTAACGAAGGAACCTGCAGAGCTGTACTGTGTATAGACCAGCTCTCTGCTTGTCTATAGTTCCCTTACTGACACAAATTTACAGGTACTGTTATCTCCTGTGTAGGAGAACTTGAAGTGACTCTGCTGATAACAGAGGAACAGAGCAGCAGAAAGACACAGCACTCAGAGCTTTGAAGAGAGATAAGTAAACATACTATATATGTGTTTAGGTCAGATTTCATGAATGTGGTTTCCAACCACTTTAAAGCTATGTTTGGATACTGAAGGAATGACATTTTATTAAGTTATTCTGCACCCTTTCCTCTATGCTACATTTATTTATTTTTATATTCACAGCACTTTGCTGTGTGGTGAAGTCTGATTGGCTAACAGTGCTATCTCTTGCTCGTACCGTGTGAATGCTAATGTACAGGGGATTACAGGAGGCTTAGACGAAAACAGATGGTGGCACTATTACATACACATAACCACATAATTAAATGTGAACTTTAGGAATGATCTTTATTCAATAAGTCCATTTACCCAGCTTGACACAATGTAAGAATGCACATCTCATACTTGATTGGATGCTAGGGAAGCTGAAGTAGTTGACACTACTACAGTGCTAACCGTGATCTTCTGCATCCGCTTTCCCTCTGCACAATGACCACAGGTTGTTGCTTGTTTGCTACTGCCTCTTTTCAAAGTTTTATATGGTTGCATAGTTGGCCAAGTTACAAAAAAGACAAAAGTCCATCTAGTTTGATCAAGTAAAAAAGGGGGGGGGGAAAAACTGCACTAAACCTCTGTGAAACCTAGTAAATGTATATACAGCAGCTGACACTCAAACAAACAAAGTTCAATATAACATGTGAAAAAATATGTGCAGCGCTCAGGCATGTAACCATAAAGGTGGGAACATGACATACAGTGACTGACTTATGAATAATTTACTACAAATAATATAAATAATCATACAATTGTGATAAAACAAATAATATAAATATGAACAAGGGACGGAAACTCGAATTGTGCTATTGAGACACAATGAGGTATATGACCTAGTCCATATGCTGAATACAAAAGCAATGAAGAGAGTTTTTATAGCCTTGCTTCCAGATGGGTTGACTGGAGTGTGGTCTAGGTGGACCGGTTGGCGTGCCAGTGAACTTTTTCAGAGATAAAGTAAACGCGATAAGGTACTCTTACCGACTGTGGTGGGCACACATACCATACGGCAGTGAGTCTAACAAGCTTCAAAACCTCCTGATGATGTCACTTTGGGTGCGATGGTAGGCAACTCCCAGGTACAGGACCAGACGGAACCAACGACCATATCCACGTTTAGGTGATGGACTTGCAACTTAGAACAGCTTGCAATGTGTATCCATCTAGACCACACTCCAGTCAACCCATCTGGAAGCAGGGCTATAAGAACTCTCTCCATTGCTTTTGTATTCAGCATATGGACTAGGTCCTATACCTCATTGTGTCTCAATAGCACAATTCGAGTTTCCGTCCCTTGTTCACATTTATATTATTTGATTTATCACGATTGAATGATTATTTATATTATTTGTAGTGAATTATTCATAAGTCACTGTATGTCATGTTCCCACCTTTATGGTTACATGCCTAAGCGCTGCACATTTTTTCCCATCTAGTTTGATCAAAGGTTAAAATAAAAGAAATAGAAAATCTCCATTTACAGAGCCCTTTAGCCAGTTGATCGGGAGGAAGGTAAAAGCATTTATATTATTTGTAGTGAATTATTCATAAGTCACTGTATGTCATGTTCCCACCTTTATGGTTACATGCCTAAGCGCTGCACATTTTTTCCCATCTAGTTTGATCAAAGGTTAAAATAAAAGAAATAGAAAATCTCCATTTACAGAGCCCTTTAGCCAGTTGATCGGGAGGAAGGTAAAAGCATGGTCCTGTTTGTGCTAGGGGAAAAAAAAATCTTTACTGTTCATGTATTCCCTGGATTAACAATTTATGTTATTTATAAGGCCTCATACACACGGATGTTTTAACAGCGGCTTTTTTGAGCTTTTTTTGCTGCTTATGAACGTCACTCCATGTTATTCAATGGGCTCATACACACCATGGCGTTTTTGAGCTGTAACAGGCATGGTAGTTTTTAAGCTCTAAAAAAAAAAAACCAAGGACCAGCGCCTTTCGGAGGCTCCAGCACTAGAGCTGTTTTGATGCTGACGCAAAAAAAAAGCTCAAAAACGCGCATTAGCGCTATACCGAAGTTTTTTTGCGTTAGCGTTGTTAAGCCAGGGCTCAACAAACCCCAGGCGTTGGGTCGCATTTGCGACTAGAATTAGCGACCTGCCGCGGCACAGCTAGGGTATACAGTCTCCGTGCGACATCGCCCCCTAACCCCCCGGTGCGATCGCGTTGGGCCGCGCCGGTAATTGAGGCCGCAGCTTTGCAGCCTTCTTCCGTCCTATGGTTTCTTCTTGAATATAGCGCCCTCTTGTGGTGGGCGTTGGTATTACAAGACAACCATCAATGCTAATGGAGCTTCCCCTGCCCCTGTTTTCCTTCCCATCTCCTTCCCTTTACTTAGATCCCCCAAACATTATATATTTTTTTTATTCTAACACACTAGAGAATAAAATTGCAGTCGTTGCAATACTTTTTGTTACACCGTATTTGCGCAGCTGTCTTGCAAGCGCACTTTTTTGGGAAAAAATACTTTTTTTAATAAAAAAATAAGACAACAGCCCAATTTTTTTTTTTTATATTGTGAAAGATAATGTTACGCCGAGTAAATTGATACCCAACATGTCACGCTTCAAAATTGCGTCCGCTTGTGGAATGGCAATAAACTTTTTTTACCCTTTAAAATCTCCATAGGCGACGTTTAAAAAAAATTCTACAGGTTGCATGTTTTGAGTTACAGAGAAGGTCTAGGGCTAGAATTATTGCTCTCATTCTACCAATTGCGACGATACCTCACATGTGTGGTTTGAACACTTTTTTCATATGCGGGCGCTACTCAGGAATGCATTCGCTTCTGCACGCGAGCTCGGCGGGACGGGGCACGTTTTTCAAATTTTTTTTTTTTTTTTTTTTTCTTATTTTAACCACTTCACAACCGGCCCATAGCCGAAAAACGGCTACAGGGCGGTTGCTTAACTCTGGGAGGGCGTCATATGATGTCCTCCCAGAATGACCCTCTTGCGCGCCCCCTGGGGCGCGCACTCGAGAACATCCATGATCGCCGGGTCCAGAGGACCCGGCGGATCACGCTCATCGCGGCCGTTTACCACGTGATCACTCCGTCAAATGACGAAGCGATCACATGTAAGCAAACCGGCGTCATTTGATGACGCCGGTTGTTCTCCCCTCCTCTCTCTGTACAGATGGGTACAGAGTGAGAGGAGAGGGGGAGGGATCGGTGGCAGCAGTGCTGTGGGCGGGATCTGTAGTGCCCACAGCCTGCCCTGCAGTCACCACCATCCATCCATCCATCCATCCATCCATGCTCAGCCATCCCTCCATACCCTGCAATACACAGCAATAGCCTGCAGTGTATTGCTGGGTATTGCAGGGAATGGAGGGATGGCTGAGCATGGATGGATGGATACCCTGCCATACCCTGCCATACCCAGCCATATTCTGCGATACCATGCAATGCTCGCTACGATCGAAGCCAGGATCGTTTTTTTTTATTTTATTTCAGGCTTTCCAGCCTAGAGGTGAGATGTGGGGTCTTATTGACCCCATATCTCACTGTAAAGAGGACCTGTAATGCCATATTCCTATTGCAAGGGATGTTTACATTCCTTGTAATAGGAATAAAAGTTATCAAAAAAAATTTTGAGGGGAAAAAAAGTGTCAAACTAAAATAAATAAAGTAAAATGAACAATAAAAAAAAAAAAAAAAAAAAAATTTAAGGCGCCCCTGTCCCCGTGTGCTCGCATGCAGAAGCGAACGCATACATAAGTCCCGCCCACATATGAAAACGGTGTTCAAACCACACATGTGAGGTATCGCTGCGAACGTTGGAGCGAGAACAATAATTTTGGCCCTAGACCTCCTCTGTAACTTAAAACATGTAACCAGTAAAAAATTTTAAAGCGCCGCCTATGGGGATTTTTAAGTAGCAAAGTTTTGGCGCCATTCCACGAGCGTGTGCAATTTTGAAGGGTGACATGTTAGGTATCTATTTACTCGGCGTAACTTTATCTTTCACATTATGCAAAAACATTGGGCTAAATTTACAGTTTTGTTTTTTGTAAAGCACAAAACTTTTTTTCCCCCAAAAAAACGCGTTCGAAAAATTGCTGCGCAAGTACAGTGCTAGATAAAAATTTGTAACGACCGCCATTGTATTCTCTAGGGTCTTTGCTAAAAAAAACATATATGATGTTTTGGGGTTCTATGTAATTTTCTAGCAAATGATGATTTTTACATGTAGGAGAGAAATGTCAGAGTTGGCCCGGGTGCTCCAGAACACCTGATGGCGCTCCCTGCATGTTGGGCCTCTGTATGTGGCCACGTTGTGTAAAAGTCTCACACATGTGGTATCGCCATACTCGGGAGTAATAGAAGAATGTGTTTTGGGGTGTAATTTGTGGTATGCATATGCTGTGTGTGAGAAATAACCTGCTAATATGACAATTTTGTGAAAAAAGAAAAAAAAATCTTGATTTTGCAAAGAATTGTGGGAAAAAATTACAACTTCAAAAAACTCACCATGCCTCTTTCCAAATACCTTGGAATGTCTTCTTTCCAAAAAGGGGTCATTTGGGGGGTATTTGTACTTTTATGGCATGTTAGGGTCTCAAGAAATGAGATAGGCCGTCAGTACTTCAGGTGTGATCAATTTTCAGATATTGGCACCACAGCTTGTGGACTCTCTAACTTTCACAAAGACCAAATAATATACCCCAATTTGTACTTATTTTTACCAAGGATATGTAGCAGTATAAATTTTGGCCAAAATTTATCAAGAAAAATTACAAATTTGCTAAATTTTATAACAGAAACGAAGAAAAATTCATATTTTTACAGAATTTTCAGTCTTTTTTTCTTTTATAGCGCAAAAAATAAAAAACCCAACGGTGATTAAATACCACCAAAAGAAAGCTCTATTTGTGGGAAAAAAAGGACAAAAATTTCATATAGGTACAGTGTTGTATGACTGAGTAATTGTCATTCAAAGTGTGAGCGCACCGAAAGCTGAAAATTGGTCTGGTTATTAAGGGTGTTTAACCGCTTCAGCACCGGGCCATTTTTCACCCTTCCTTACCAGAGCACTTTTTGCGATTCGGCACTGCGTCGCTTTAACTGACAATTGCGCGGTCGTGCGACGTTACACCCAAACAAAATTGACGTCCTTTTTTTCCCACAAATAGAGCTTTCTTTTGGTGGTATTTGATCGCCCCTGCGGTTTTTCTTTTTTGCGCTATAAACAAAAGAAGAGCGACAATTTTGAAAAAAAGCACAATTTTTTTTTACTTTTTGCTATAATAAATATCCCATTTTTTTTAAAAAAAAACTGTTTTTTTCCTCAGTTTAGGCCGATACGTATTCTTCTACATATTTTTGGTAAAAAAAATCGCAATAAGCGTATATTGATCGGTTTGCGCAAAAGTTATAGCGTCTACAAAATGGGGGATAGATTTATTGCATTTTTTTTTTACTAGTAATGGCGGCGATCTGCGATTTTATTTTTATTTTTTTTATTTTTTTCGTGACTGCGACATTGCGGGGGACACTTTTGACACATTTTTGGGACCATTCACTTTTACACAGCGATCGTTGCTATTAAATTGCATTGATTACTGTGTAAATGTGACTGGCAGGGAAGGGGTTAACACTAGGGGGCGGGGAGGGGTTAATGTTTTCCCTAAATGTGTGATTCTAACTGTGGGGGGAGGGGACTCAAGGGGAGGAGACCGATCATGTGTTCCTCCGTGCTGGGATCACATGATCGGTCTCCTGCTCGCTGACAGGACGTGGAGCTGTGTGTTTACACACACAGCTCCACGGTCCCGCACGGTCCCGTTGTTTTAACGGGCAATCGCGGGTGCCCGGCGGACATCGAGGCCGCCGGTCACCCGCACCGGGTCCCGAGCGACGCCGCGGGCGCGCGCCCCCCAGGTGGCCGGGAATGGGAGGACGTCATATGACGCCCACCCAGGATGGTAGATCCACCTTGTGGGCGTCATATGACTATGGGCGGGTATTGAAGGGGTTAAGTGCCCAGTGGTTAACTTACATTTTTTATTTTTTCACTGTTATTTAAAATAAAATTGAGTCACTTTTATTGTAAAAATCCCTTGTAATAGAAAAAAGCATGATAGCTCCTCTTAAATATGAGATCTGGGGTCAAAAAGACATTAGATCTCATATTTAAACTAAAATGCATTAAAAAAATAAAAAAATAACAAATTTGTAATTTGAAAAAAATAAAAATCAAATGTCCCTTTTAAGAGCTATGGGCAGAAGTGACGATTGGACGTCACTTCCGCCCTGCAATGACTTGGAGACGGGTGGGGGCCCCTCACTCGTCTCCATGTCAGGCCAGGGACAGGTCCGGATCGCCTCCACCATTACCGACGGCCATGGTAAGCAGTGAAGGGCACCGAAGCGTGGGGGGGGGGGGGGGCATGTCGTTTTTGTCGGTCGTTAAAAAAAAAAAAAAAAAAAAACCTGGCTCCTAATTTTTTTTTTTTTAGCTGGCTCCTAGATTCCAAGCACATTTGTCAAGCCCTACTATAGGCTACCTCCATGTCCTGGCCTGTGATAGGGTTGGCCGTAAGGGCATAGCGAGATTCAAGGGAATGGGCCTTGGCCTCAGCCTCCTCCATGGTGAATTGGTCATTTTTGCATTCCCTAGCTATAGAGGGAATATCATCATAGCATCCTCTAATATAGGCTTTAAAAGCATCTCAATCATTACCCGGTGAAGTGGTTCCAGCATTTAATAGCCAGTATTGTTTGATCAGCGCAGCGATTTCGAACTCTATAGTGGGGTTATTTATCCAGAATTTAGATAGGCGCCAGATTCAATGATCAGATGGAGCTGTAGTTGTTTGTAAGCTGCCGAGTAATCGTGAATGATCTGATATACCCCTGAGGAGAACCTTAATTTCCCTAATCCAGGACATCATGATGACACTAGCATAAATTAGGTCAATTCGTGATTATGTGAATGGGAATGACAGGTATAGAAGCATTCTGAGGGATTTGTCCACCTCCACACGTCCTCCAAGCCGAATAGTCCCACCCATTTTAGATAGAGTAGACTCAGTGGTAGGACCTGGAATGAGTCTGTCTAGGGAGGGGTTTGGGGCAATATTAAAGTCCCCCGCAAAAAGAACGTTATCCGTAGGGTATTGGGCCAGCAAGGGGATGATACCATAGAGGAGGGAGAGGTCAGCCGGGGGGGGGGGGGGGGGGGGGGGGGGACTAGGTACAAGCCCACAACCACCATCTCAATTGTATTTATACATGCATGAATTATGACGTACTGTCTCTCAGGATCCAGCTTAACATCCAGCAGCTCAAAATTAAGGGCTTTACGTATTAGAATACTCACCCCACGTGAGTATCCCGTGTGGGTAGCGTGAAAATGTCTCCCCACCCATGGGTGTTTGAGACTAAGGATTTTGCTGCCCACGAGATGCGTTTCCTGTAAAATGCATATACGGGGGTTATATTTTTTAAGCTACTCAAATACCAGGGAATGTTTGATTTTATTGTTAAGTCCCCTGACATTCCATGAGAGGATTTTCAGCTGAGCCATACTGTGGGAGGGGCAAAATAACTAGCGGATACCATCCATAGTGTATAGCCATAGGGCCTCAGGTGACCACATTCTCCATATGCATTCTCTATCACATATATGTCTGACCTAAAATATTAACACAAAACAAGAAAAAAAGAACAAAACAAAACTTAAACACCCATCCCATCCCTCCCCACACCCTGCTAAACGTAGCACTGGGTGTCTGAATACCCAAACTGAACCAAACCGGTCCTAGATAAGTCTCCTATGGGGGCAGTGTGTTACAAACAGCACACCAGGGAGACAATTCCTACCAAGGAGGGGGGAGCAAGGGGCTCCTCATGGCACTTTTTGTACATAGTTATTTTAACAAGGGATCATAACTTGCTTAATCCAACAATACACTTGTAGTAACTTTCTCTTGGTAATCACTAAGGGCTTCATCTTATGCTCGCATTGCCTGCTTATGCATCCATTAAGCATGTTGATGTGACCTGCTCAGTATCAGCAGATCCCGGATGGGAATCTGTCAAGCTCCAACCTGACTGGGGGTGGTCGTATCTCTGGTGGTCTCATTTCCCCCCGGTCCACTCCAGCCTGCAGGGCGAGCGGGCAAGTTTAAATCCGGAGGTGCACCAGGAGGGGGGGGGGGGGGGGGGGGGGATGGCAGCCGCCATCATGAGTAAAGAAAGAAAAAGAAAGGGGAGGAAGGGTAAATTGAAAAACAAGTAAGGGTAAAAAATCGTCTCACCGGCACTACAAAGGATGTTTACATTCCTTGTAATAGGAATAAAAGTGACACTTCTTTTAAAAAAAAAAAAGGAAAAAAAATAAATTAAATAATAATTCTAGCCCTAGACTTCCTCTGTAAGGCTGGTTTCACACGGGAGCGGTGCGGGCGGCAGCGGTAAAGCAGCGCTATATTTAGCGCTGCTTTACCGTCGCTTTAGCCGCAGTAAAACCACCCCGCTAGCGGCCCAAAAAGGGTTAAAACCCCCCGCAAAGCTGCAGTATCACCGCGGTGTCCCATTGATTTCAATGGGTAGGAGCGGGGAATACATCGCTCCTTCACCGCTCCAAAGATGCTGCTAGCAGGACTTTTTTTACCGTCCTGCTAGCGCACCGCTCCAGTGTGAAAGCCCTCAGGGCTTTCACACTGGAGACACAGCAGCAGCTGTTTCAGGTCGGTTTGCAGGCGCTATTTTTAGCGCAATAGCGCCTGCAAACCGCCCCAGTGTGACACCAGCCTAACACAAAACATGCAACCTGTAGAATTTTTTAAACATTGCCTATGGAGATTTTTAAGGGTAAAAGTTTGTCGCCATTCCACGAGTGGGCGCAATTTTGAAGCGTGACATGTTGGGTATCAATTTACTTGGCGTAACCTCAGCTTTCACAATATTAAAAAAAAAATTGGGCTACATTTACGATTATTTTTTATTCAAGAAAGTATTTTTTCCAAAAAAAGTGCGCTTTTAAGACCGCTGCGCAAATACGGTGTGACAGAAAGTATTGCAATGACTGCCATTTTATTCTCTAGGATGTTAGAAAAAAATATATATAATGTTTGGGGGTTCTAAATAATTTTCTAGAATTTTTTTTTTTTATTAACCCGTAAAAACACCAAATCTCAGAACAGCTCTGTCCTTAAGTGGTTAAATCACTAGTAAAAAGGTTTGCTTTAAATCATCTCGATTTTAAATCATAATTTTTAAAGAGCAACTAATCTCTGTCCCGCAGCAGCTCCTCCTCTGACCCGCTGTTGACTCATCGAAAGTCTCATTCACTTTAATGGGACGGCTGGTGATGTGGCAGTGACACAACAAGGTGAGGGATGTGGCGGCAGCAGGTGAGGGGATGCCCACTAACAGGTGCTGCCATGATGGATCTGAAATGACAGGTGCGCTTTAAATGTAATGACTTCTTCTCAAAATCAAGGTTTCCTCTTTACAATAATAAGCTGTCAGGTTAGTAAAACGGTGATCTCAGAAACAATTCAGTCATACAGTTTGTAGTGTACATAGCTTTTCAAAACAATGGGATAAAGGAATATTCCTGAACTTTGTTTTTATCTCATGGTTACTGTAAAATTGTGTGACTGCATAAATGCAGTGCATGTTATCTCCGCTTGCAAACTTGGATTCATTAAATAAGTTTACCAAAAATGTAAATATTGCAGAATATGCAGCCTCATGCTACATAACTAAACTCAATTTAATGCTGAATAAACTAAATTATGAATGTATCCTAAATAGAAAACTATATTTAAAAAAAAATAAAATAAAAAAAATCAATTTTAAATAAAAAAAAATCTGATTTAAATAGAAAATATGATATTTTATAATTTTTAATTTTTTTATTTTAATCATTAAGTCATGTGCGCTGCTCTATGCGTACTACAAATGCCATTATCCAAAATCCATAGTCCTTAGCCCATCTCGGCAGCAAGGAAAAGATGGGCAAATCTCAGCCATTGTATTTTTCCAAAAAAACCCTAGTCTCCCATTCGTCATTGAAGACCTTGTTTTACACGGTTTCTCTTGTGTAGCTCACCTGTGACTCCTTGGGATTTGCATCTGATTCTGTTGTCCCATTACGATCTTTTCCTTTTAAACCATTTAAAATGAGCATATTCCCCTTTCTGGCCTTTGTTGGCATTAGCTCTGTCTGGGAGCTGGCAGATGTCTTGTATTGAACCATCTCTTACATAAGTATAAAATGGGTATTGAGGCATAGAGCCTCGGTTCTTCCTAAGGTGGGTCAACCTTTCAATCCAACCAGGACATTTAACCTTTTTCTGTCAAAGTACATTTTTGTATAGTAGGGTTCTAATCCTTGTCAGTTTCTTTTGCAATCTCTGTCATATTCAGGAGATTTACCTCAACAGGAACATTTCTCCAAAATGAGGGAATCCCTGGTTGTTACCAGGGTCACCTGAACTAGTGTCCCCACTGGAAAGTTTCTCTCTTTTGCTGTTCTTAATTTTATTGGGTATTTTCAGTTTAACCACTTGCTACCCAGGCCAATTCTGACATCTCTGTCCTACATGTAAAAATCATCATAAATTTTCTAGAAAATTTACACAGAACTCCCAAACATTATATATGTTTTTTTTAGCAGAGAACCCATAGAATAAGGGAATAACCTTTTATCTCCCACGGTATTTGCGCAGGAATTAAAAAAAAAAAAAAAAAACGTAAAGTTATCAATTTTTTTTGTATAATGTGAAAGATGATGTTACACTGAGTAAGTAGATGTCTAACATGTGACGCTTCAAAATTGCACACGCTGGTGGAATGGTGCCAAACTTCAGTACTTAAAAATCCCCATAGGCGACGCTTTAACATTTTTTACAGGTTACATGTTTTGAGTTACAGGAGGTCTAGTGCTAGAATTATTGCTCTCGCTCTAACAATCGTGCTGATACCTCACATGTGTGGTTTGAACACCGCTTACAAACGTGGGCGTGACTTACGTATGCGTTCGCTTCTGCATGCGGGGACAGGGGCGCTTTAAACTTTTTTATTTTTATTTTTTTCTTGTTAATTTAACTTTTTTTTTTTCTATTTCACACTGACACTTTTTCTTTTTAAATTTTTTTTTTTTTTTTTTTTTTGATCACTTTTATTCCTGTTACAAGGAATGTAAACATCCCATGTAATATACATTTTAAATAGTGCTCTTTACAGTGAGATCTGGGATCGATAAGTCCCCAGATCTCACCTCTAGGCTGGGAAGCCTGAAAAAAAATCAAAACGACGCTGGCTTCCCAGCCGAGGCAGCGGCAGTTTTTTTCAAATGCAGAGGCCGGGTGTGACGTCATAACATCACGCCCAGACTTCGAACGATCATGGAGACTCTGGGGACCATCTGGTTCGCTGAAAATCTCTATGATCAGTATCTGGGGCCGGTAAGTTCCTTCTCTGGTTTGTAGATAGCAAGGTCCCCTCCCACTGCCTGTAAGAGCGATCAAGTGGCTGAACAGCCGCTATGATCATTCTTACGGTGAAGGGAATCGCCAGTATAATATGCGATGCATACTAGCCCATTATGCTTTTACTTTGCAGGGGAAAGCAGGGGGAAAAAAGCAGTAGTAAAACCCATCAGGGTTTACTTCCTTTTTAAAGCCTCATCCAGACACCAGAAAAAAAAATGCCCTTGCAGTGGAGCCCAGTGATCCCAGAGTTATTTAATCTATACATGATGCTTTCATAGAGTACAGTTTTGCCATAAAGAATGTCATCTAAAATCAAATTGTATGCTTTGCAATTGATTTGCCACCAGGAGTTTTGCCTAAAAATATATGTCTTACAATTGTTACTTTGCAATTGTTCTGATACACAGGAAAATGTGTGTTTGCACTTAGACTCAGCTGGCAATCGCCTGATTAATGTAACCGTATTTCTTGGCTGAATCATTAGGAAAGGAATTTTATCACAAGTTGACTCTATATTCAGCTCTAGATTTCTGGCCTTGTTTGGAATCTAATATGTTTTCATATCTAAATGTCTTTCTACAAGAGCAAAAGACTTTTTTGTAGAAAGAAATAATTATACTGAACTGTTAAGCGCAAAAACATTTGATTATTAGTTTGAAGTTGGAACTGATCTCTATGGGCTGATGTAGATTTTTAAAGCTATGGAATAAACATGTTTGATGCTTGTAGATATTGGAGCTAGAGATATCAGTATTTTTTTTTTTTTATTTAAAACTTTTGCAAAGTGTTG
The DNA here is from genome assembly GCA_028564925.1 of Lithobates sylvaticus. Lineage (NCBI taxonomy): Eukaryota > Metazoa > Chordata > Amphibia > Anura > Ranidae > Lithobates > Lithobates sylvaticus. The sequence goes on along the minus strand of CM053028.1, from coordinate 174,387,312 downwards.
CAGAAAACTTCACACAAAGCTCTTTATATTAAAGAGTATGTATAGCTGCTTCTTCTTCTTTTTTTTTTTATTGTGGTAGACACCCATCTGTTTATTTTTCTTGTTGTGTGCTGTTCTTGGAGAGATTACCCCTTTTACTGCTTGTCCTGAAGATGTAACAGAAAGTTAGGGCTCATTCATATGTGTGTCAATACTCTGTGTTCATGTGGCATTTTTAAAGCCTCATAACTGCCCGATGCCTGCCATGAAGAATAATACAGTGGCACCACACAGTGCTGTTCATGCAGGAGCTATAGCGTTGTGTTGTACCATGTTAAAAATTAAGCAGCATGTCAGCTGCCTCCATTCATTTCAGTGGTAATGTTCTCTAACCAAATCTTAAAGTGGTTGTAAACCCTCACATATACCCAGTGAAGTAACTGGCCTCAGGTGATGCACAGAGATGAATTAAATCCACCTACATAAGTTGTAGCTATTTATCTACAGCTGTCTTTTCCATACATCCATTCAAAGAGCATCATTTACACAGGATCTCTCAGCTCTGAAAAGCGGGGGGCAGATAGCTGAAGTTACATCAGTGAGGAGAGCTCTGATTGGTGGGCATGGAACACACCCCCCTTTCACAAAGCACACAAGAACAGAGCTGAGGCTGTCAATCTGCTGGAGGTCCCTCCGGTGTCACCATTTTCTCTTGGTGTCAGGAAAACTCATCAGAAGTAATTTAGGACTCTAGTGTTCTGGACCGAGACAAATACACACTATAGAGGGATGTGCTTTGTTCATATTTCATGTCTGAGGTTTACATTACTTAAACAGTACCTAGAACATTTATGGTTTATTAGTGAGGCATTTATAAAAGGTTAAATGGGCATTGGGGGAGAGACAGTGGAGGTTCTTGTATCTCAGAATGCACTGGGAAATAATAGAGAACTAGGACAGAGCAGCTCCAGTCACTTCCTGATTGTACAGGGCAGCCATGTGGTGACACCATTTGCTTCTGTGTAAAGGCAAGTTCATCAAGTCAGCCAGCAATAGCAGCAGTGTTAGGCAGGAACAGAGGCATTGAGCATTATTGCCAGTGGCAAAGCTTTTTGTTTCAGCAAAGCTGAGCTGGACCAAGCAAAGTGTCAAAAAGATCAAAGTATACAAATCCATCCTGCAGAAAATTCACAAAAATGGCTGCTATCACACCACAACCTAACCACACTTCAAAGTAGATACTTTACTCAATATCACTTCCCCCTTTAAGCACTTCAACCTAGAAAAGCAATACTTTTATGGCCATTTTATAAAGCATTTTCAGTGCTTCATAAACACAATGAAAACATGACATAAACCCAATATAAATGCTTTAAGAACGTTGATGAGCATTTCAAATAGTTAATATACAATTAGCGCAACCCTATTATCGCAAACTGTCATGAACAAGGTCACCAGAACTGTGTGGACTGCAACATAGTGAACCAAACGTGTAAAGTGAAACAGTAATATTTATTAAAAGAATTAATCATAAACATTAAAGCAAACCAGCAAACAACCACGGTGACACACAAAAATAACTTTCTAAACCAAAGGTGTGTACAGGATGAGATATAATCATAAAAGTAATCAAGCCAGGGTCATACATGAGAGATATGTCAGATTGAACAGGGAGCAGGAGGAAGGGATGAGTCTGCAAGACAGGAAACCAGGGATGGATGCAGGCTTCAGGAACACAGGACACAAGGTACAGGATAACAGGAACAGTTTCAGCATAACAGGATCACAGATTCAGGTCAGGTCTCAAGGACAATACCAAGGCAAATGTAAGAGTGTCTGCCGGGTATAAATACACACCTCCTGCAATCATTCCCAGGTGACGCCTGATTGCAGGAGATGTCGGCTCCTGACTGCTGGGAGACACCCGCTGGTGGACCCCAGTACTGCGGCCTGAAGATCTGACAGTGCCACCAGCAGGTGAAACCTTTCCTGATGCAGACTGTTAATATATCTAATATCCCCTCCTTGAAGGACCGACCGGCGGACGCCCCAACTAGTCGCAGCTCTAAAAAGTCCATGGCCTCAAGCTGGGCAGTGCCACATCAAGCTGGGCAGCGGGTATCGGCACATCAAGCTAGGCAGCAGGCTCAGGCATGTCAAGCTGGGCAGAGGCACGTCAAGCTGGGCAGCGGGCAGAGGCACATCAAGCTGGGCATCGGATCATCTGACTGGAGAGCAGGTGCTGGAGCATCAGGCCAAACAGCGGGCACTGGAACATCAGGCCGGGCGTCAGGAACTGGATCATCAGACCAGATATCGGATCATCAGACTGGACAGCAGGCACTGGAACATGAGGCTGGGCAGCAGACTGGACAGCAGGCAGAGGGTACTGGAACATCAGGCCAGACAGAGGGTACTGGAACATCGAGCTGGGTATCATGCATTGGTTCATCAGACTGGACAGCAGACACTGGAACATCAGGTCAGGCAACGGGCACTGGAGCGACAGGCTGAACAGCAGGCACTGGAACAAAAGGCTGGGTAGTGGCAGCAGTGAGCTGGGCATCTGGAACCGATTCAGCAAGCACCGTATCAGCAGGCTGGGTAACGGGGCCCCGGCTCAACAGGCCGGATAACCGGCACCGGCCCGGCAGGCAGGGTGATGGGCACTGACCCAGCAGGCTGGCCAACGGGCACTGACCCAGCAGGCTGGCCAACGGGCACTGACTCAGCAGGCTGGCCGACGGACGCTGGCACATCAGGCTGGGAAACGGGCACCGGCACATCAGGCTGGACCGTGGGCACCGGAACATAAGGCTGAACAGCAAATATTGGAGCAACAGACCAGACAGCAGGTAGATGGTTAGCAGGGTTAGGTGAGACATCAGGTTCAGGACCATCGGAGACTAGCCTGACCCCATTGGTAATCATGGAGGCAGGCTGGAGCAGCTCGGCAGGGGTGGAAGCAGGCTGGAGCAGCTCTGCTGGAGTGGAAGAAGGCTGGAGCAGCTCGGCTGGTGTGGAATTGAAGAGAAGGGCTGGAATACGGTAAGGAAGAGGGAAGGGTGGCTAGGGGAAATTCCTGTGGGATTGTTGTAGGCAGCAGAGAAGAGGCAGATGGATTAAAGACAGGTTAGGTGCAGCAAGTGGAAACAGGATACTGATATTTAGTTAGTAGCAGGGTATATTGGGCTGAGACTGGGGTTGCCCAGGGTGATGGGGAGAGAGAGAGAGACATATTTGAGCAGGCAGGTATCTTGTCACAGGAATGGGTTGTTGTAAGCCGACTGAGGCTGAGTGCAATATATCTGACCATGTTTGGAGTAATGGCTGAACAAAATTCAGTTTATATGCTGCCTGTCTGACAAAAGACTGCACTGAGTTGACACACTCCACTAGCACCTGTTGGGAACATGCTGAATAGTGCTCAAAGAAATATGCAGTCATCCTCCAAAAGCCACACCAATGATTCTACCTGAGCCATGCTGAAAGGGGGAGAAAAATCTTCATTGCCTAAAGGAATACTGGCCAAGGCTAGCTCTGCACACACCTCAATCAAATGTTGAATGTTTTCATACAGCATACTTGCCCTGATCAACTAGAGCAGGGTGCCCAACCTTTTGAAGAGTGAGGGCCACTTAAGCGACTTGGTAACCGGCCGCGGGCCACAATGAGCAGAGCGGGTGGATGTCATGTCCGTGTCCACTCTACATTTGCAGAGCAGACACGGACGCAGCCCACGATACTTTTTAGCGGATCGTATTGGAGGTAGAACACAAGTCTGTTTTTATGTCTGCCATTACTTGGAGGTGAATGGAGGGTCCAATTGGTCGGACTGTTGGACTGGCCGTGTGAAAAGGGTCCTAGGCTGCTTTCACACTGATGTGCTGCGGTTTACACGCACCATGTGTGCAACGCAGTGTACCTTTTGGATTTCCTGCAGTTTGCAATAGACTTCTATTATATTCTGCAGGTTTGGTGCACTTTCAGAAAGCTGTCAAAACTTGCAGGTAAACTGCTCTGCACCTGCGGATCAGTTTGAAAGCAGCCCAGTAACCAATGCAGAAAAGATATGCCCATATATACACTGTGATTTTGGTAATAAACTGACCTTTAATAACAGTATTCTTTTCTATTCTTTCCCAGAGCAGGAGGGTCGCGAGCCACATCAGAGGGCTCCGCGGGGCCACATGTGGCCCCCGGGCCACTGGTTGGGCACCCCTGAACTAGAGAATAGGCCAGATGGTTAAACTCTAAAAGTTGATCCCTGGCCTACTCCTTCATTACCTGACGGCAATAACTATTATCATCCGTCACCAGTGAAGAAAGATAAACAACTGCTTTTGAATGCAGCCACTTCTGGTCAGAGATGGCCTTGGTATTATGTCATGAACAAGGTGTGACCAGAACTGTGTGTACTGCAACAGAGTGAACCAAACACGTGTAAATTGAAAAAGTTATATTTATTAAAATGATAAATCATAAACGATAAAGCAAACCAGCAAACAACCACAGCGACACACAAAAATAACTCTTTAACCACTTTAAGACCAGCCTCGTTTTGGATTTTAGGTGTTTACATGTTTAAAACTGTTTTTTTTGCTAGAAAAAAAACTTAGAACCCCCAAACATTATATATTGTTTTTTTTCTAACACCCTAGAGAATAAAATGGCGGTCGTTCCAATACTTTTTTTCACACCGTATTTGCGCAGCGGTCTTGCAAGCGCACTTTTTTGGGAAAAAATTCACTTTTTTGAATAAAAAAATAAGACAACAGTAAAGTTAGTCCAATTTTTTTATATATTGTGAAAGATAATGTTACGCCGAGTAAATTGATACCTAACATGTCACGCTTCAAAATTGCGCCTGCTCGTGGAATGGCATCAAACTTTTACCCTCAAAAATCTCCATAGGCGACGTTTAAAAAATTCTACAGGTTGCATATTTTGCATTACAGAGGAGGTCTATGGCTATAATTATTGCTCTCGCTCTACCGATCGCGGCGATACCTCACATGTGTGGTTTGACCACCGTTTTCATATGCGGGCGCTACTCACGTATGCGTTCGCTTCTGCGCACGAGCTCGTCGGGACGGGGCGCTTTAAAAAAATTTTTTTTTGTTTTTCTTATTTATTTTTACACTGTTTTTTTAAAAAAAAAAAAATTTATTGGCTCACTTTTATTCCTGTTACAAGGAATGTAAACATTCCTTGTAATAGAAAAAAGCATGACAGGTCCTCTTAAATATGAGATCTGGGGTCAAAAAGTCCTCAGATCTCATATTTGGACTTCAATGAAAAAAAAAAAAAATGTCATTTAAAAAAAATGACATTTGAAAATTCCTCTTTAAGAGGTATGGGCGGAAGTGACGTTTTTGACGTCGCTTCCGCCCTCCTATGGTATAGAGATGAGTGGCGGCCATCTTAGCGTCACTCATCTCTAGACACAGGAGGAGAACGGACCCGATCGCCTCCGCCGCTGCCGACGGTTCCGGAAGGCGCGGGAGGGGGGGGGGCACCTCTCCTGCCGCCGATTAACGGTGATCTCGCGGCGAATCCTCCGCGATGACCACCATTATCGGACAGCCGACCGGCGCCTGAAGAGATGGATACCTCGGTTGTGGCAGCAGCTGCTGCCATTACCGAGATATCCCTCTTCAAAAAAGGGACGTACATCGTCGTGCGCCGGTCGGAAAGTTATTAAACCAAACATGAGTACATGATGAGATATAACCATAAACGTAATCAAGCCAGGGTCATACACGAGAGCTCAGTTGGATTGAACAGGAAGAGGGCAACAGGAGGAAGGGATAAGTCTGCAAGACGGGGATCTAGGGATGGATGCAGGGTTCAGGAACACGGGACACAAGGTACAGGATGACCGGGAACAGGTTCAGGTCCGGGCTCACGCACAATATCAAGGCAAATGTAAGCGTGTTTGCCGGGTATTAAATACACACCTCCTGCAATTAGTCTTAGGTGACACCTGATTGCAGGAGATGATGTCGGCTCCAGACTGCTGGGAGACGCCCGCTGGTAGACACCAGTACTGCGGCCCAAAGATCTGACAGTACCACGTGCTTTCACTACACTTAATCCACATAAAACCAAACATTAGTGCAGCTCGACTGTAAACTGCCCATATTACCTTTTTATATAGTGTAACTCATCTAAATACGTCTTAAAGGTTAAATCCAACATCTAAAAAATTCCCGAAAGTGCAGAAATACATACAATGAAAACTGATATATACATAAAGTGCAATCTGTCCGTAAACTAATGATAACATTTCAAATAGTCAATAAATGCTCCAATAAGCCAATTATAAATCCAAACGAAAAAAAAAAGTGTTGATCCATCGTGATGTGAATGAAACAAATTCATGAAGTGCACGTGTCAATCCTCCACCTGTGAGATCTAAATGCTCACCTCGCATTACAGGGGGTATAATGTGAGGTGAGCGTTTAGATCTTGCAAGTGGTTAATGAGCATTGCTTTGTTCAAAATCAATACATGTGTGAACGAGAAAATCTCTACAAAGTGAGGGAAATTTTCTCTTTTGAACAGTTGACATCAGAACAGTTGTCCCCATTTAAAAAATTTCCCTCTAATTCAATTGTGGTGTCATCTTAAAACTTTGACTTTTCTATTTGTCCAGATAACTATCATCTCTGGGACTGAAATTAAAGAAAAGTTTACTCATCCTGGGAGCAGACAGACAGCAGTGGAATATTACCAGTAACTAAAATGAGATCTGTAAATGGCATTGGCACCCTAAATGTATCCAGGCGCAAAACAGAGGGGCACTGGTGCACCTGCTAACCCCCCCCCCCCCCCCCCGAAAAAAAAAAAAACATACAATAGGCGAGGAATGATAAACGAGTGAAAGGAGTCTTTTTAGTACTTGAGAGGTCCATAAAAAAAACTAGTGGCATGACATTATTCTGCGTCAGCAGTCTCTTCCAAGCAGGATCTGGGGAGGCTCCCATCAGCAAACCATGTATAAACAAAAGAAAGGAAAGAAAAGTGCCACTACCTAAGTGCTGCATTTATTAAAACATGTTGGTAAAATGAAAAACAATAAATATGCACTCACATTTGAAAGACATTAAAAAGTGTATCAATAAGTCTCCAGCAGGTGGTGATCTTACAGGTGGCCGATGGGGAGTAAGCCCCTCCGCGTGGATGTGATGTAAGGTGCTTGGAAGTTGACCAGGGCAAAACCAGGAAGAGCCAGCAAAAGCAGCAGACTGAGTGTGTATATCACATGGATGAGACCCACTGGACAGCAGGGAAGTGTTGCAGGCCCACAAAATGTCTGTGATGTCATGTGTGATGTCGATGGAAGTGGTTATGCATTTTGGAGTGTGGTCCCCTTTGTTTGGTTTGACCCTTTAGAGAGATATTGGTTATTTATTCACTATTGAGCTTGCTTTTCAGAATGTCTTTTCACTTTTCAAAAGGTTTCTAGTTTTCTATTATTGTGTTTGTAGTCACAATGGTTATTGTGCTAACCATTTAGAGTGCTGGTTCACCCTTCTGAGGAATAGGAGTACTACTATTTACTATTGAAGTCACTCCTTTTTAGAGTGAAATTTCACTTTTCAGAGGATTTTTGTTTCATTTTTTTTTTTTTTTTTTTATTCATTTTAGTTTTGGTACTTAGTTCTGCACGGAGCTTCTGCCTTTTTTTTTAAAAATGTTTATATTTTTTTTAAATAACCACCATGGTAGTCGCTGTGACTACCATGGTGGTTATTTAAAAAAAATATAAACATTTTTTAAAAAAAAGGCAGAAGCTTTACAGAGCTTCACAGGTTGCCACTGGAGTCCTCTTCCACTCCTCCATGACCACATCATGGAGCTGGTGGATGTTGGAGACCTTGCGCTCCTCCACCTTCCGTTTTGAGGATGCCCCACAGATGCTCAATAGGGTTTAGGTCTGGAGACATGCTTGGCCAGTCCATCACCTTTACCCTCAGCTTCTTTAGCAAGGCAGTGGTCGTCTTGGAGGTGTGTTTGGGGTCGTTATCATTTTGGAATACTGCCATGCGGCCCAGTCTCTGAAGGAAGGGGGGTCATGCTCTGCTTCAGTATGTCACAGTACATGTTGGCATTCATGGTTCCCTCAATGGACTGTAGCTCCCCAGTGCTGGCAGCACTCATGCAGCCCCAGACCATGACACTCCCACCACCAAAAACGTGTGCCCACTCTTAAAATGTCATAAATAAATTATTACAATAATGTAAAATAATTAGTGCGCTTAATCAACCTTAAAATCAATGAATAGTAGTTTCCTTTGTGCTTGTGATCCTGTGTTAATAAAGTGCCATGTGTTACCTTGTGAAGTAATAAATAATAAAAATATATAATAAATAGATAAATAAATCCAGTGGTATAATATTAAAGAATACCGTGAAATAGTGAAAAGTTAATTCATAAAATCAGGTCTGTGGTAATAGAGCGGCTACTAGATATATATAAAATATAATGTTGTGTACCCAGTACACCCCTTGGGTTGGTGTGTCAGGGTAAATAAAAAACTTTTGTTGCTAGTATCACATACACCGACCAATCAGCCTTAATTGGTTGGCCGAGTGTAGTTAATCATTTAATGAGGACAATTGCACACCACACTTCCTCCCAAATTAGATCCACTAGCAAAAACCGATATGAATCTTCCTAGTGTGTTAACTAAAAAAAATGTTCCTTTAGGGTGGTGAATCGCAGAGGATGGGGGGAATGATTAAAAAATAATCCAATTGTCCTACAATTGGACATAATCATATAATCCACATATCAATACACTATGATGAGATAGAGAGGGAAAAAAAGAAAAAAGCCACTTTCCTTTTTGTGCTGCAGATCTTCTGTTTACAAAGGTTTTTCCCCTGTGCTTCTTGTTACCAGTTTGTATATGGGAAAAGAAAAAACAACAAACATTGCACAGCGCTGTGTTACAATGTATTCAGTGAGCGTGTAGCTTTTTCCTACTCGCATGTACCAGCGCTTTGAGTCATGGCAGTTTGCTTATACAGTCAGGCTGGGCTTGGCTGGGCTATAGTGTCCTGCTTTTCCTCACTTGACTTCGTGTGGTCTCGGCAATTCCCGTAGCTCACACGATGACGTCACTAGGCTCCTCCTCCCGAGGTGTTGCGTCACGGACACGTGACTTTATCAAGGGATATCATGACATGGTTCCAGTAATCCATGTCCTTAGTCTGCTTGTCTTCAGCAAACTCTTTGCAGGCTTTCTTGTGCATCATCTTTAGAAGAGGCTTCCTTCTGGAATGACAGCCATGTAGACCAATTTGATGCAGTATGCAGCGTATGCTCTGAGCACTGACAGGCTGACCCCCCTACCCCTTCAACCTCTGCAGCAATGCTGGCAGCACGTCTATTTTCCAAAGACAACCTCTGGATATCACGTGCACTCAACTTCTGTGGTCGACCATGGCGAGGCCTGTTCTGAGTGGAACCTGTTCTGTTAAACCGCTGTATGGTCTTGGCCATCGTGCTGCAGATCATTTTCATGGTCTTGGCAATCTTCTTATAGCCTTGGCCATCTTTGTGTAGAGCAACAATTCTTTTCTTTTTTTTTTGGGTCCTCAGAGAGTTCTTTGCTATGAGGTGCCATGTTGAACTTCCAGTGACCAGTATGAGAGAGTGAGAGCGATAACACCAAATTTAACACACCTGCTCCCCATTTACACCTGAGACCTTGTAACACTAACGAGTCACATAACACTGGGAGGGAAAATGGCTAATTGGGCCCAATTTGGACATTTTCACTTAGGGGTGTAACTCCTTTTTGTTGCCAGCGGTTTAGACATTAATGGCTGTGTGAGTTATTTTGAGGGGACAGCAAATTTACACTGTTATACAAGCTGTACACTTACTACTTTACATTGTAGCAAAGTGTAATTTCCTCAGTGTTGTCACATGAAAAGATATAATCAAATATTTACAAAAATGGGAGTGGTGTATTTTGTGAAATACTGTATGCTGCAAACGAAAAAGTTAGCTGTCTTTTGTGTTTGTTTTTTTTTTTTTTGTACTACCTGTCCCCTCTGGATTCAGTAAGCTTCCATCCTTAATGTGGGCATCTGAAGCCCTTGTAGAGTTTCTTCCAGGAAATAGTGCTGCTGGGTACCCAACAAAATATTTGGCCGAGACATTCTAAAGTTTCAAGAGCTCAGTGAGCATCTCTTGGAGCTTAAGGTCACCAAAGCTGATGCCCACCTACCCAGCCTCAGTTATCTAGATCCTGCTTGAGGGGTCAACTGTATAGTCTCCAAGTTACCTTTTTGTATACAGGAAGAATGGGCATCACTTGGATCAAGGTACAAGGAAGAAAGACGTTTTTTTCCTTTCCTCTTTTCTTGCTTCTGTGAGCTCATTAGGAGAATTGCAGATACTAAGTGATCCACGTTTCTCCTTTAGGGAGTCCAACCCTCTTGATCCACCTTCTCCAAGTATTGCAAGTTTGTGCATTTCACATATAGACTGCAGAGGTCTGGGGTCTGTGAAACTGACTCCTATTCTACCTACAACTACTACAGTCCCTGAAAAGGCTGATCAGAACAAGAAAATTAAATGCAATGTTCCATAGATAACAAACCACACCTGCTTAGGAAATTGTATCTGCTTCAGAAAGAAAACCTTACAAGAAGGCAAAGTGCTTTTAAAGATATTTGGGTTTGCTTTAAATGCTGTGCTTTCACAGAACACAATGTTAAAAACTGTAAGGCTACTATTAAGTGCATAGAATGCAACAGTGACGATCACGTGCAAGCTCCTTATCCATTTTAGGACAGCCCCACTCTGTCTACAGGAAATCCCCCCCAAGGCAAAGCATAGCAGGGAGAGCACAGACCAAACATCACCTCATATGCCAGTTTTTTTCTCTACATGTACACATTTCTGTGGAGAAGGACCGTGCCAAAATATGCTTAGTGACTGTACACCCTAAGGGTTAACCTGGGCACCTGTGCTGGCATCACAGAAGTTTCAGGCTGGAGAACCAGTGGTCTTAAAGTAGAAATACCATTGCCCACTCTCATCAGGTACAACAAAACTGCAACCAACAGAGGAGATCCCTACTCTTGCAGCTGCCTCTCGCTTGAGGGACATAGCTGACCACATACCAGCTTTTGACAGAAATGCATATATTCTCCTGCTTGACAGCTGATGCATCTCAAGGGTACACAAGGCTAGCCAGAAAATCAACAGGCCACATTTTGCACCATATGCCCAACTGCTTGACCTGTGCCATCATAGGGTAACGTCTGTCCGGACAATGTCAAGAGGTTTTCCACAAGTTCTTCTTTCAAGACACGCATACTGCCAGATAAGGATGAGCTCCGGCGTGTTCGCACACCCCACGAGCCCGCCAAGAAGTCGGCGCTGCGGTGCGCTAATCACAGGCAGTGAGACATTTCCCGATCTCTGCAGCCGCGCATTGGGACAATGTCTCACTGCCTGTGATTAGCGCACCGCAGTGCCGACTTCTTGGCGGGCTCTGCGCGTGGGGTGTGCGAACACGCCGGCGCTCATCTTTACTGCCAGATGGTTGCATTACTTACTTTGAGTAGTGCCAGCATCACTACCATGTCAAAGAAAGACTTTGCAGCAAAGGCATGCATAAGTTCCTCAAACAAGGTGATAACAAGGCCCTTCATTTCTGGGGTGATATTGTCAGCACCACAATGTTCGATGTGACAGCTAAAGACAGCGAGCTGGCAACCACCGTGGAAGACAAAAAACTTTGAATAAGGAGCTCTATCAGGACAATTTCAACAGCTGTGTACCTCCACCATTTCGTGCCTCACGAAAGAACCTACCAAATAATATTTAGTATGCAGAAGCATAATTTACTTCTTTCCAACTCGCCCTGAACTAGAAAAACCTGAGATAAAAAAAAAAAAAAAAAAAAGATTTGACTATGCAGGGAATGTTTGCAGGCAATCATGCTGAGCCTGCACCACCACCCCCAGTCACACAGGTGCAAATTGTGATGCGATTTGATAGTTTCAAATTGCATGGCAAGTCACCCCTATTGTCGGCAATGGAAGCGGTCACACTTTGAAAGTAGTTCCTACACTACTTTTCGCAAGTTCAGGTGCGACTTGCATAGACATCTGTGCATGAAGTGGCACAGATGTCTTCTAAGTCGCACCTGATGCCGCAATCGCGTGACTTTGAAATTGTGTGGCTTCAAGTGAAGTTGGATGATTTCAAAGTCTGATTCAGTGTGTCCAAAGGCTTAGGCCGCCCATAGACGGTGAACATTTCTTTCCTGCAACCAAAGAAATTAGAATGATTTCTCATCAACACAGACAGAGCAGACAGAGGAAGCCCTCCTGCCAAGCAATTGTCTACTCCCGGTGGAAGAAGACGGTGATTATTGCTAGCAGCTATAGCAGCTGCTAGCTATAATTGCAAGTGAATCTGGCAGGCTGGTTGTACCCAAGTTGATCGATCAATCGACATGGTACATTGAGCCTGCCCATTGATGTTTCAAATCTCAGCTTCCTGCTGAACCGGCCAAGATTTGAACCGTCTATGGCCGGGCTTAGGGAAGGAGAGGAATATTTGTACATTCCATGCTTTTGTGTTTACTATCCTTGTAAGCCCAGATATTATCAGAGTGGTCTTTGACTCAAGTGGTTGACCTGAAGGGGTTTCCCTCAACGATGTCCACACTAGGCCTAATATGAACAACAACCATATAGGAGTCTGGCTCCACTTCAGACGAGAACAAGTTGCTGTTTAGGCTGACATTCAGCAAATGTATCAATGTTGTATCATTCGAGAAGACAACAGAAACTTTCTCACATTTCAATGGTATCGCAACAATGATGCCAATGACAAAGGCATAAACTATCGAATGAAAGTACAGGTTTTCAGTAACAGCCCTTCTCCTCCTGCTGTAGCAATTTATGGACAGAGGAGGACAACTCAAGAAGGTGAAAAAGAATTTGGATCTGATGCATGTGAATTTGATATTGAAAAGACAAAACAATTGATCTTCTCAAAAGAACTCAATATATGCTTGCCACTGCCAACCTCAGGTTTCATAAAATAATCTCTAACAGCGCCAAGGTAATGAAAGACTTTCTTTCTGATTAGGGCTCTCCCGATACCCCTTTTTAAGACTGAGTACAAGTCTTTTTTCAGGTACTCATCGATACCGATACTTTTTTTAATGTCACGTGACAGTTTGACTGATGGGCACTGATAGGTGGCACTGATGGCATTGATAGGCGGCTCTTATGTGCACTGATAGGTGGCTGGCAGTGATGTCTGGCACTGACTGGGCACTGATAGATGGCACTGATAGGTGGCACTTATGGGCAGGCACTGATGGGCACTGAAATGCAGCACTGATTGGCAATTGCATAATAAATGACATGAATGATGAGAGGAAAGGAAGGATTTTGCAATGTTATATGGCATATCATTAATGTCATTAAACATTTATCATCATTTATCATCTAGTAATTTGTGTTGCGACGCCCATCTTGGTACACCCTGCACTCGGCTGCGGTAATCCAGCAACGGACATCTTGTTACACCCCCCCCCCCTCCTTGGGCTGGGTGTAACAAGATGTCCGCTGCTGGCTTACTGCAGCCGAGTGCAGGGTGTACCAAGATGGGCTTTGTGATGTTTACCCTCCCGACTTAGACACGGAACGTAACTCCCTTTACCGAATGTGATGGCTCCGGACACCGTTTTTGATAGAATATGCAGGGGCGCCCTTCATCCCTGCCCTGCCCTGGCCAGCTTACCCGATCTCCGCTCTGCCCGCTGACTTCCAGTTGCAGGTATCAGATTAGGCAATCCCGAGCATTTTTGCGAGTACAAGTACGCTCACAAATGACCCGTATTGGGACATCCCTACTTCTGATAACCATCCTGTTAGTGTAAAAGGGATTCAAGCTAGGAACAGATCTTCCCCTTACGTAGTGTAGCCCAGGGCTTGACAAATTTGCTTGGAATCTATGCTCCAGCTAAAAAACTTAGGAGCCAGGTCGGTAACGGTGTTCCGGACCTGTCCCTGGCCTGACATGGAGAAAGGGGAAGATGCCCCCCCCCCCCCCCACCTGTCTCCAAGTCATTGCCCATAGCTCTTAAAGGGACATTTTTATTATTATTTTATTTTAAATTTTTTTTCAAATGACAATTTTTTTTTAAAATTGTATTTTAGTGTAACTACGAGATGTGAGGTCTCTCTGACCCCAGATCTCATATTTAAGAGGTCCTGCCATGCTTTTTTCTATTGCAAGAGATTTTTACATTCATTGTAATGGGATTAAAAGTGACACAATTTATTTTTATTTTTTAAAAGAACAGTGAAAAAATTTAAAATAAAAGTTAAAATAAATAAGAAAAAAAAACACGCCCCGTCCCGTCGAGCTCACGTGCAGAAGCGAACGCATACGTGAGTAGCGCCCGCATATGAAAGCGGTGTTCAAACCACACATGTGAGGTATAGCGAGAGCAATAATTCTAGCCCCAGACCTCCTCTGTAACTTAAAAATGCAACCTGTAGAATTTTTTAAACGTCGCCTATGGAGATTTTAAAGGGTAAAGGTTTGTCGCAATTCCACGAGCCGATGCAATTTTGAAGCGTGACATGTTGGGTATCAATTTACTCGACGTAACATTATCCTTCACAATATAAAAAAAAATTGGGCTAACTTTACTGTTGTCTTATTTTTTAATTAAAGTATTTTTTCCCAAAAAAGTGCGCTTGTAAGTCTGCTGCACAAATACGGTGTGACAGACAGTATTGCAACGACCGCCATTTTATTCTCTATAAAAAAAAAAAATATATATAAAAGAGTGTATCTGAAGGGCCTACAATACACTGCTCAGCGCCTGATGTCACATATACAGTTCTTAGACCAACTAGATACAAATTGGGTCAATAAGTTAATATATATATATAAATAAATTAATAAAAATATATATAATATAGCAGCCGTTTAAAAATGTGACAATATAGAAAATGGATAGTATAAAACCTCAGACTAAAATGTGAGAAATAATATACTAAAAACAGCGCTAAAAATCGGTAATCGGGCTATTAAAAAAACATCACAAATAAATATGTGTTTAAAAATAAGTCCTCAATCATAAATAGGTGAACACATAAATCAATAAAAAATGATAAATAAATAAATAAATGTTCCTTGGGTGCAGGAGTGGTGGTAGGTGAACAGTTCATATAACAGATCAAACTGACTTCTTCTGTGATTTATTCAGGCACCGTATCTTCCCGTGTATAATTCACCAAGTGAGGCACACTCCCCTTAGGGGTTCAAACTCACCAGATAATCAGATAAAATACGCCTGTCAAGATTTGTCACCAAGGTATAAAGCCTGCTTCCACTTATCCTCTGCTAAGACAAGGTAAACCAGCCTGGTATCCTTCTTAGGGCCAACAGCATCACCAAGGGAGCACCAGCATCAGGGGTTCAGGGGGAGTATATCACCAAACAAACTTCCTGATTGGCTCTTCTTTATTCATTTGAGCAAGGCAGGGAGATAGCGGCTGTGCCCTTTTTCTCTCACTCCTTCAGCTGTGTGTGTAAACTGAGCTCCAGCGCTTCCTCTATGTCCTCCTCGGGCTTCAGGTACTGTGTATCTCCCCACAGTACCTGAATATATATGTGTGTGTGTGTGTGTGTATATATATATATATATATATATATATATATATATGTGTGTGTGTGTGTGTGTATGTATGTATGTATGTATGTATGTATGTATGTATGTATGTGTATGTGTGTGTGTATATATATATATATATATATATATATATATATATATATATATATATATATATATAATGTTTAGTGGTTCTAAGTAAAGGGAATGAAATGGGCTGGCAGTGAAAACAGGCATTGGAATCTCCATTAGCATTGCTGGTTGTCATACCAACGAACACCACAAGAGGGCGCCAGATTCCAGAAGGAAGCATAAGACTGCATTAGGCCTCAAAGCTGCGGCCTCAATTACCGGCCGGCGCAGCCCAACGCGATCACGCCGGGGGGGGGCACGGAGGCAGGATACCCCCCAGCTGTGCCGCCCCAGGTGCCAAGTCGCTAATTCTAGTTGCAAATGCAACCTGGCGCCCAGGGTTTGTCGAGCCCTGGTGTAGCCCCAGATTGATTTGTGATGTCAATCAAGGCACATTCACATTTCAAGTATCGACTTGTGACAAGCCCTTTACGAAGCAAGGGGATTTGTCTGCTGTGAACAACATTTACAATCCTCTGGATTTCATAGTGCCCTTGAAAGCTCAGGGTAAGATACTTCTGAGATTGCTCACTTCTAAAAGCAGAGATTGGGACATCCTATTAGCTAAGAGAAACAACAAAGATGGGAAATGTGGAAAGAGTCTGGCACTAGAACAACTTTTCTTTTTCTCTGAAGCAATAGCTGTGGTAGCCTACCTTAAAGTTATAAATCCAAGAGACAACGTAAGTGTGGATTTTGCCTTTGGTAAGGCAAACCTGACCCCAAAACCAGCACATACCATTCCCGTGGTATTGGCTGTTGAAATTGGTGAGCAATAAAATGTAAATAGGACTTTGAACTAGACTCTCTTCACTTTTGTGCAGACAGCAAGATAGTGTTGGGATTGATACATAACCAAACAAAACATTTCTATGTGTATGTCTCAAATCCACCAGTGGCGTTACTATATGTGTCTATGTACCTCAACCCTGCTGATTGCGACACCCATGCAGTAGCAGCCGCTGATTTTCTGAACATTTCATGGTCGTCCCCACCTGACTTCTTGAACAATGACCACCATCACAATTCACACATATTCTACATTTGAACTGGTACTTCTTTTGTCCAAAGAGGAGGATTCGTCTCCTAAACCAACAACTTAATTCAAAGGGAGGTAAGAAGGATGGGTGCATGTTGCCACCTTCCATTCTGCATATGCACTCATAAACTACCTTCTGTGCCATCTTACAGGCACCAGTAGTGACTTTCATGCTTTACAGCGTGTTAATGTTTGTCATATTATTCCCTTGTTCTCCCCTTTCTTCTCTTTCAGGAGTGCCCTTAACCGTTTGCTGACCAGCCGCTGTCATTATACTGCGGAAGATTGGCCAGTGACATTTATACAGTAATTATTCGCTATTTTTAGCTCTGATTGCTGTATAAATGTCAATGGGTCCCTCACAAGTGTCCGTTCTGTCCACCGCAATGTCGCAGTCCCGCTAAAAATAGCTCACCGCCATTACTAGTATAAAAAAAAAATTATAATAAAAATGGCAAAAAAATCTATCCCCTAGTTGTAGACGCTAACCAATCAATATACGCTTAATGCCATTTTTTTTTTTTTAACCAAAAATGCGTAGAAGAATACATATTGGCTTAAACAGGTGAAGAAATGTGTTTTTGTTTTTTTCGGATATTTATTATAGTAAAAAATAAGGGGTTAATGACTAGGCGATGACGTAACAACACAGTCTAACTGAAGCAAGTGCCGATGACGTCGGCACATGCAAGTTCAGGTTTAAGAGATATCCAGGGTAGCTAAAGGTAAGGTAAAGCAAAAAGTGTGTTGTAAGGGTTTACAACCACTTTAATACACCCTGCTGCTCAGCTGGGTGTGGTTGCTCGTCACTATTTTAATTTTGCAATGTGTATATATAATGATTTTGTGGTTGTGTAGTTTTGGAACCACTAATTATCTAATTCAAATAATTTATACTGTTTAATTACCTTAGGCCCCTTTCACACGGACGATCTGTTCAGGTCCGCCTGTCAGTGTGTTTTTTTTTTTTTTTTTTTTTTTTTTAGGCGGACCTGAACGGACACTCTATAAAGGTCTATGGAGGGACAGATGTCAGCGGTGACATGTCCGCTGACATCCGACCCGATCCGATCCGAAAAAGTGTGACGGTGGAAAACCCTATTTTTCCATCTGTCTGTGGATCAGATTGGGCGACGACGGACTCTACGGTCCGTCTTCATCCGATCCCCCATAGGGAGAGCGGTGCTCTGACAGGTCCATCCCTGCACAGTGTGCAGAGACAGACCTGTCATCTGCCTGCTCAGCAGGGATCGACGGATCGATTCCCCCGCTGAGCAGAGCAGGCTCCGTACACGGACACGTCCGTATGAAAGAGCCATTATTGTCTGAAATTACTAATGTTATGCTTTATTTAGGAAATATACCCTCCGGTGATAAATTTTTGTTCCTGGCAGACCTCTAGCAGTAGAAAATGTATTATTAAAGTATATGTATGACACACCTTTACTATAGGAATTTGCACCCAGTCTCAGATTTGACTTGCTGTCTTTCAAGAATGCTCCTTGGTTAATCAAAAATGTTACTTAGCATGAAATGGTAGTGCCACGGCATGTTGCTGTTTTGTCAGACCTCTAACCAGATTGTGTATGAGCCTAGGCAGCACAGTCTTGCACAGAAGGATTTGCCCCCTTAATGACCAGGCCATTTTTTGCGATACGGCACTGGATGGGTTTAACTGCCAATTGCGTGGTTGTGCAACGTAGTACCCAAACAAAATTGGCATCTTTTTTTTTTTCTCACAAATGGAGCTTTCTTTTGGTGGTATTTGATCACCTCTGTGGTTAAAATTTTTTGCTCTATAAACAAAAAAAGAGCAATAATTTTGAAAAAAAAAATATATATATATATTTTAGTTTTTGCTATAATGAATATCCCCAATTAAAAAAAATAAAAAAATTCTTCATCACTTTAGACCAATGTATATTTTTCTACATATTTTTGGTCAAAAAAATCGCAGTAAGCGTATATTGATTGGTTTGGGCAAAAGTTATAGCGTCTACAAAATTGGGAATAGATTTATGGCATTTTTATTTTTTTTTAGCGGCGATCAGTGATTTTTGTCAGGACTGCGACATTGCGGCGGACAGAGTGGACACTTTTTGCAAATTTTTTGGGACCATTGACATTTATACAGTGATCAGTGCTTTAAAAATGCACTGATTATTGTGTAAATGTCACTGGTAGGGAAGGGGTTAACACTAGAGGGCGATCAAGGGGTTAAATGTGTTCCCTCATGTGTTTCTTACTGTGGTGGGATGTGACTGACTAGAGCAGGGCTTGACAAATTTGCTTAAAAAGTTAGGAGCCAGTTTTTTTTTGCAGCATGCCGAATGGCTGGCTTCTGTCGGACCGGCTGCCATACACATGGGCCGAATGGCAGCCAGTTTTTATTAAACTGACCGATGTTGCCCGGCATGCGGCCCAAGTGTACTAGGCTTGATGGTGTGATGGGCAGCGGCTCAGTAGGGAATGTGTGTGTATGTATGTGTGTGTGTGTGTGTATATGTGTGTGTGTATATATATATATATATATATATATATATATATATATATATATATATATATATATATATATATATATATATATATTTATATATTGTGTGTGTGTGTAATATATATATATATATATATATATATATATATATATATATATATATGTGTCCGGGGAGGGTATATACAGATATTGCATACCTGGTTTCCTTTCTGTCACTTATAAGCACATAGATTTTGGTTCTGTCTGATGTTTATGATGTCGGTGCAGCTTGAGGTGGGCATAGTTGGTGTGATGGAAGGAGATGGGGAGGCGGAGTTGGTCTCTGGGAAGATGGCGGAGTGGGCAGAGTTGGTGTGATGGAAGGAGATGGGGAGCCCCGGTGCAACGACATATATTCGGTGACCCATCGCACGGAAGTGACCTTCCATCACCGCCATCTTGCTACACCCCACACTCGTCCACAGTAAGTATACACTAAGAAGGGGGAAAGCCGACATGTTACACCCACCGGTGTTTTGCATTTTACATGTATTTTTATATCAGTAAAGTCAGTTTATATAGTGAAATACAGGACTTGCAACTCCGTCTGACTACTTGAAACTTGAATTTTAAAAGCAGCGGCAACCCTTCTCATCTCACAGGTTTGCTAATCTCACAGAAGTTCGCTGCTTTTAAAATTCAACATCTAATACTACCTGTATTTCACTATAGAAACTCACTTTACTGTTATAAATACATCTACAATGCAAAACTCCGGTGGGTGTAACAATATGTCTGCTTTCCCCCTTCTTAGTGTATCTTACTGTGGACGAGTGTGGGGTGTAGGAAGATGGCGGCGACGGAACGTCACTTGCGTAGCAACCCCGGCCACCACAAGAGGGCGCCTGTTCCCCTGATGTAGGCTGCAAAGCCGCGGCCTCAATTACAGGTCCGGCGCGGCATCTTAGTTCACGCACCCGTGGGCGGGTGCAGCATAGGGACAACACACCGGACCCAAGGAAGCCCAGGCGCCAGCCCGCTATTTCTAGTCGCCAATGCTACCTGGCGCTCAGGATTTGTCGACCACTGGACTAGAGGAGAATGCCAGTTTTGTCTCTCGTGCCCGCGATGGCCGGCAGTCAAGTGCCCCCCTAATATATATTCATTGTTTTGGGTTATTACTCCATTAAATATATTGTTGCTCTGAAGTTAGAAGTAAGAGAGATGTTTCTATAGAGAAGATGGAAGTCTTGGTTTAGTTTTGTGTTGACCACAAAGCTAGCGCCTGGGTCAAAGTGATGTGGTAGCCTGTGTATTGTTATAAAAGCTATTGTAAAAACTGTCTAAACATTGACAGGCGAGAAATGCTATGAATAACTGTACGTACATGGGGGAGTTGTTTAGCATGGCCATGTTTAGCTTGGATTGGTAATATCCCGTGGGTGGGCTATATCTTGACTGTATACTATAAATATGCTGTACCCGGACCAAAAAATCGAACAGTGTGTAGATCTAATCTGTGTTGGGTAATTTTTATATATACATTGTTCCCTGTGCAGAATCTGGATCTTCTTCATTCGCCGCCACTGCCGGCTATAAAAAAAAAAAAAAAACGGGGTCATCCTCCGATGCTGGCATCCGATCCATCTGGTGATGTCACCCAGAGATCCTGCCCATTGTGCCGTCACAAGGGGCAGGATCTCTGGGTGATGTCACCGGATGGCCATGCCCCATGGCTATATAAGACATGGCAGATAGCAGGAGCCGACACAATGGAGGCAGCCAGCGTTGGAGGAAAGCAGTGTTTTTATTTTTAGCGGGCGGTGGATGAAGAAGACATCACCGAAAAGAGAGAAGGGTGAGAAGAAACACCATACCCGTTCACAAGGGGGGAGGGATCTGGGGGCCCTGTTTAAAGGGGGTTTCCAGATTCCGATAAGACCCCTGCCTGCAGACCCACAATCACCGTCCAGGGCTGTCGGGAAGAGGCCCTATGGGGTGGGGGCAGAGCACTCCCCCTCCCATATTGAGGGCATGCAACCTGGTATGGTTTGGGGGGGGGGGGGGGGGGGGTGGTGCTCGCTCGTTCCCTCCCTTTCCTGACCTGTGGGCTGCATGCTCGGATAAGGGTCTGGTATGGATTTTTTGTGTGGGGGGGGGGGGGGCCCACTCTATATATATATATATATATATATATATATATATATATATATATATATATATATATATATATATATATATATATATATATATATATATATATATATATATATATAATCTCTATCTTTTTATATCTTGACGTGGGGGTGGCCCCTCCAAATCCATACCAGACCCTTTCCTAAGACTTACAAGGTGGCTCTTCTTGTTGCCATCACCTCTCTGTGGAGGTTCTCTGAGTTAGCGGTCTTATCCTTTTTGGGCCCCTTTCACACTTGTGCAACTTTATCCTACGATTTGGGACTGCAAAGTCGCATGACAAGTTGTACCCCATGATTTCCAATGAGTGCCGTTCATATCTGTGCGACTTCAGGTCACAGCGACTTCAAAGTTGTCCCTGCACTACTTTGGTTCAACTTTGATGCGACTTGAGGTCTATAGACCTCAAGGTTACACAGGCATTGCTTCAAGTCACATCAAAGTCGTGTCACTTTCAGGTTGTACAAGTGTGAAAGGGGCCGAAGGAGCCCTTAGTGCTGCACAAGGTGCTTTTGAGCTCTAAAGCCTCCTTCCTCCCTAACTTGTTTTTTTTCTTTTTTTTCTTTAGCTTTTGACAGGATGTTGTCCTACCTTCTTTCTGTCTTGCTGAAAAACTTCACAAGGAAATTTTTCTCCGCTGTCTTGTTTTGGTACGTGCTGGGAGAGTCTCTCAGCTACTGCCTCTTTTAGGCAATTGGATTCTTTCTTTCTACTCCATAGGGTTTCCGCAGGGGCCTCCTTGCTTCTTGTTACTACCATATCTATTAGTACTTGGGCTTATCGGCATCAGGCATCTGTTTCTCAGATTTATAGGGTTGCTACCTGTGGTCCCCTGTTCACACGTTTTATAATAGTAAAGGTTTTTTTTTTTTTTCTTTTATGTATTCACACATTTAGTAATTCACACGTTTTAGTAATAGTAAAGGTTTTTTTTTCTTTTTTTCTTTTATGCATCTTTAAAATAAACAAGCTATACTTACCTTCTCTGTGCAATGGCTTTGCACAGAGCGGCCTCAATCCTCCTCTTCTAGGGTCCTCTGCTGACGCTCTTGGCTCCTTTTCTTTGTGTGCCACCATAGGAAGCCACTTTCTATGGTGTTACATATGCAGGCTTGATCCCGAGCTGGTGCACCAACTCTCGCTGGTACATCAGTCTCTGAGAGGAGAGAAGGGGAGCAGTGCAGGATCAAGATCGTTCTCGGGTATATATTTGGGGAATTGTCAGGAGCTGAACGTGAGAGTTTTTTCTTTTTTCTTTTTTTTTTACTTTAATGCAAAGGAGCATTAGGGTAAAAAATCTTTAGCTTTTACAACCACTTTAAGTTTTGCAATGAGGATGTTCAGACCTCTTCTGAAGCCAACTTTGGGTGTAAGGCTACAAGCTAATCTCTGACTCTGGCAATCCTTCTCGATCCTTTTGTTATGTTGGGCCTTTTTGGCATTGTTTGATGTGTTGCATATCCCTTAGTTGGACTTTTTTTGGACATGGTAAAGAATACTCACCCTGTGTCCCTTACTTTGCAAAAATTGTTTTTCTGGCTTACCATTAAAATATGTTTCTTTGAGTATATGGGACATGAGGTCCCCCTTTATTGGTGTTATGATCTACCTGTTACTTTCCACAAAACTGGGCTAGCGGGAGTGGGAAGGGTTATAAAGGTGATGTGCCTGCAGGCTTCTCTTTTTTTTTTTTTTTTTTTTTTTGCTGGTGTCCAGTCATCTGTGGCTTCATATAACCCATGGTGAAGACTGCTGATCAGTTGGTCCTGTACTGTACTCCAAGAAACAGATTTTACTGCCAAGTCAGAAATCCTATTTTACTGATAAAAGGTAATTTGCGGGGCGTGGCCTGACGCATGGAGAGGTGAGACGTGCCTGCACACAGCTCCCGGCTCCCTCGGCTCCACGGACCTCATAACGGCCAGTAAACCGGCCACAAAGCATCCTCATGGGGAAAGACAAGCCCAAGGCACCTAAGGGCAGCGGTGGACATCGCCCAGGAGGGGATTTAGAGGACTATTTCAGCCGTGGAAGGTCATCCTCACAGCGCCGGCCGGAATCCAAGATGGCGCCGGCCCCTCCATCCCCAGCGCGCTCTGAATCAGCTCTGCAATCCCAGGTGAGCTCACACAGCCTGCTTTTACACCCTGAGGACACTGATTTCTCCCCCAGACTGACCAGAAGCCGCTCCAATGTCTCCCTAGGATCAGGGGAAGGGTGGGACATGGAAGCACAGATCAGATCCCTGCACAGCTACATGAGGTCTCTACCCACTAAGGCTGACTTTGAACACTGTGTACACAGGATTGAAAAGACATATAAGAAAGAGATCTCTGACCTAAGGAAGGATGTGGGGGCACGCTTTGATGATGTTGAACACACAGTAGAAGGCCTCCGGGACACTGTACAGTCACATGACAGGATTCTCAACACCCACACGGTCATGCTACAGCAACTCTCATACCAGCAGGACGACCTCGAAAATCGCAGCCGCCGCAACAACATACGCATACGGGGGATACCCGAGACGGTGGACCCCAAAAATTTACCCGCGGCTGTGACGGCCATTTTTAACCAAATACTTCAACGCCCCAAAGACGACCTGATCGAATTGGACCGTGTGCACCGTACTTCGGGCCCTCACACCCCTGACCCCACCTTTGTGCGCGACACCCTATGTCGCATCCACTTCTACAAAGTTAAGGAGGACATCATGAGGGCCGCCAGCACACAGCAGTCTATCCTCTTCAACGGCACACCCGTCATGCTTCTCCCAGATCTCTCCCGCCAAACACTGGCTATGCGGAAATCACTGAGGCCCCTCACGCAACTCCTACAAGCAAAGCAAATTAAATACCAGTGGCGTTTCCCATTCCACCTCCGAGTCCGCCACAAAGGTAAAGTCGCCATATTCCGCACGCTGGGTGACCTGCCGACATTCCTCAGCACTCTTGAACTACCACAAGTCGCACTACCCGACTGGCCGTTTGCACCGACTACCCCAGGCCTGCCCTACATCCCACATTGGCAGAAGCAAGGTCGCAGACGCACACCTCGGTCTCCACAGCACCAGGACCCCAATGACTGAAACACTCCAGTGGGCCGCCTCAGGCCTGTTGTCCTCCTCTTTTTTGCTCCCCACCGCTGGGGTTCTTCCCACTGTGATATGCTGAGACCCATACGGGTCAGAAATCTCAACCTCTAACTAACTTCCTTTTCCTACAGGTCTTATATATATTTTGCATGTTTTCTCTCCATGTACCCCCTCCCCCCCCACTCCGACAATCGGAGTGCAGCACGGGACTTTCCCCTCTACCTATGCACAGGTTCCAGGACTTGTCCTTGCACCCCATCGCTTGCTATAAATCCCCCTGTGTTGTGTTGCCCTCACCGAAACTTTACTGTTACTGTGATGCTCAGCCAGTTCCTCGCATAAGACCTGATGCACACCCATACCCCCCATGCAACATAAATGTGATGCCTCTTTACTGGTCTTTTTTTTTGGTTTTTCTCTTGTTCCTTTAAGCCGGTTTACTGATATACTTTTTTGAAGACCACTAAGATAACTTTGATTAAGAAGATGTTTTGTACAATACTCAGGTCACAATTGATACTGCTCCATATGTGGAGCCGAGGCGAAGGGAGCTGCCCTGCTCCGTGGTCTCGCTTTGCACCCCCCCCTTTTTTGGTTTTTTTGTCTATCTATCACCCCTCAGTGATCCAACAGACACTGAGGAGCGATCTGACATGTGCCTTTATAAAAGGCCTTTTTCTTTTTTGTTACTTGCCTTTTGGAGCCACCTAGTGGCCTTTTTTGTTTTTGTTTCTTTTTTGGTTACTCCTTTTTCCTGCCTGTTCCACAGGGCCCATCTCCCACGATTGGCTCGCAACAGTTATGAGTCACTCGCTCCCCTGGTTATTATAGTGGGAGAAAATGGCCATGTCTATGACTACTGGTATCTTCTGTATGAGATTACTTTTCTACCTTCTCTATTCCTTCTCGCTTTTCTTTTCTCCTCATCTTCTCTTTACCTGTACCTTCCTACCCTCCCCTCCCTCCTTTACCCTCCTTCAACAAGAACTAACTCCCGCCCCCTGCCCCCAAAAAATTTAATCACAAAGCCACCTATCAAAGTGACCCTGATCCACACGCTCATAATTTCCCATGGCTAACGACGGTTCAATAACTTTCGCCTCCTTTAACTGCAGAGGCTTTAACACACCCGAGAAGCGGAGCCAGACACTCTACCATTTTCATAAAAAACGCATTAAAATTTTGCTCCTCCAGGAAACGCATTTTCGTGCAGGAGCAACCCCAGCCATACGCAATAGGTACTACTCGCAATGGTTCCATAGTGTCAACCCCCAATCCAAATCCAAAGGAGTGTCTGTCGCCTTCCATAAGTCTTTTAACCCGGAGGTTCTGGATTCTCTTATAGATGACTCTGGTCGCTACATATTTTTGAAACTGAAACTAAACGATTTTCTCTTTACAGTGGCTAATATCTATGTGCCTAATGCGGGCCAGGCTCGGTTCCTCTCAACGGTCCTCACCAGACTATCCTCCTTTGGAGGGACAGCTCTCGTCATCGGAGGCGATCTCAATGTAGCCCTATCCCCACCCGCAGACACATCCTCTGGTAAGTCCTCTGTTCCATACTCCACTTTGACACGCATCAAATCACTACTTCATTCATCCCATCTGGTGGATGCCTGGCGGGTCCAGCACCCCACAGACAGGGACTACAGCTACTTCTCAGTGGCACACAACTCTTACAGCAGGTTAGACCATTTCCTCATCTCACAATCGCTGCTTGATACACCTCTACAGACCTCGATCGGTACCATACTGTGGTCCGATCATGCCCCCGTCTATCTGACTCTGGTTCGCCCCCCCGCTACCCGCCGGGGGGCTAACTGGAGACTTAATGACAATTTGCTACGAGACACTGTATGTGTAGCGGATGTCTCCACAGCCATTAGGAACTTTATAGGAGACCACGCATCTGACACGACCTCCCCACTGAACCAATGGGACACACTTAAATGTGTACTACGGGGCACCCTCATACAGCACGGATCCCGCCTAAAGAAGGCCAGAGCTCACGACATACGCAAACCCCTCACCACGATAGCAGAACTTGAACCCCTCCACAAGCGGGACCTGGACCCTGCCATATATGTCCAGCTCTCTAATGCCCGCAGGGACTTACTCCAGCTCCTCGACGCGCACTCCTTAATTGCCAGAGACAAAGCACGAAACCACTTTTACTCACTAGCAAATAAATGCGGTAAACACCTGGCTAGGGTCATTCACCCTAGACCCCCACGGAACTCTATCCCTTTCATCGTTCAACCGGACCAAACGAAAACATTTAACACCTCAGGGATATCTGCATCCTTCAGGCAATACTATTCACAACTATATAATCTCCCTCACACAGTCCCTAACGCTCGGTCCCCCCTTCCCAACGACCCTACACAAGAATACATCCAAGAGACAGCCCTGCCCACTGTTGACGAGTCAGACGCGACAGCTCTTGACGAGCCCCTGGACACCTCTGAATTCCTGCAGGCCATCAAAGCTCTTAAAGTTGGCAAATGCCCGGGCCCCGACGGTTTTACACCCCGATTCTACAAAACCTTTGCCCCACAACTTGCACCACTACTAACAAAGGCCTTTAACTCAGTAGAGGGCTCCAACCTCCCCTCGAAAGATTCCCTGTCTGCCAACATCTCCATTATCCCTAAACCAGGTAAAGACCCTTCCCAATGCAGCAGTTATCGGCCCATCTCTCTACTCAACATAGATATCAAATTATTCGCAAAAGTCCTAGCCACCCGCCTATCCCCCATACTACCCAAAATTATCCATAACGACCAAGTGGGGTTTGTCCCCGGAAGAGAGGCAAGGGACAACACCACCAAAACGATACACCTTATCTCCCTGATACAACGTAAAGGTCTAAAAGCTTGCCTATTATCCTTCGACGCTGAAAAGGCCTTCGATAGGGTCAGCTGGAGGTTTCTACAGCTGTCCCTAGCTCAACTCGGTCTTGGGGTCCCCTTTATTTCTAAAGTCATGTCCCTATACTCCAGCCCCTCAGCTACGGTCCTAGTCAACGGCACCACATCAGCTCCCTTTAACATTACCAATGGCACCAGGCAGGGCTGTCCCCTATCTCCCCTCCTTTTTGTCATAGTAATTGAACATCTGGCCTGCGCCATACGTCAAAACCCCTCCATTCTCGGTATTCAAACCCCATCTGCCCACCACAAACTCTCCTTATATGCAGACGACCTCCTAGTCTATATCCAAAACCCACATACCTCTCTACCGTCCCTTCTCCGAGAATTCCAACGTTTTGGCACCCATAGCAACTTCAAGGTCAACATAACTAAGACAGAAGCACTCAACATTTCCCTCACTCCATCCACCCTATCCCTCCTAAAATCCAATTTTTCTTTCCGTTGGCAGGACAAAGGGATCTCTTACCTGGGAATCATTATACCCTCAAACCTAACCAACTTGTTCTCCCTAAACTATACCCCCCTACTCTCCCGCATACGGAAAGACCTAGAGGAATGGGGAGGATCCCCTCTGCCATGGTTTGGCAGGATTAACACCCTAAAGATGGACACCCTACCCAAACTCCTGTACCTGTTCCAAACGGTTCCCATCCACGTCCCCAAATCCTATTTCACCTCCCTACGCTCGCTAGCCATTAGATTCTTGTGGAGCCGGGGACTCCCCAGAGTTAAATTTAAACTACTCACGCTGCCAAAAACATTGGGAGGTACAGGCCTCCCGGACTTCGAGACCTACCACAAGGCCACTCTTATGGCCCGCACACTAGAATGGTTCCCCCGTCCTTTCTGCAAGGCCTCGGTGACAGTTGAACAAGACCTCTCCCCTGTAGACCTCCGGGCCCTACTATGGGGCTACAAACAAGAGTACACTCATCTGACATCCCTATCACCACTGACCCTAGCCTCTCTGCAACTATGGTATAAGAAAGGACTCAACACTACCCTTTCCTCCGACCCAAGCCCCCTGACATCCCTTTTTGATCACCCCGCACTCCCACAAGGAATAGGGGCAACCACCATAGGGTCCTTCAAACGCTCCGAGTGGCCAATAGCCCGTACATTTGTACACTCATCACAAGGGACCCCGGTAGCTCCAGCAGGCCCCGGAGATTGGCTCACAACCTTACACATGTCTACCTTTACCAAACACCTACATTCCTCCTCTCAAATACACCGCAAGCTCACCAGTTTTGAGGAGATATGTTCGCTCCAAGAAACTCCCAAACACCTCCTTTCCTCCTTATATAACCTACTACAGACCCTAACACATGATCAACTCCCGCACTATACCAGGATGTGGTCTGCGGATCTGGGTGAAGACATCTCTGCGCCGGAATGGCAAACATCTTTTTATTTTACGCACAAATCTACCATCTCTTGCTACTCCCAGGAAAAGAATTACAAGCTCCTGTCTAGATGGTACAGGGACCCTGCAACTCTGCACAAAATCTTCCCATCAGCTCCGCCCACCTGTTGGCGCTGTGAAACCTCTATTGGAACTTATATGCATATCTGGTGGGACTGTGAGAGGATCCGCCCCTTCTGGACGCAGGTATTTGACTGTTATAACCTCGTGGCTGATAGACCAGTTCCTATTTCCCCGAAAATTGCACTACTCTCTATACTGCCCGGGTCTTTAAAGTCGCAGAAGCAAAGATTGCTCCGTTTCTTTATGTCCTCTGCTAGGCAACTGATACCCGCTTACTGGAAGACAAAGAACACCCCTCCACTATCACGGTGGGTATCGATTATGAATGACACCATGAGAATGGAGGAGTTACTGGCTCTAGACAATGATACATACACCAAATTTATAGCTCAATGGTCAATATGGCTCCGCTTCTCCTCCTCTGATACCCTGCTGAACAAAACCGCGGACATATAGGGACATACCAGATCCCCTCCTACCCTACCCTCCCTGGACATAACTGTGATCCTCCCCTCCCCCCTGCCTCCCCCCTCCCTACCTTCCTGCCCACCCCCCCCCCCCACCACCCCATCTCTTCTCTACTTTACTCTATCCTTTTCTCTCTGCTCCTCCTATCTTTCCTTCTCCACGTTACTTACTGTATACTGTTACATATAGTGACTCATGAACTGCCTTCGCTAGCACTACCTCCTGGACCAGAGAACAGGTTTTCTTCCCCACCCCCCGAGCATGTGAGCGGAGGTCGGCTGTGGACGATAGTCGTTGGTTGGCCTTCCGCAATTATCCTTCTGTTACCGTTCTTTGTATACAATTACCTCATGTTGTTCACTGTTTTACTGTTTTCTTTTTGTGAAATACCAATAAAATATTTTCAACACTAAAAGGTAATTTGCAGTTTAGTTTAGTTGTTTTCTATGTAGGTTCAATCGGGGATAGCTAAATATTCATAACAGCTTTTGTCTGAAAATGTATTATTGTTTTTAATAATTATCTACAGGTTATTCTACTTATATTTTTGTAACTGAATTACAAATAATAGAAATAGTCTAAGTTGTTGATATATGATCTTTCCTTTTCGTACCTCTTGAATAACCCAATAGGATTGCTCCCTCACTCTTTGATTTTGCACACACCTGACAAGCCCATTTTTATGGCGCGTACACACAATCGCACATTCCGACAACAAAATCCATGTTTTTTTTTTCGACGGATGTTGGCTCAAACTTGTCTTGCATACACACGGTCACACAAAATTGGTTGGAAATTTCAAACGTCAAGAATGCGGTGACGTATGACGGCACTATAAAGAGGAACTTCAAGACCAAGTGCGCCTTCCTCTAATCTCGTGTTAGTAGTAGTTTGGTGACAGACGATTCGCGCTTTTCAGCCTCCTGATTTTCCGATCATTACTGCTCTTCAGTTTGTTCTTGTGGGTTCGTATTTATATTACGTATTTGATTTTCAGTGCTTTCTTGTGTGCTCGTTTCTGAATTTCAGCTTCGGCCTTTCTGTTTTTCAGTGCTTTCTGTTTGTTCGTTCTGACCAGCCGACTGTTTTGAAGCCATGGGGACCCTCACCTTGGACCAGAGGGTTTATAACTACTGTCTGGCCAGAGCCAGATGAGTGGTGGAGAATGCTTTCGGGATAATTGCCAGCCGGTTCCGCCTATTCCTTAGGCCAGTCAACATGGCGGAATATAAACTTAACCAGATAATCCTTGCATGCTGCATTCTGCACAACTATTTAAGGAGAAATTCAATGAACTATGTGGCCTCAGTTGGGCCTAAGGCTGGACTTCAACAAGAAACCCTGATGGCGCTTGATGCTGGCCGTCCTGGCTTGCGCCCGCAAAATAAGACAGAAGTATGTTGAGTACTTTGCGGGTAGGGAGGCCATTGATATGCCAGGAACTGTTTAACCACTTGCGGACCGGCGCACGAAGAGAAACGTCGGCAGAATGGCACGTACAGGCAGGAGGGCGTATATATAAGTCCCTCCTTAATGCCTGTCCGTGCCATCGGGAGCGGCGCGCTCCCGCGCCGGTCGGGACCCCCGTGAGTCCGGTTGCGGTCCCCGCGGACTCGATCGCCGCGGGGACCCCCGCGATCGTCTCACGGGAAGTCTGAACGGGGAGATGCCGAGATAAACAGCATCTCCCCGTTCTGCCTAGCAACTAGTGACGCCGATCTCTGCTCCCTGTGATTGGAGCAGAGATCAGCATTCACTAGCTGACAGCCACACCCCCCCACAGTAAGAAACACACCCCTAGGCTTACTTAACCCCTACACTGCCCCCTTGTGGTTAACCCCTTCACTGCCAGTGTCATTTATACAGGAATCAATGCATTTAAATAGCATTGATTGCTGTATAAATGACAATGGTCTCAAAAATGTGTCAAAAATGTCCGATGTGTCCGCCATAATGTCGCAGTCACAAAAAAAATCGCAGATCGCCGCCATTACTAATAAAAAAAAATTATTAATAAAAATGCTATAGAACTATCCCCTATCTTGTAAACGCTATAACTTCTGCGCAAACCGATCAATCGCTTATTGCGTTTTTTTTTTTTTTTTTTTTTTACCAAAAATATGTAGAAGAATACGTATCGGCCTAAACTGAGGAAAAAATATGTTTTTTTATATATTTTTGGGGGATATTTATTATAGCAAAAAATAATGTGTTTTTTTCCAAAATTGTCGCTCTTTTTTGTTTATAGCGCAAAAAATTAAAAACTGCAGCGGCGATCAAATACCACCCAAAGAAAGCTCTATTTGTGGGAAAAAAAGGACGTCAATTTTGTTTGGGAGATACGTCGCACGACCGCGCAATTGTCAGTTAAAGCGACGCAGTGCCGAATCGCAAAAAGGGGCCTGGTCCTTTGGCTGCAAATTGGTCCGGTCTGAAAGTGGTTAAGAAACATTTTATCAACAATTTTTGAACTTAAACTGAAAGAAGATTTCCTTTTGATTTACTGCCTGGGTTACTTTTAGCTGTCTTCTAGGTTCTCCAATGGGCTTTTCTTTTTGGACATTTTTTTCAATAGTGCAAATGTAATTTATTTGATACATGAGGTGACAATCTCTTCTTCAGCAAACTATTATTAAGTTGTGGGTCTGCTACACAGTTGTGGGTCTGTTAACCACATGCCGACCGGCGCACGACGATATACGTCGACAGAATGGCACGTACAGGCAGGAGGGCGTATATATACGTCCCTCCTTTCGCCTGTCCGTGCCATCGGGAGCGCGCCGGGAGCGGCGCGCTCCCGCGCCGGTCGGGACCCCCGTGAGTCCGGCCGCGGTCCCCGCGGACTCGATCGCCGCGGGGACTCCCGCGATCGTCTCACGGAGCGGCTGAACGGGGAGATGCCGAGATAAACAGCATCTCCCTGTTCTGCCTAGCAACTAGTGACGCCGATCTCTGCTCCCTGTGATTGGAGCAGAGATCAGCATTCACTAGCTGACAGCCACGCCCCCCCACAGTAAAAAACACACCCCTAGGCCTACTTAACCCCTACACTGCCACCTTGTGGTTAACCCCTAAACTGCTAGTGTCATTTATACAGAAATCAATGCATTTAAATGCATTAATTGCTGTAAAAATGACAATGGTCCCAAAAATGTGTCAAAAATGTCCGATGTGTCCGCCATAATGTCGCAGTCACAAAAAAAATCGCAGATCTCCGCCATTAATAATAAAAAAAAAATTATTAATAAAAATGCTATAAAACTATCCCCTATCTTGTAAACGCTATAACTTCTGCGCAAACCGATCAATAATCGCTTATTGCGATTTTTTTTACCAAAAATATGTAGAAGAATACGTATCGGCCTAAACTGAGGAAAAAAAATGTTTTTTTTTATATATTTTTTGGGGATATTTATTATAGCAAAAAATAAAAAATAATGCATTTTTTTCAAAATTGTCGCTCTATTTTTGTTTATAGCGCAAAAAATAAAAACCGCAGGGGCGATCAAATACCACCAAAAGAAAGCTCTATTTGTGGGAAAAAAAGGACGTCAATTTTGTTTGGGAGCCACGTCGCACGACCGCGCAATTGTCAGTTAAAGCGACGCAGTGCCGAATCGCAAAAAGGGGCCTGGTCCTTTGGCTGCAAATTGGTCCGGTCTGAAAGTGGTTAATGTATGTAATGCATTACTGACCAAAATATTCCTCTTTTTTTTCAGCACCATGAATGAATCTTGTGGAGGCAAATTAGAAAGCACTGTGGGAGTTATTTACTAAAGGCAAATCTACTTTGCACTCCAAGTGCACTGCAAAAGTGCACATGAAACTGCACTTGGAGTGCAAAGTGGATTTGTCTTTAGTAAATAACCCCCATTGTCACTGTAAACACCAACTTACTACAAAAATCGCTATTGAGCATTGAAATAAGAAGCCACACATTGTTGAGTAGAAAACATTTTACTCAAAGCACATTCACATGTGCGTTTAGAAAAGGGTTTTTGAACAAACCAGTCTGGTGGCTTCGATATCCGGTTCTTCGGTGGGGTAAAACTCTTTCTCCCCTTGTATTGAACAGGGTGACCACCAATGTCAGTCTGTCCGGGTGGGGAGAGGTCCTAGGACTGAGCTCTGCTCAAAGTTGTTGGACGTTGGTGAAATCCAGACTTCCAAGTAATGTCTTGGAACTTCATGCAAATGGACAAGTCTGGATCATGGAAGAATCGACTTCGGGGGCTCCCGGTATGGTTCCAGTCAGGGGAGGCAACGGCGGTGGCTTATGTCTTTCGCCAGGGTGGGCCAAGATAGGCTGTTGGCGGCCCTGGCTGTTGCCAGTATTCTCCGGTGGGGAGATCGTCTCGTTCCGGTCATTTCTGGCATATGCTTTCCAGGGGTAGAATACTGTATAACGGATACCTCAGTTGGTTAGGGTTGGACCACGGGGTGGGCCCTTCATGGGGCCGTGTTTCATCGTATTTGTCTCTGCTGGGGCATGCCTGAGGCAGCATCCTGGCTCAACAGGATGGTACCAAGGTTTCTGGCAAGGTCACAGGAGCTTCTGGGGGCTCTAGTGACCCATGTTTGCTCTATGCCTTTCCTTCTCTCCAGCCTTTGCGGTGTCTTCTTGGCAGGATCTCGGCTGCTGTGTTTCCGGTCAATTTATTGGATCCGGTTGGGTCCCGGTGGTCTGGGTACGCTGACCGGGGGTGCCCGGTCACCAACGTTTTCCTTGGCAACTGCCTCTCAGGAAGGACCTACTGTCTCATGGACCGTTCTTCCATGCTGTTTTTAGAGTCACTTTTTTTTAACGGCCTGGCTGTGATGAGCCAGGTGCTGCCGTTTCCAAAACTGCTGATGGGGGGTTAGAAAAAATGGGCCCTGAGTACCATCGAGGCCTAGGTGTCAGCCTGGGTGGTCTTCAGCGCCTCCTGGTCTCGCACTTCCTGGTGCGTACCTATTTATTTATTTTATTTATTTATTTATTTTATTTTATTTTTTCCCCCAGGGGTTAGGCGTCTGTTTCCACCAGTACGGTTTTTCTACTGCCGTGGGATCTGAACTTGGTAATTTCGGTTCTCCAGAAGCCTCTCTATCTCTCTTTCAAGATATTTAGGAGATTCCAATACTTACTCTGGCGGAAGGTGGCCTCTTGGTGGCCATCACCTCCGCTCACAGGGTGTCAAAAAGGGGGACGTTATCTTGTCGTTTACCTTACCCAGGTTAAGGTGGTGCTTTGCCCTTTTTTACAGGGTTCCGTCCTTGGATTTCCATTTTGAATAAGGTCATTGTGTTGCTCCCTTTTGTCCCTGGTCAGCAAGGAATTTGCCTTATCTGCCCAGAAGGGGTATTGGCAGACAAGCCAAGAAAGGGTTCTGTTTTTTTCTGTGACTCTTCTCTGGATGGAGGGCTATTCTGTCAAGAATCGGGTGCCTCCTTTCCGGTTAGGGTGCTTTCTTCTCGGGCGCTTTGGGCTTCTTGGGCCTTTGGTCAGCATGCTTCCATTGTGCAGGTTTGCAAGGTGACCACCGGTCGTCAGTGTACATGTTCACAAGTCTACGAAGTGAACGGGTTGACATCTGCGGATGCCTCTTTTGGCTGCAAGTTTTTTGCAGGCCGCTGGTTAGAGGGTCTATTTCCTCCTTGAAGGGGTATCGTTCAGGTTGGGTTCCAGCCTGTCCTGAGTGAAGTTCCTGTTACCTGGTTGGCTCTTGTATTAGCCTTGGGATTTTTCGTTCGCCCCCCCCTCATGTTGGCACTGCTTTGAGACATCCATATTGTTATGAAGGCTGTGTCTGTCAATGAACGAATGAGAAAATAGGATTTTTTACTTACCATAAAATCCATTTCTCTGAGTTCATTGACAGACACAGCATCCACCTCTTTTGATACTTCTATTACTGCTTGCTACTAAACTGAATACCTAGATCAGGGAGGGGGTTATATACTGACTAAGGATGGCTCATGGGCATGGCCAGGTGCTTGTTTGCTTTTTTGTTTTGCCCAGTCTTACTCTTAATAGAGGCGATATAACCCTATCGTTATGAAGGCTGTGTCTGTCAATGAACTCAGAAAAATAGATTTTACGGTAATCCTATTTTTTGGGCATTCTTTTGGACACATGCTGCGTACCAATAGTTTGGACCTTCCGGAAAATCGTCCACTCCCGGGCACAAATGGCCCTCCCCTACCCAGTGTTTTTGTGGGGAGGAGGCCCTATTCAGGGCACAATCTAACTGTACAGAAGAGTGTGTTCAGTTATCAGCTAACAAGAGCAGGAAGAGTTGTCAAATGTGCATTTGGCATTTTGGCAAACAAATGGCGGGTCATGCACACTCCCGTCGTCTTGAACATGCAAAATTCGGTCTGTGCTGTTAAAGCTGCATGTACCTGGATGGATTTGAGTTTAAGGACTCATTACTTCAGAACATGGAAAGGGCTCATTGCACTGGTGTTCGTGGAAGTAGACAAGGTACTCATGTCAGGGATCAATTTGCGTCCTACTTTGTCTCCAGCAGGGCAGGTCCCATGGCAGCTTGAGGCAATTAAATCATTTAAAATATTTATTAAAGAGTAAAGTTTTACCCTGTATCTGTTAATATAACTATATACTAAGCTGTACTTAATAATAAAAAAAATGCTTTATTGATAAGTCTTTTTTTTTTTTTTATATGTTTATCTGTGTGTACAGCATCCATACAATATCCACAATAATAGGGGTCAGAGTGTGCCCTCATGTATTTGTGACATGCTGACAGCTATCTACTTGTGTGTCCCCATGTAGCCTTGTTATGCCTCCTGCTGGAAGCTGCAGCTGTATCAAGTACCTGCTAAAGACTGGAAAGTTGTGGAGGCCTCTCTTGCACCTTCTGCTCAACACTCGGTGGAGCCAGAGAGTGTGAGAGCAAGAGGTGGCACATGTGCTGGAGTAGCTGGCAACATTAATAAAGTGATTGTACTGTATTTTTTGTTTTTTTAAATAACAAACATGTTATTCTTACCTCCTCTGTGCAGTTGGTTTTGCACAGAGCAGCCCATATCCTCCTCAGGTCCCTCTTCTGTGCTCTTGACCTCTTTCTCCTATGGAATGCCCCCACAGCCAGCAGCTTGCTATAAGGGGCACCATAATGAGCACATGCCTAGGAATATGAGCATAAACTTGACCTGTTTTATCTATTCAAAAATAACAGATTCCAAGCACCAGTAAACAATACGAGTTTATACTCTTATTTCTATGCATTGCTTAGGTGCTTATACTAATAAACTTATGAACAAGGAGGCAATAGATGTGCCATTCCAGTTCATCATGGCCACATTCCTACACACATGCAAGTTTTGGAGTGGAGATGTGAACCAGAACCATCTCCATAGAGAATAATTGAATTTTTTTCCCCAGCGTTTTGTAGCTTTAGGCTACCAAACGCTCAGGTGTGAATGGGGCCTCAGAGTTAATCTGTCAGGCATGTGAGGCTGCTCTTTTACAACTGTTCACAAATTTCAGACTCTAATATCTTATTATGGAGCTATTAACATGGTACTTTTTTCCCCAGAGTTGAAAAAATATTTGTAAATGATAATGTTTACCAAGTGCAACATTTTTTTAACCGGAAATTCCTCAATATTATGTGTGTCACATCTGCAAAGAAGATTAATCACCCAAGCCGCTGGACTTTGGCATGCAAGAATTCTTGCATTCCTACATCAATCTGTGAAAGGGAAAAAAATAAATGTAGATGTTTAGTTTCTCTATTTTGAATCAAGCTATGTTAGAATTTTGTTCAATGTAAAATCTAGTTTTATGAAAGTAGAGGTCAGCAGAAACCAATCATACCCCGGGTGTCATTTTCATATTTCAGATAACTGAGGGCTTACACAACTAGGGGTGCACCGAATGGATATTTTGGTACCGAAAATGGTGGATGCACTTTGCCGAAAACCTAAAATTACAGTTTTTAACCGGTTCCCGACTGGCGCGCGACGATGTACGTTGGCAGAATGGCATGGACAGGCATAAGGGCGTACAGGTACGTCCCTTTAAGAATTCCGCCGTGCCATCGCGTGCGCGCCGGTCGGGACCCCCGTGAGTCCGGTCGCGGGTCCCGTGGACTCGATGCCGCAGGGATACCCGCGATCGTCTCACGGAAAGGCTGAACGGGGAGATGCGGAAGTAAACAGCATCTCGCCATTCTGCCTAGCAACAAGTCACACTGATCTCTGCTCCCTGTGATTGGAGCAGAGATCAGTGTTCACTAACACAGCCATGCCCCACACAGTTAGTAACACGCCCCTAGGAACACTTAACCCCTACACTGCCACCCCCTGGTTAACCCCTTCACTGCCAGTGTCATTTACACAGGAATCAGTGCATTTAAATAGCACTGATTGCTGTATAAATGACAATGGTCCCAAAAATGTCAGATGTGTCCGCCATAATGTCGTATATATATGTGCGTATGTATATATGTGTGTGTGTGTGTGTGTGTGTGTGTGTGTATATATGTATGTGTATGTGTATATATATATATATATATATATATATATATATATATATATATATATATATATATATATATATATATATATATATATACAGTGGTGTGAAAAAGTGTTTGCCCCCTTCCTCATTTCCTGTTCCTTTGCATGTTTGTCACACTTAAGTGTTTCGGAACATCAAACCAATTTAAACAATAGTCAAGGACAACACAAGTAAACACAAAATGCAATTTGTAAATGAAGGTGTTTATTATTAAAGGTGAAAAAAAATCCAAACCATCATGGCCCTGTGTGAAAAAGTGATTGCCCCCCTTGTTAAAACATACTATAACTGTGGTTGTCCACACCTGAGTTCAATTTCTCTAGCCACACCCAGGCCTGATTATTGCCACACCTGTTCACAATCAAGGCATCACTTAAATAAGAGCTGCTTGACACAGTAAGGTCCACCAGAAGATCCTTAAAAGCTACACATCATGCCGAGACCCAAAGAAATTCAGGAACAATTGAGAAAGAAAGTAATTGAGATCTATCAGTCTGGAAAGGGTTATAAAGCCATTTCCAAAGCTTTGGGAATCCAGCGAACCACAGTGAGAGCCATTATCCACAAATGGCGAAGACATGGAACAGTGGTGAACCTTCCCAGGAGTGGCCGGCCGCCCAAAATTACCCCAAGAGCGCAGCGACGACTCATCCAAGAGGTCACAAAAGACCCCACAACAACATCCAAGGAACTGCAGGCCTCACTTGCCTCAGTTAAGGTCAGCGTTCATGCCTCCACCATCAGGAAAAGACTGGGCAAAAATGGCCTGCATGGCAGAGTTCCAAGGAGAAAACCACTGCTGAGCAAAAAGAACATCAAAGCTCGTCTCAATTTCTCCACAACACATCTTGATGATCCCCAAGACTTTTGGGACAACATTCTGTGGACCGATGAGACAAAAGTGGAACTCTTTGGAAGGTGTGTGTCCAAGTATATCTGGCGTAGAAGGAACACTGCATTTCAGAAAAAGAACATTATACCAACAGTAAAATATGGTGGTGGTAGTGCGATGGTCTGGGGCTGTTTTGCTGCTTCAGGACCTGGAAGATTTGCCGTGATAAAAGGAACTATGAATTCTGCTGTCTACCAAGAGATCCTGAAGGAGAATGTCCGACCATCTGTTCGTGTACTCAAGCTGAAACGAACTTGGGTTCTGCAGCAGGACAATGATCCTAAACACACCAGCAAGTCCACCACCGAATGGCTGAAGAAAAACAAAATGAAGACTTTGGAGTGGCCTAGCCAAAGTCCTGACCTGAATCCTATTGAGATGTTGTGGTATGACCTTAAAAAGGCCGTTCATGCTCGAAAACCCTCTAATGTAACTGAATTAGGACAATTCTGCAAAGATGAGTGGGCCAAAATTCCTCCAGGACGCTGTAAAAGCCTCATTGCACGTTATTGCAAACGCTTGGTTGCAGTTGTTGCTGCTAAGGGTGGCCCAACCAGTTATTAGGTTTAGGGGGCAATCACTTTTTCACACAGGGCCATGATGGTTTGGATTTTTTTTCACCTTTAATAATAAACACCTTCATTTACAAATTGCATTTTGTGTTTACTTGTGTTGTCCTTGACTATTGTTTAAATTGGTTTGATGTTCCGAAACACTTAAGTGTGACAAACATGCAAAGGAACAGGAAATGAGGAAGGGGGCAAACACTTTTTCACACCACTGTATATATATATATATATATATATAAAATTTTTTTTTTATTTATTTGGGGGATATTTATTATAGCAAAAAGTTAAAAATATGTGTTTTTTTTTCCCAAAAAAATTGTCTTTTTTTTTTTGTTTATAGCGCAAAAAAAAAAAAAAAAAAAAAAACGCAGGGGCGATCAAATGCCACCAAAAGACAGCTCTATTTGTGGGGAAAAAAAGGACATCAATTTTGTTTGGGAGCCACGTCGCCCGACCACACAATTGTCAGTTTAAAGCGACGCAGTGCCGAATCGCAAAAAGTGGTCTGGTCTTAAGCCAGCAAAATGGTCCGGTCTGAAAGTGGTTAAGCTGGGTACAAACTAGAAGTTTTTTTTCAACACGGTGGGCCAAATGAAAGGGAAGAAAAAAAAAAAAAACTGTCGCCACTGTACAAGTGATTTTATTGCGGCGCAAAGTGCATAAAGAAATGGATGAGTGAGTTTGGGGTGGAGGAACTTGACTTGCCGGCACAGAGTCCTGACCTCAACCCGATGGAACACCTTTGGGATGAATTAGAATGGAGACTGCTAGCCATGCCTTCTCATCCACATCGGAGACTGACCTCACAAATTCGCTTCTGGAAGAATAATCGCACTTTCCCATAGACGCACATCTAAACCTTGTGGACAACCTTCCCAGAAGAGTTGAAGCTGTTATAGCTGCAAAGGGTGGGCCAACTCAATGTTGAACCCAACGGGCTAAGACTGGGATGCCATTAAAGTTCATGTACATGTAAAGGCAGGCGTCCCAATACTTTTGGTATTCTAGTGTATATTAAACAGGATATGCTGGGGTTTGATTAACTTGATTATATTTTTACAGATTGATTGTTCATAACTAGAGATTGCTTTATTTTCATTATTACTATTTCAACAACTGTTCTTTAATCAAGCGCATTATGCTATTTAGCTTAACAAGACAGTATACAGTCCAATTAATCCATTGATCTTAAAGCCATTTAAAATACAGTTAGATGTAATGTTGTTAAAGCCGAAGTAATCCCTGGGAATTTAAGGCAGGCCTTCAGATAAACAAGCCGCTTTAAAAGATGCTCATCTTTAAATACATTCATTGCAGATAGTAATCAGGAGTAGCATATTGTTTTCTGTATCGTGCTCAAGTTATTTTTAGGACTGGGTGAAAACCATACATTTTTAAATATCAGACTAAGCTAATTT
Source organism: Lithobates sylvaticus (assembly GCA_028564925.1). NCBI lineage: Eukaryota > Metazoa > Chordata > Amphibia > Anura > Ranidae > Lithobates > Lithobates sylvaticus. Next base: position 174,346,420 of record CM053028.1, on the reverse strand, counting down.
AATGTGTGTGTGTGTGTCGAAATTCATCTGGTTCAGCAGGGACTGGCCATATTTTGATCCATGTATAAGCAGCCTGGTTGTACACAAATTGATCTATCAATCGACTTGTGTACAACCAGAAATATACAATGGAAGAAAGCCGCGCTAGAAAATGATATTCTGAATAAACCACAAAAAAGACACAAAAATAGTGATCAATAGTCTGTGTAAGAAATCAATAAAATATTCATAGGTCTTTAAAGTCCATATGTGACTAAAAGTGATAAGTGACAAAAAATATTGTGACAATGTAGTATCCAAAAAGTGAATGTGAAAGGAAATCCACCAGGTGACCTTAATCCACCACCGCTCTAATGATGCGCTTACCAGAGGGCAAGCTTTAATAAGCCTGTAACTCGATTGTCATCAAGGTATAACCGGGCCACTAGACATCGCCTCCAAAACCCATTCTCAGCTGGTGATAACGACCAAAATCCTGGATAAGGCAGACCTTCCCTTATGGGGTATCTATGGAATCGAACGCCTCCAAAGATATGAAGCCAGGGAACCATACACTCTCAGCATGTGGATAGATAAGAATGAGGGATGCTCCCATAGTGTGAAACCATATTAAAATTTTATTAAATCAGATAAAAGTTCTACTTACATCAACTCAAAATAATGCTCGCAGAGTACACATAAAAACGCTGCCGGCCGGCTAGCAGAACACCCGCTCACAGTGTGGAACGTGATGACGTCAGTGCGTCCAGCCTCCCTACGTCCGTTTCGTCTATTGACGTCTTCTGGGGAACGGGGCAACTTGTGTACAACCAGCCTGCCTATACATGGATCAAAATATGATCTATCAATTAACTATGTGTACAGAGAGCCTGTTGGGGTTTTCCTGATCGATCCTTTCCACCGGATACAGCTGACAACACTGATCCCTATTTTCTGATGGCAGGGAAGCCTTTCCACTGTCAGAATACAATAACGCAGCAGGAGTGATTCCCCTCATTCACATCAAGTGCTTGGGTAGGGGAACCGGCTAATTCATTTATTTTTCATTCAACCCAAAGGTTGGACAAAAAAAAAAAAAAAGAATAATGTATTATTAGCCTTAGATCTAGGAATATAAGAAACAAGTGCTCCTGGGTAATTTCACTATCAGCCTTGATGTTTCAACACTTAAGGTCCAGAATATAGAAAATCTGTTTCTATAATTACTACTCACCATTGCTCTACAGATTTTTCTGGCTGTCAATGAAAATGAACTGACACATAGTTCATGATGTTAGGGAATTGAATGAAATGAAAGGAAGGGGTTTGTGTTTCCCACTGTAAACGGTCATAGATGAAATAGTGCTTATGGTTACCCAATCACATTCATGCATCATAAAAAAGCTGTATAAACTAGAAAGCTGTAAAGATCTCATGTAAATAATTCATTTTTTTTTTTAACCCATACACATTAGCTCTACAAAGCAAAAGGGTTAAAAACAAGTCATTGGAAAACTTTACCGATAGTACATTTTCAACATCTTCCATACCTCTTTGCTGCTCTAAGTTTACCAGTAATCATTTCCTATGTACTATACATGTCTTTAGTTACATGATCCAGTTGCTGGCAGTCCTCACAAATCAGCTGCTTGGGTAACCGCAACAATAAGGTATTTAAGTGGGCCAGGTTGTGCCAAGTTAGGTTATAAGTGGTCATGTTTATATGGTTTTGAAATATTTTCTCAATTAACTTTTTATTGTTTTACAAAAAAATGAAAGGAAATAACAATACAGCGTTATGGTATCTTCCATATAGCAACGTTTGTGCCCAATCGGGTTCGGTAATACAGATAAGTTACATTTTTCTTTTTTAATCAACAAACTTAGTGTCGTTATTCAGTAGTATATGTAAACTTTCAAAAAGGCATACGTTCATAACTCGGTTCTCTTCCCAGTCTAAGTGGGGGCAGAGAGGGTGTGAGAAGACACAGTTGGTGGGGGAGAAGAAGAAGAAAAAGGTAGGGGAGGAGGGGGGGTAGTGGTGTGGCTCGACCATCGGCTCCGGGCGGACCCTCAAATTTACGCCAGTCCTCCCAGACCTTGTCGTGTATTTCAAGTCTATCTTGCATCCTGGCTGTCATCTTTTCCATCAGTTCTACATCCTTTATTCTAGCGTATAGTTCTGATTGGGAGGGCGGGTTTTGCCGTTTCCAGCAGAGAGCGACCAGGCACCGCGCAGCTGTTAGGACATGGCTGAGCAGTTTTTTGGTGTGTTTGGGAATGTGTGGAGGCATTAGTCCCAATAGGAAAGACTTCGGGGAATTAGGAATCTGTGTTCCCGCTAGGTTTGAGAGTAGCTGTTGTGTTTCCCCCCAGAAAGCTGTTATCTTGGGGCATGTCCAGTAGATGTGGTACAGTGTGCCTTTTTCCGACAGGCAGCGCCAGCATCTGTCCGAGCTGGAGGGATATATAGCGTGCAATTTATCTGGTGTTAGGTACCAGAAGTATAGTATTTTATAGGCGTTCTCTTTGTAGAGTGTGCAGAAGGAGCTTTTTGCCGCCTGCGACCAAATCGTTTGCCAGGTGGTCTCTGGTAATTCCTCGCCTATGGCCTTCTCCCAGCGAAGCATGTATGCATGTTTCCCTCGGTCAGAGAAGGAGTAATCATTTAGCACCTTATATATATCTGATATGAGACCTCGTCTCGCAGCTCCCTCCAGTATTATGGTCTCGAACGTCGTTGGCGCTGAAAACTGAAGGGTCGGGGCGATGGACTGGGCATAGTGCCTGATCTGTAAGTATCCGTAGAATACTTGGCGGGGTAGATCAAATTTCTTTTGGAGGTCGGAAAACGAGTGGAGCCTCCGCGTGCAGGGATGTACTAGGGTTTTGAAATATTTTATAGCTATTACTTAATTTTGTAGTATCTGCTCTTCAGTAATAGTGTTTTAAATTACTGTATATAGTAGCCAATTCATTACAAATAAAAAAATAATTGTTATTGCTTAAAACAGGGGTCCCAAAACCCCAGGCCATGGCCCGGGTTCCTGCTCCTGAACTTGTAATGCAGGATTCCTTGCTGAGGCGGTAGCTGCATCTGGTGGCCGACAAGCTGCAGCTTGTGGCTACAGTGACCAGCTGCATCTGGTGAGTTGAACACTTTAATTTTACATTACAATGGAATAATAGAAATGATCTGCTTCCATTATTCTGACACAATAACACCCATGGTGTCGGAATGATTGAAGCGCTAACACCAAATGTCCCCTTCCCGTCCAAATCTTCCACAAAACTGATCCCAGGTGGCAAAAAGGTTGGCGACCGCTGGCTTAAAGAATAATATTTTAGCATTTCTACAGCTTTTTGTTTATTGAAGTTTATTTAGAACCAGTGGATTAAGCTGCCCTTTTCTGGAATTCTGGAATTTTTCTGGAAAAAAAAATGGGTGGCTTAACGCCCCTAACTATAAGGGAATGCATTTTTCCTTTTGAAAGTAAACACCTGCTTTCTACCAAGCATTCCCTCCGTCTCACTAGACCAGCAAATGTGTGATTTGGATCAAGTCTCACCACGCAAGCCCTGTTGTCCCTCAGGGAGTGGTAGGCTTCCTGCACTGGGATACACACGTCAGGTAGAGTTAGTTCACTTATCACCGTTTTCGCTCTATAGACTACAGGGTTCTGGATTTCTTGATCTCGGAGGCTTTCTGCAAGGCTGTTATTGCTGTCTAGCTTTTTCTATCTGTGATATTGGCTCCATGTTTCCCTTCCTATTTTATTTTACTTTAATTTCCTTTCATTTTTGTTTTTATGAGCTGGCACAACCTTTCTTGGTTTGTACAGTTCCTTTTTCTGTTCACGGCATCAGTAGTTTTCTGTTGCTCAGGCATGGCCTGCCTGCCTGTTGTGTTTTTTTTTTTTTTTTTCAAATGGGAAACCGTGACCTCTCCCCTGTACCTGGGAACCTGAGCCCGAATGTGCTTCTGGAAGCCTGTCTTTTTTAAAAATGGTAATGCTCTGCCATTTCCAGCCCTTTCTCGCAGAACACAGAAATTTAGGTTTCCAATGTTTGAGTGTGAAAATCGAAATAATTTATGCATAAAAAGTCCATGTGTTAATATTTCCTTCAAATCGTGTTTGATCCACCGCCAATATGTGAAGACTTTCTTCTTACCAGAAGTCTATAACCCCCCCCCCCCCCCTGGTTACAGAGGGTCACAGAAAGCATGTGTTGTAAATGTGTCTCTCCTGGACCCTCAGACACTCCTGCAGATCTCTTTAATGCGCAGCCTCCAGAGCATAAACAAAAATGCCCAGCACTCTTCAATCCACCTCTCATAGACCGGAGCTCATCGTTATAGAACAGTAGCATGAAAGCGAGAAGAGGCTCTAATAGTATAAAACCCTCTGTTTATTTCAAAAGTAAAACAGCAATTACACTTACAGCAATTGAAGATATGGAGAGCCTTAAGTCCGGTGCACCGGCCGGCACTCTCACAGACAAACCTGTCCTTCCTGGATCTCCAACAACAGACACAAGGTGACGTCAGCGCGTCGCTCATCTTAGTTCTGCGCGGGTGTAGATCATTTGTGTGAACGCATTTCTCTTTGGACTATCTCTAAGGCCCGGTTCACACTGCTGCGGTGCGGGAGATCGCATATGATTCGCACCGCACTGCAGTTCAAATCATATGCGATCTCTGTGCGATGCAAATTCAGCCATACAGATAGGTTGGCGACCGCTGGCTTAAAGAATAATATTTTAGCATTTCTACAGCTTTTTGTTTATTGAAGTTTATTTAGAACCAGTGGATTAAGCTGCCCTTTTCTGGAATTCTGGAATTTTTCTGGAAAAAAAATGGGTGGCTTAACGCCCCTAACTATAAGGGAATGCATTTTTCCTTTTGAAAGTAAACACCTGCTTTCTACCAAGCATTCCCTCCGTCTCACTAGACTGTAGGGATACTTTTGAAAAGAGGTCTAGCAAGGCTTGTTGGTTCCCCCATGCTATATTTAAAGTGGTTGTAAAGCCACTTTATTGTCTTTAATAGAATCCCCTGTGTTCCATTAAGTTATTTGCATTATAAAAAAGTTGTAGCTTCATACCTGATTTCAGAGCGCCACCAGGCGCTCGCATGACCGCCCACCACTCTCCTTACCGATTGGAGAACTACAGTGGGAGGGGCTGAGAATCCCCTGCTGATGTCAGCCGGGAGGAGGAGAGCGTCGGGTGATCATGTGAGCGCTGAGAGGTGCTCAGTAATAAGACATAAAGCGAAAAAAATTTTTTTTTATAAAGTACATACACTGGGCCACATAACCTAATGGAACATGGGGAGTCTATTAAGAAAACCAAGTTAATATAGCAGGAGGGGAGGGGCGGGGAACAGATCTGCCATGAGACTAGCTGACAGGCAGGGGGAGGGGAGAAGAGGTGGTGAGACGGTGGGATGATGGAGTCATGTAAACGGACTACTGTATCATGGCTCAGCAGCCACAGAGGGGAGGGCAGGATCAGCCAGGTATTTTTTCTTTTTTTTTTTTCTTCTTAGGGTTACAACCACTTTAATTTGGAATCCAGAGCAAGTGGGATGATGTTAGCTTCCTATTAAATGATCCCAAATGATGCTATATAGACACTCTGTAGTTGGGTTTCAGTAGTGTGAAACTTGTGTTTCTCCAAGAACACATTCCCCAACATGATTAGAGTTACTGTTGCTCGTGTTCTCACATCCTGAATTACTGGTTATGCAATTCAGGTTTCACATAAAATGGCAAAAGCTTCAACAACTGAACTTTGTGTTTTAATGATCATTTCCTATATTAGTATGCATCTATAAAAATAATAAAAAAAAAATATAAAAATCTTGTTTGCCTTGTGTCTTTTAGGCTCGGAATGTCAACACTGGAGAACTAGCAGCAATTAAGGTGATCAAACTGGAACCAGGTAAGAAGTCAGTGGTGCTTTTTATTTTCTAAAACTGGTGAAAGGGGTGCTGGTGTGAAAAATGGTTATCAGTACATAAAATAGAAAGGTGAATACAAATAAAGTATTATGATCCATTCAGCAGCTTTTGTTGCATACATGTGCATATGCATATTAATGAGTGTGTATGCTACTGGTTAAAAGCTTAATGACATGACTAATTTGTAGTTTTTATTTAATTTTAAGCAAGTTAACGCCATTAAATAACCTAAAACTTTGCACATATAGCAAACTGACAGAAGTAAAAGGTTAGAACCTATTTAACCACTTCAATACCAAGGACGTCATATGACGACCTTGGTATTGAGTGGGGATATCTGAATGATGCACGATGAGAACGATCATAGAGGCAGTTCCGCTGCTTGACCGTTCTTATAGGCAACGGGAGGGGACGTCCCCCCCTCCCCCCGCCATCTGGTGCTTCTCCGGGCTCTCCCATGCCATCGGGGGCCCAGAGCAAGAATCGCTCGCCGCCGGATGACGAGCATAGAGATTTCCGGTGACCAGATGGTCACCAGTCATCTCTATGACTGTCGGAGGCCCGGGCGCAACCCGGAAGTAGACAAAGCCGCGATCGCGGCTGTCAGCATGAGATCGTTTTTTTTTTTTTTTTTTTTTTTTTTTTTTTTTTTACCGATCTCATGCTTTCCAGCCTGTAGAGATGTGGGGTCTCTCCATAAAGAGGACCTGTCACATACATTCCTATTACAAGGAATGTTTACATTCCTTGTAATAGGAATAAAAGCGATCCAAAATTATTATTATTTTTTTTTTAAAGTGTAAAAATAAAAAAATAAAATTTATTTTGTCCCCGGTAGCTCGCGCTCAGAAGCGAACGCACACGCAAGTCCCGCCCACATATGTAAACGCCGCTCAAACCACACATGTGAGGTATCGCCGCATGCGTTAGAGCGCGTGCAACAATTCTAGCACTAGACCTCCTCTGTAACTCTAAACTGGTAACCTGTAAAAAATGTTTAAAGAGTTGCCTATGGAGATTATTAAGTACCGAAGTTTGGCACCATTCCATGATTGTGCGCAAATTTTAAAGCGTGACATGTTGGATATCTATTTACTCGGCGTAACATCATATTTCATATTATATAAAAAAAATTGGGCTAACTTTACTGTTTTTGTTATTTTTTTTATTCATAAAACCGTTTTTTTTTTTCAAAAAAAAAGGCGTTTGAAAAATTATTGCGCAAATACCGTGTGAGATAAAAAATTGCAATGACCGCCATTTTATTCCCTAGGGTGTCTGCTAAAAAAAAAACGTATATAATGTTTGGGGGTTCTGAGTAATTTTCTAGCAAAAAAATTATGATGTTTACATGAAGCAGAATAGGTCAAAATAGGCCCGGTATTGAAGTGGTTAAAAACTGACAAGTCCTAACTATAAGGTAAATTTAAATGACATAAAAAAGCCTCTTCCATCTAACAACTACTGTATTCACAGTGGAAGTAATCTTTAGCCTTTAACCTCTGGAATATCTCCCCCCCCCCCCCCCGATTCAGCACTGCATTACTTTACCTGAAAATTTATTTTTTCCCCACAAATGGAGCTTTCTTTTGGTGGTACTTGATCACCTCTGCGTTTTTTTTATTTTTTATTTTTTTTTTTTTTTTTTGAGCTATAAACAATAAAGACCAACAATTTTCTGCTCTAAAACATATCAAAAACATTATTATTATTTTTTTTTTATTAATTTCTTCATAAAATCCAGGGGGCCTGTACAACTGTAAGTCGATACACCCCTAGCAGTGCACTTTAACCACCTGATTACTTTGCACTTAAACCCCCCTCGTGACCAGACGAATTTTCAGCTTTCGGCGCTGACGCACTTTGAATGACAATTGCGCGGTCATACAACACTGTACCCAAATGAAATTTTTACAATATTTCCCCACAAATAGAGCTTTCTTTTGGTGGTATTTAATCACAGCTGGGGTTTTTATTTTTTGCTAAACAAATAAAAAAAGATGGAAAATTAAAAAAAAAAGTAAAATCATGTTTAATAGTTTGTTATAAAATTTTGCAAACAGGTAATTTTTCTGCTTCATTGATATGCGCTGATGAGGCGGCACTGGTGGGCACTGATAGGCGGCACTGGTAGGCACGGATAAGCGGCACTGATAGGCTGCACTGGTGGGGACAGATAAGTCGGTACTGATGGGCACAGCAAAGATGGCACGGATGGGTGGCACTGGTAGGGGACACTGATGAGCACTGGTAGGTGACACTGATGTGCAGCACTGGCACTGTGGGCACTGACAGATGGCACTGTGGGCACTGACAGATGGCACTGGGGGCACTTTTATTAGCAATGGTGGGCACCATGGACCCTTGGCATATTGCAGTGAGAGGGACTTATCTCCCTCTCACTGCCGCCGGTGATCGGCTTTTTTCCTTTTCTCCTCGCGCTGTCAGCGCGAGCGGGAAAAAATGCCGATTACCGGCTCGGTAATTATCACATGATCAGCTGTCATTGGCTGACAGCTGATCACATGGTAAGGGGTCAGGATCGAACCCCTTACTCGGATCTGTGATCCAGCGAGTCTCACATACTCGCGGATCACAGAGGGGGGCGCGCAGGCAGCTCGTTGCCGGGACGACGTCAATAGACGTCGTCCCGGCACATCAGATCCGCGCTGTAGCCGTCATTTGGCTATGGCGCGGATCCCAGGCGGTTAAAGTGATGTGTCTCCAGAATAATGTGCAATTGACACAAAACTAGGATGGGGCGTGGTGCAGTTTTAACAGGTGCTCCCAACTGTCCCTGATTTGGAGCAATGTCCCTCTGTCCATCTTTCCCCCTCATTTGTCCCTCATTTTGGTCTGATCTATATAGTTGTATATAAAATGTACTTTTTATCTTTCAAAAAGCGTTTTATAGTGCTAAACCTTTCATCCAAATTCTAAATTGCTGCATTTGTAAATTTTAAAAGCCAACATAAAGTAATAGTAGTGGTAAAATAAAAACCCTTGTGGATTTAATTAACCTTTTTTTTTTTTTTTGGTAAACTCTCCTTTTAACCGCATGCCGACCAGCCACCGCAGTTATACTGCGGCAACATGGCTTGACTGCGCGAATGGCCGTCATGGTACGTCGATACCATAGATGGCTACTAGGGGGTGCGTGAGCGCCACACCGGAGGTGCGCGCACGTGCCCCCCGCTTGCCCACGGAGCCAATGCGATCGTTCGGGGCACACAGAGAAACAGGATCTGTGTGTGTGTAAACACACAATTTCCAGTTCTCTGAGGGGAGAACAGACAGATCGTCTGTTCATACAGGGTATGAACAACGATCTGTCATGTCCCCTGCACAGTCCCATCCCCCCTTCAGTTAGAACACACAATAGAACGCACTTAAACCCCTTCACTCCCAGTGACATTTTTAAAGTAATAAATGCAATTTTATAGCACTGATCGCTGTAAAAATGACAATGGTCCCAAAAATGTGTCAAAATTGTCCGACGTGTCCACCATAATGTCGCAGTCCCGATAAAAATCGCAGATCGCCGCCATTACTAGTAAAAAATAAAAATTATAATAAAAAAAAGCCATAAAACTTCCCCTATTTTGTAGATGCTATAACTTTTGCGCAAACCAATCAATATCCGCTTATTGCGATTTTTTATTTTTTTATTTTTTTATTTTTATTTTTTTACCAAAAATATGTAGAAGAATACACATCGGCCTAAACTATGGAAAAAAATAGTTTTTTTATATAAATGTTTTTGTGGGATATTTGTTCGGCCTCATGTACACAGGCTTTTTTGAGCGTTTTTTGCAGCTTAAAAACGCCTGTCCGTATTACTCTATGGCTTCATGCTCACCTAGGCGTTTTTGAGCTGCAAATGGCATAGGCGTTTCTTAGCTGTAAAAAAAAAAAAAACAGGACCAGTGCGTTCTGAGGCTCCAGCGTTAGAGCTGTAAAAACGTCAGATGCCGGCAAAAGGTGTTAAATGGCAATTAACGAGCCTTAACGCTGTGTTAAGCCTCGCCCGGCGTTTCTGTCTCTATTCATAATCAATGGTTCCCTATGGGAGCCCATTGATTTGAATAGAGGTCACACCAGAAGTCGGATCAACATGATCCGACTTGCGGTGCGACTTGTGTGCTGATGATCTACAAGGGAAACCCCGCAAAAATTAAGACATTTTTGCGTGAGGTTCCCCCCAAGACGATACCAGACCCTTCGGTCTGGTATGGATCTTAAGATCCATACCAAACCCTTATCCAAGCACGCAGCATGGTAGGTAAGGAAAGGGGGCGAACACCACCCCCCTCCTGAACCGTACCAGGCCGCATGCCCTCAACACGGGGAGGGTGGTGATTTGGGGCATGGGGGCCCTGCACCCCCCACCCCAAAGCACCTTGTCCCCATGTTGATGAGGACAAGGGCCTCTTACCGACAACCCTGGCCATTGGTTGTCGGGGGTCTGCGGGCGGGAGGCTTATCGGAATCTGAGAGCCCCCTTTATTAAGGGGGCCCCCCAGATGCCGGCACCCCACCCTATGTGAATGAGTATGGGGTACATCGTACCCCTACCCATTCACCTGGGGGAAAATTGTCAACATCGGAAAAGAGAAGACAACGACGGTGGCGGCAGAGGAGAAGACCGGGCCAACGCTAGTAAAAGAGCTGAAAGAAGATAGCGTTGGAGCTCGGCAGAAGGCACCAGAGAAGGGGAGAAGAGGCCAGAGAAGTCGAAAGAGACCCCCGAAGTCAGTAGAAGGCCACCGGAGCTGCCTAATAAATTACTTTAAAAACCTGTGTAGTGTGTTTTTTTTTTTGTTTTTTTTTATTGACACTTTTTCCCCAGGTGAACGGTGAACGATGTACCCCTTACTCGTTCAGATAGGGTGGGGTGCCGGGATCTGAGGTCCCCCCTGCCCCAAAGCACTAACCCCCCCCATGTTGAGGGCATGTGGCCTGGTACAGTTCAGGAGGGGGCAGTGTTTGCCCCCTTTCCTTACCCTTGGACCTTTCCTCCTTGGATCTTTGGGGGACCCTACGCCATTTTGTCAGTGTGGGGTTCCCCTTAATATCCATACCAGACCGGGCCTGGTATTGTCTTGGGGGGGGGGGGGGTACTAGCTTTACAGCCCATTTTTAAAAACGTCCGTGTGCATGAGGCCTTATAGCAAAAAGTAAAAAATATTGATTTTTTTTTTTTTTTTAATATGTTGCTTTTTTGTTTATAGCGCAAAAAAAAAAAATTCAGAGGTGATCAAATACCACCAAAAGAAAGCTCTATTTGTGGGGAAAAAAAGGATGTCCTTTTGTTTGGGAGCCACGCGCATTTGTCGGTTAAAGCGATGCAGTGCAGAATTGCAAAAAGTGCTCTGGTCTTTGGGCAGCCAAATGGTTTGGGTTAAGGAGGTGTGACAAGGGGTGTGTTCTATGACTACATACATTTGCTAGTAGGTGTCCCTCATTGCCATCTCAAAATGTTGGTAGGTATGGGTGCATACTTGCTAACTGGGCTAATCGCTTATGTTTGTTAAAAGTTTATGCTTGCCAGATGCTTGCTGAGAGCTCATGCTTGCTAAAAGTTTGCAAAAAAAAAAAACGTATGCTGCTAAAAAGCTTATGTTGCTAAAAACACATGGTTGCTAAAAACATGCCTACATAAGGCACATAGACTGAACTTATGTCTGCTTAAGCAACATACTCGTTGTCGCATAGACTCAACTCATGTCTGCATAAGGTACATGACACATGTCGCATGGGCTCATGTCTACGCGGGCATGTGACACGTCGCATGGGCTCGTGTCTGCGTAGGCACATGACACATGTTGCATAGGCTCGGGTTTGTGTAAGGCATGTGACGTGTGTCGCATGGGCTTGTGTCTGCGTAAGACATATGTCGCATAGGCTCGTGTCTGTGTAAGGCGTGTAACACATGTCGCATGGGCTCGTGTCTGCATGTGGCACGTCGCATAAACTCGTGTTTGCGTAAGGCGCATAGACACATGTCTGCATGAGACACATTTTTGCATATATATTGTACAGGACGCCGTGGCTGGGTCCTGGAAGGACGCTATATTTCCCCTCTGTTTGTTTGGACTGTGGTCCCTTTTAAGGGAACAAAAAGGGTTAACTCACCTGGCGGAGAAAGTGGGTTTAAAACAATACAGGAAGTTGTAGGTGAGAATGGAGGAGTGTAGAGGAGACTGGATGGTGGATAGTGGTTTTGTGTGCAGCGACAAAAGTGAATGGCAGTGTCCTACCTGGAAGCCTCCTGGCAGGGGAAGTTACCTGCAAAAAACCCAAGGACAGTTTAACTGTGATAGCAGTTCTGGACTCTGCAAGTCGGTGAGACTGAAATTTCTCTTTTTTGTTTTGCTGCTTTGAAGCTATTTAAGTTTAACCGCTTCCCGACCGGCCACTGCATATATACGTCAGCAGAATGGCTCGGGCAGGCAGAATCACGTACCTGTACGTGATCGTGCATGTGCCTGCCCGTGGGTCGCGCGCGCGCCGCTAGCGGCGCGCTCGCGACCCGGTCGGGAGCTCCGTGACCCCGGCCGCGGGACCAGCGGACCCGATCGCCGCTGGTATCCCGCGATCGGGTTACGGAGCGGAAGAACGGGGAGAGGTCTATGTAAACAAACCTCTCCCCGCGCTTCCTACACTGACTGTCAGTGATCGGCGGTTCCCTGTCATCGGGAACGCCGATCAATGACGTCACACGTACAGCCACGCCCCCCTACTGTAAAAAAAACACAACACGTCACACTGACTCCTCCCCGCCCCCTAGTGGTTAACCCCCTAACTACAACTGTCATTTACATAGGAATCAGTGCTATTTAAATAGCACTGATTGCTGTATAAATGACAAATGTCCCAAAAATGTGTCAAAAATGTCCGATGTGTCCGCCAAAATGTCGCAGTCACAATAAAAATCGCTGATCGCCGCCATTACTAATAAAAAAAAAAATATTAATAAAAATGCTATAAAACTATCCCCTATTTTGTAAACGCTATAACTTTTGCGCAAACTAATCAATAATCGCTAATTGCGATTTTTTTTTTACCAAAAATATGTAGAAGAATACGTATCGGCCTAAACTGAGGAAAAAAAATGTTTTTTTATATATTTTTTGGGGATATTTATTATAGCAAAAAGTAAAAAATATTGCATTTTTTTTTCAAAATTGTCGCTCTATTTTTGTTTATAGCGCAAAAAATAAAAACCGCAGGGGCGATCAAATACCACCAAAAGAAAGCTCTATTTGTGGGAAAAAAAGGACGCCAATTTTGTTATGGAGCCACGTCGTATGACCGCGCAATTGTTAGTTAAAGCGACGCAGTGCCGAATTGCAAAAAGGGGCCTGGTCCTTTAGCTGCAAATTGGTCCGGGGCTGAAGTGGTTAATAAACCTCCATTTGACTGTAAAAGCCTGTGTCCTGCGATCTAGCTGGTTCCCCGAACTTTAATATATATATATATATATAAACACATGCTAACTTGCAAAAGCACGTTTGCATAAATGTTGAATAAACACATGCTGGCTTACTAGCATGAGCACATGTGTGCATAAATGCATATTGTATAAATGTGTTTATTTGCATTAAACTATATAGCTATGTTTTTTTGCATTTTTCTGCATACGTAAATGCATGAACAACTAGAATACTTTTTATACTTGCTTGTTTGCATTCCTAGGTACCTACATAACGACATACCTGGATACCTGCATACTTACATGCCTACGGTGTTGTATAACGGTAGACCAACGTTGTCTAGGCCTGCATCCTTGTGGAACTATGTATTTGATTTTTTGTCTAATATAGTCACTTTATCATGTACCTATTAGACTAGCTAAATGACTCCAGAAGGGAGAGGCAGCCGAAGGAGGCAGGTACACCGCCTTCGGGTCCAGTGATCTGGCAGTGTTCAGCTCTCCTGTTGGACCAATGGCATCAGGGGTATCTGAGCCACTGTGGCACCTAATCTGGGATCAAGCCTGGTTAGTACTTGGATGGGAAACTAGCCCAGGAATACCATGGGCTGTAATTTTTTATTCCCCCCCCCCCCCCCCCCTCCTAAGTGAAAGAGGCATCTGAGGCTGCAGTGTTTTTAGAGTATCTCAGACCATAGGTTTTTTAGGACAGTCTCCTCCTACTTGCTCCTTCTTTAGCCAGCAGAAACCTGGTAGGTTAAGTGCACCTCTTGGGACTGTCTGGGTCTGCCACAGAGGCGTCAGTCCTTTGCTTTGCGTTGACTCTTGGAGAAGAGGTTATGGGCTTATTATTGTGAGACAATTAAATGGTAGCAGTTCCAAAACCAAATAGGGACATGAGGTCTATCTTAAGATCTCAAGCCGCTGAGCATCCTTCTGTTTCAGATAGGCTAGATCTGTTCAGTAGAAATGTGTAAAATTGCTGCGCTAAACCCCAAAACAAACTCGATGATCAAAATATTGATAAATGTATAGCTGCTGACACTAGAACAAACTAAGTTCAAAATGCATAAAGATAAAAAACAGTGTAGCGCTAAAAAATATAGGTCACTGTGACAGTGAGCTATAATACAATTAATGTAAACTAATGTAAAGAAAATAAACCATGAAAGAAAAACAGTGAATAATATCTGTGACATATAAAATCCAAATCCTGTGAAACACAAAAAATAATAAATTAGTTCATAGATGGGAGTCTCACTCAAATGACTGAGCCGATATCCTCTGTGACTCAAAAAATTAAGAAAACATAGTGATGACTGTATAACACGACAAGTGTCAAGCAACAGATATACATTCATCAAATGAGGAGTAATGGATGGATACTTCTTACCGGACTCAGTGGGCACATCTGTCGTACGACAGTGGGACAATCGGGCTTGTACTGGCTGGCGACCAGAGGTCCAACACTCATCGATATTCCCGACTGGAAGAAGGACAGAATGGATGAAGAAATCCCTCCAAGAGTGGACGTATCAATTTGCCGAGCCGGATCGAGGTATACAACCAGATATCCGAACCTCGAGAGGATCTTTCAAAGAGGGATGAGCCAGACCTCAGGAGGAGGTCAAACGGACAATGGATGACACGATGGAACGGTTTCACATATTATTCACTGTTGTTCCTTCACGGTTTATTTTCTTTACATTAGTTTATATTGTATTAAAGCTCACTGTCACAGTGGCCTACATTTTTTAGCGCTCTGTGCATACTCCTTTTTTTTTTTTTTTACTTTATAATTTTTTATTAATCATTTTCCAATTTACAAATGAACCTCACATTCTTACGTTTTATACCCTTAATTCTTTAACAATAAAAAAAGGGGAAAAAGACAGAAAAACAATAAGAATAAACCATTCAAAAGAGACGAGGAGGAAGAGAAAAGGCAGGTTATTGCCTATATCCTATTCCTCATCTGCCATTTAGCCCTTACAATTTACCGTAATTCCCTCATTCATTCACTTTCGTACCCTAACCATTCGCAACACCACTCTACCATTCAGCATATATACTTGGTTGTGATCTCTACTTTATTAATTGTGAATACGATTTATATATCTATTTTCTTTTTCTCACACCACTTTTTCCAAATTTTTTCGAATTTCATTACACATCCCTTCCTGATATATAGAGTTCTTTCTTTTAAAATAGTAAGATTCATACTCTGTTCCCATTCCCTACTGGATGGAGGGACGGAGGACTGCCATTATTGGGCAATAAGTTTGCGGGCTTGGAATAAGCATCTCAAAATTGCCAGATTAGTGTCTTTGGGCTTCCCCTTACCACCTGTCCATCCCAATACACAAGTCATGGGTTCTATCTCTATGGGGACTTCAAAAACATGTACAATCTTTTCCACTACCTCCATCCAATAGCGAAATAACTTGATGCATCTCCAAAACATGTGGATCATGTCTCCCTCTGTCCTTCCACATCTGGGGCAGAGGGAGTCCGATCTCCGTCCAAAGAGAAAAAGCTTTTTTGGGGTAAAATAGGCCCTATATAGGAGAAACAAGTGTTAGATCTTTTGGGATGGGGACAAAGAAACCCATGGTGCTAATTTAAGGATCCTATCCCATTGGATAGTTGTTATATTTCCAATGTCTATTTCCCATTTATCCTTAAAAGAGGAGATATGATTATCCTGACTGTGAGTGAGTAGATTTGAATATATCCCAGAGGTTAACCCTTTTGTTGAATTTGTACGAATTGTTTTCAGTAATATCGGTATATCACACCATTCTAATGGCACATCTTCAAATTGCACTGTAAGTGCGTGTCTGAGTTGCAGATATCGAAAGAAAGATTTCCTCGGTATTGCAAACTCATCTCTGAGCTCCTGAAACGTTTTTAGTGTCCCATTCGAATAAAGGTGACAAAGGAGTTTTATATCTCGCGCTCTGTGCATACTCTGATGTAAGGGGGGGGGGGCTCTGTGCAGACTTTGTAAGGGGGGGGGACTCTGGTGTAAGGGGGGGCTCTGGTGTAAGGGGGGGCTCTGTGCAGACTGGTGTAAGGGGGGGGCTCTGTGCAGACTCTGATGTAAAGGGGGGTGGGGGCTCTGTGCAGACTCTGGTGTAAGGGGGGACCTCTGTGCGGACTCTGGGGGGGGCCCTTTGTGTGGACTCTGATGCTTACATAATAATGTACATAACATAATGTACAGGGTTTAGGAGTATGTAATGTAGAGGGTTCAGGGGCGTGTAATGTACAGGGTGTAGGGCTCAGGAGTGGGTAATGTACAGGGTGCAGGGGTCAGGATTATGTAATGTACAGGGGTCAGGAGTATGTAATGTACTGGGTGCAGGGATAAGGAGTTTGTAAGGGACAGGGTTCAGGGGTCAAGAGTATGTAATTTTACAGGGTGCAGGAGTGTGTAATGTACAGGGGTGAGAGTCATGGTAAAAGGAGGGGGTCCCATGAGGACCAGAATGAATGAAGGTGTTCACTGTAAAATCTGTTAGAAAGAGGCCCCCCTCCAGGTTTCATTATACTCCTTTGTAGTCTAATAGGGCCTGGAGGGGACGCTTTGGCTCAGACTCTCATACTTTGTATGTACGGAATGTGGGGGCGAGGCTAGGGGGTCCTGGACAGTACAGGGGTGAGTATTATAGAAAATACGCTATTCAATAAATATTGTATGTTAGAACCTCATTCTGTTCTATATTGTTGTACTTATTCTTTGACTGTTTTGTTTAAAGGAGGGAGGATTGTATTGTGTGGCAATGGCAAATGGTTTACATAGCTCACAGCATCACGGGTCAGGTAGAGAACCACTTAGCAGAATGTTGCTTAGGGCCCCAGGGAGGTCAGGATTGGCACTGCCAGTGGGCTACTGAAAACTGGAAGAATGTCTTATGGACTTGAAATCTTCTATCCAGTTATCGCCATTAGGTTAAAAGGGGATGGTTCTTCAGTGTTTGACAACTGCTCTCAAACATGGTTAGGAAGCATGATGGTCTTGATCTCTTATTGGATCCAAAGTAAGTGAGTAGCACTGAGGGACTGGTAGCCTGATCCAAAAGACCTACCACAACATTTCGCAGTGCCATGCTGTACTCTGATTTTTACTTGTTAGTCATGGGTTCACCTTACAGAAAGATAATGAACCAAACCCCTTCCAAGCTATGTCAAAACGAATTTAGAATAATTAAAACAAGATGGCAGACTTCAGAACATGAAAAGCACAGTGTCTGCACAAAAACCCCTACAGGATGGTTTTGGATGATGGAAAAGGGATGGCTGCACTACTGTAAAAATCGTCTTTATTAAGAAAATCGACCAACCAGCGTAAAAAAGCATCAAGGAAGAGGAGGGTGACCCACAGACATGTTTCTTACTACACTAGTGCTTACTCATAGCAGTCTTAACCACTGCTTTCAGACACACTTGTATAACATACTCAGTACTCATCCACAGGTGAAACCAACAGGGCAATTATGATAAAGGGAAAAGAAAAGAACCCACCCACAAAAGCTGCACATGTATGTGCTAGAGACAAAATTAAAAGAAAAATATACATACAAATTTCAACTTATTATAAACATCAGAGACCCTCAAAAGAGTAATAATATTCAATCTTGCAATGCTAGATTAAAACGAACAAGCAAAACATTGAAACACAATTTCTTTTGGAAACTCAACACAGAAAAGGTGTGTGTGTGTGTGTGTGTGTGTGTGTGGGGGGGGGGGCCTTGGTGGAAATATCACTAATAAAAAATGTGTGATATCCCACTCAAAATTCAGCCCCATGGGTCTTATGGATTGCCTATTTTACAGAGAAGTCTAATTAAATCACCTCATCAATACCAATTAAAAAAAAACCTGGTTTATCCACATCTTGAGTATGTAGTGCAGTTCTGGTCACCAATCTGCAGGAAAGATGTGCTTGAGCTGCAGAGTCCTGAGAAGGGCAACAAAGCTAATAAGAGGGATGGAAGACCTTGGTTATGATGAACGACTACAATCATTAAACGTATTCTATCTGGAGAAGAAACTCCAGAGAGTAAATGATTGCAATATACAAATCCTTGAATGGTGACTCATTCAACAACATTGGGGGGAACGTTGTTAATCTTAGGTCTTAAAAAAATAAATAAATGTGGCAACGCAATGAAGTTGGACAAGCAGCAGTTCGATCTTAGCCACCTGCCACCCATGCCAATTCTGACACTTCCCTCTTACATGTAAAAATTCATATATTTTTATTTTTCTGGAAAAATACTCCGAAATTATATATGTATGTATGTGTTTTTTTTTTATTTTTTTAGCAGATAACCTAGGAAATAAAATGGTGGATGTTGCAACTTTTTTATATATATTTTTTTTTTTTTTGGGAAAAAGAGTTTCATGCATCAAAAAAACAAAACACTAAAGTTAGCCCAAAATTGCATGGAACGGCGCCAAACTTTGGAACTTAAAAATCCCCATGGGCAATGCTTTAAATTTTTTTTTTTTTTTACATGTTACCTGTTTAGAGTTACAGAAGTTCTGTTCGAGGCAATACCTCACATGTGTGATTTGAGCGTACATATGTGGACGCGGCCTACATATGTGTTTGCTTCTGCGAGCGAGCATGTGGGGACGGGGGCGATCTATTTTGACACTTTCTTTTTAACCACTTCCGGACTGCCGCACGCCAATGTACGTCCCTACTTTGAGGACGGATATCATTGTTCATTGTTCACCTGGTATCCCCGTGTTCGGCCGGCGGTCCGGTACAAGATAAAAGTGGTCTCTGCGGCGGATTCGCCGCAAGATCATTTTTATTGGCGGCGGGGAGGGCCCCCCCTCCCGCCACGATCCGATGCCCTCCGTCGTTTACTGGAGTCATCGGCGGAGGCGATCGGATCCTTCCTGTGGCTGTGCATGGAGACGAGTGAGGGGAAGATGGCCCCACCTGTCTCCATGACACTGCAGGGCGGATGCGACATCAAAACGTCACTTTCGCCCATAGCTCTTAAAGGGACATTTTTTTTTTTTTTTTGCATTTTTTTTTTTTTTAAATGACACTTTATTTTTATTTTTTTTGTGTAAATATGAGATCTGAGGTCTTTTTGACCCCAGAGCTCATATTTAAGAGGTTCTGTCATGCTTTTTTTTTTTTATATTACAAGGGAAATTTACATTCCTTGTAATAGGAATAAAAGTCACGCAATTTTATTTTTATTTTTTTAAACCGTGTAAAAATAAAAGGTAAAATAAATAAGAAAAAAAATAAGTTTTAAATGCTCCCAGTCCCGAGGAGCTCGCATGCAAAGGCAAACGCATACCTGAGTAGCATCGGCATATGAAAACTGTGTTCAAACCACACATGTGAGGTATGGCTGAAATTGGTAGAGCAAGAGCAATAATTCTAGCCCTAGACCTCCTCTGTAACGCAAAACATGCAACCAGTAGATTTTTTTAAAATGTTGCCTATGGAGATTTTTAGGCCCTGGATATAGTAATGACATACATACAATATGGTAATATCTAATAAACAACTGTAACATGGCTAGTTACAACAAGCATTCCCATAGTTACAAACCAGATGATGGACATAGATGGTTATATCTATTTACAGAGGCAATATAAGCTGCGATTTCAAAGCGAGACAGAGATGGATGTGTTAGTAAAAAATCAATTACATATACAGTAGCGATATGTACATGCATTAATGCCGAAATTTACTGTAAACTCGTGGTCAACAGGACTCGTCCCAAGTATCAACTGGTTATGTAAGTAATTGCCATTTCTAGAGGTATAGACCTAAGACGGAGCCCATATAAGTACTACGGGAACTGTCTTAATAAAACGTGGTTATACATGGGCATAAATATAAATGGTCGTCATCTTGTGTAGTATGGAAAGAGGCGCATACAAATTGTCTATTCCTCCATGCCACCAGTTGAAAAACCTTCAAGAAATGGTTTAAACCAAATGCTGTAGTTTAAGCCAGGTGGCACAGTGGCTTTTAATTGGTGTATCCATCAAGATTCCAATTGGAGGAGGGACTTGTTCCAGTCCCCCCCCCCCCCTGGATCTGGATGTATACGATCCAATATCAGAAATTTTATCTTGGGAAATTTCCCACTGTGAACTGAGCTGGTATGACGTCCAAGGGGTAGATCTGGGTCGCACGACTGCATACTGGCTATGTGTTTGTACGCTCTTTTCCAGAATTCATTTTTGTTTTTTTCCTATATAAAAAAATTTGCAGTCGCATTAGAGTAAGTAAATTACCCCCAAACTTACGGCAATTCGCAAAATGTTTAGGAAAGAATGTTGAGCCATTTGGTAAAATTGGGCTTCTCTGTGTTAGCATATATTTACAATAGTGGCATTTCCCACAGATAAATGTACCTCTGTATTTACAATGGCTTTTTTTGTCTTCTCCTTGGAACTCACTACTAACCACCCTGTCTCCAATTGAGGTGGCACGTTTGTAGGTGAAGAGAGGTTTGGGGTGTACAAATCTCCCCAAAATTGGGTCAATTGTTAAGAGATGCCAGTATTTATCGACAATTTGTCTTATGGCCTCATGTTGATTGCTATATCTTGTGATGATTCTGGTATAGTTTGTGTCTTTTTTGGATTTAGTTGAATACAATAATGTCTCCCTAGTCTGCACACAGGCTTGTTTGAATGACCGTTTAAGGGAGGCATGTGAATAGCCCCGCAGTAAAAGTCTATCTCGGAGTTTATCAGCCTCCTCCCTAAAAATCTTGTCATCAGAGCAGTTACGTCTAGTTCGTAAGTACTGACTGTAGGGGATGGAATTTATGAGAGGTCTAGGGTGGAAGCTGGAGGCAAAGAGGATGGAATTGCCCGCAGTTGGCTTCCTATAGAGTTTGCTCAAAATAGCGCCCGATTCCCCCCTATAGATTTCGACATCAAGGAAGGTTACTTGATGTTGATCATAGGACATAGTAAACCCTAAATTAAAGTTATTCTTGTTAATTCTTAGTAGCCATTGTTCCAGGAGGTCGGGGGGGGGGGGCGTCCCAGAGGATGAAGATATCATCGATGTATCGGTACGAACAAAGAATGTGGTCTGAATACATCGATAAGTCCTCATCATCTAGGACCATGGACTCCTACTCCCCCAGGTACAGGTTGGCGTAGGATGGAGCACAGCAAGTCCCCATCGCTACTCCCTGTACCTGGAGGTACTGGGAGCCATTGAAGGTGAAGACATTATGTTGAAGAATATAATCCAAGACTGATCAAATGAATTCTCCATATGCGGGGTCGAGGTTTTTATTAGTCTGGAAGAGGTGTTTGATAACAGCTAGGCCCTTACTATGGGGAATTGAGCTGTAAAGGGATTCTACATCCACTGTGACAAAAAGGGCATTCTCAGGGATTTGTAGATGGTCAATGATTTGAAGGAAATGTACCGTATCCTTTAACAAAGGATGGTAAAGAAGTAACCAGAAGTTTAAGAGCCTCATCGACCAGTTTACTCGCGCTTTTACTAACAGATCTGACGCCTGAAATGATAGGCCTCCCAGAGGGATTGTTGGCATCTTTGTGGATTTTTGGCAATGCGTAGAATACTGGTGTACGGGGAAAATTGTTCCGAATATATTTCCAGGTCTGATTAGTAATGATCCAATTAGAGAACGCTGAGTCAAACAGTAGATGGAATTCATTGTTGTATTTTTTGACAATGTCAGCCGGTACACGACAGTACCAGTTTGCATTTTGGAGTATCAGATTGCACATTTTAATATAGTTGGCATTGTCAAATACAACAATGTTGCCCCCCTTATCGGCCGCTTTAATTACTATTTTATCGTTCTTGGAAAGTTGTTTTAAAGCTAAAGATTCGTCCTTATTGAGATTAAATGAGGGTTTAGTGTGTATTTTTAAATCTTTGAGTTCTTTATAGATGAGTTTAAGGAACGCTGCAGCATTTGGGCACATACTAGACGCAGGGCAAAGATCAGATTTTTTTCTTAAGTACATATTTCTTTGCTATCAAGGCTGGGGTATTTGGATTTTCAATATCGGTTAGTATGGAATCCAGATCTATGCGATCGATGAGGTCAGTTGAATCATTTTCCTCTAAGAGGGAAACTAGGTTGTCGATCGCTAGTTCCTCTTGTGGGGTAAGTGTGGGGGAATTCTCTTGTTTGGCAAATAATTTCTTTAGGAGTAACTTCTGAAGATCTTTATACATTTCGAAGGTATCAATGTCCTGGTTTGGGCAAATGTTAATGCCTTTGAGTATAGCAATTTCATCATTAGACAATTTATAAGAGGATAGGTTGACTATGTTAAAGGCAGTGGTGGATTCATCTACTACTTGGGTTAGAGTGCTACTTGTGTGTATGTGTTGAGATTGTCTGTCGGAGGGAAGGTGCCTGCCGGTATCTGCTCTAAAAAAGATGCATCATTGGAAATAGTATCAAAGTAGTCAATAGTGACTGTATTGTATTCTTTTATATCTGTGGAAATTCTAGAAGAATTATCGTGGGTCCCTATCAGGGACGGTGTGATGTTCGAGTGAATTGGTGGGGGCCGTGGAAGTGTGGGGGTGGACACTGTTTTTTTGGTAGTCATATCCAATGTCAATTTTTGATGTGAAGTGGCGGGGGTATATGTTGGGATTGATTGGCCTCTATTTTGGTTGTATTTATTGGGGGCAGAGCTCCACTTATAGGCCGTACCATCCTTGAAAGCATTTTTGTCACGAGAAAATTTCTGTCCTTTCTTTCTTAGTATGTCCTTATTAAAAATTTTCAAATGAATTTTTTATTTATTTTCTTTATTGATGATGGGTCTATGTGTTTTTAATTGTTGTAATTTGCCGCATAAATCAATGATATCGACATCCAATAGATTCAATCTTTTTATATACACTCGTCAATTAATATTTCCATAAGGCCTCGTGAACAGGTCTGAAGGGTCTGTTCCCATCTAGTTTTGAATTCCGAGTCCAGACCTTCCAAGGTTGGGAAGATTTGGACTCGCAAACCCAGTGGATTAATGTCTTCCTTTTTTTTAAAAAGGTGTTTATTTTGGGTTTTTAACATTACAAACAATAAACAATACAGTACTAACAGCAGTAGTAGCACCTTATAAACAAGGGGATCGCTTCTCATCATTCTTGTGCTCTTGTTTCATTCCCCCATGTTTTACTCCTGGGGATTACAGCAATAGGATTGGATCCCTATGCCCCACTGCGACTAACATCCATACACACACCCACTCACCCATCACACAGACTCACTCACACCCATACACACCTCTTTCTACCCATGCTCTGTCCCAATAGTCCCACCAAGATCCTCTCCCCCTTCCAGTAGAGGCAAATCAATAGTATGGTATTCCCAAACATTTGTTAACAATCCTGTGTGGATAGGACCGATCCCCAGAAGGGGGCGGTAATATCCAACCAGGGTTGCCATACCTTATAGAACTTCTTGAGGCAGACCCTGTTTTTATAAACAATTTTAAACTTGGGGAGTTGTCCATTAATGATTCCATACAGAGTTTGTATCTTAGGAGGTTCGCTTTCTTTCCATTTCAGTAAAATAACTTTCCTTGCATAAAACATAATAGTCCGTATCAGTATGCGGGCAGCCACTGGGTGAACTAAGTCATTCAGTATACCCAGTAATCCCACTTCGGGTGTTCTGGGAATCGGTGTGTTAAGTTGTTCATCACAAAATTTGAATAAGTCTCTCCAGTATTGGTTGAGTCCAGGGCAGCTCCAGAACATATGAAACATATTAGCATTGTCACTAGTACACCGAGCACAGCTAGCATTCACTCTCAGCCCCATACGTGCCAGTCTATCAGGAGTATAGTGTAGATGGTGGATAAATTTAAACTGTATATATTGGTCAGCGGTACATATGATATCTTGAAAACAAACCTCAGTAACTTCTTCCCACCCCTCCTCTGTTAGTACAGGTATCAGTTTTTGCCATTTGGTGAACGAGGATTGGAATGGGTCCGCCCCCGCCATGTTCAGGTGGTTATAGAAGGTTGTCACCATTTTCATTATATCTGGGTCGGAGAGATGATCTTCCAAAGGGGGTGTCCTGAGCTCCATGGTCAGGGTACCAAATTGAGTCCGAGTGGCATGTCTGATCAGAAGATACTTATAAAAAAATTTGTTAGGTATATCATACTTAGCTTTTAGGTGGTCAAAAGTCACAAAAATACTATTTGAAAATAAATGTGCCAGATGCGTAACTTGCATCCTTGACCACCATTTCGAGTCGGGATGACCATGGAGCTCAGGGAGATTTGGGTTATCCCAAATTGGGGTGCTTGGCGACCATGTACTCATACCTTTGGACAGAAGTCCGTTGCTCTCCTTCCAAGCTAGTAAACCAACATCCCTAGGGGAAAGTCTGGAGCATTTATTGGGTCTAGACCTGTGCAGCACATCAAGTGCCTTGGTACCTTCCTCATAAAATGAGGACATCAGGGAGGCAGAGGGGGGCCGAGGGTCGGAATGCATCCACTCATATATAAACGTAAGTTGTGAGGCAAGAAAGTAATTCCGCAGGTTAGGGCTTGCTAGTCCTCCCCTGCTTTTAGCCGCTTGCAGGGACATTTTAGATATACGTGGATGAGCGGCTTGCCAAACGAAGGAGGACAGAACTGCCTCCACCTTTTGGAACATTTTTTTTGGGAGATACACTGGAGCTGCTCTAAAGAAATACAAAAATTTTGGCAAAAAAATCATTTTGAAGATATTAATACGTCCTATTAAATTTAGTGGGAGGGTTGACCAGACTTGAAGTTTGTCCGTCATTTGTTTTATTACTGGTGTGATGTTGAGATCTACGAATCTGGAGAGGTCATTATGTATTTGAACTCCTAGGTATTTAAAAGACTGAGCAGTTTTCAGTCTAGAGTTCTCAAGGTATTTATATGAAATCAGAGGACCTATAGGAAAGGCTATGGACTTCTCCCATCCGACCCTCAGCCCTGACACCTCCCCAAACTCTTCCACCACCTGCATCAAGCTTCTAAAAGAACTCTCTCTGCCGTCCAGGTAGATTAACGCGTCGTCTGCGTATAGAGAAATTTTCTCCATTTGTGTTCCACATTGGATGCCCCCAATCCCCGCGGCCTGCCGCACCGCCAGAGCTAATGGCTCTATGGCGATGGCGAACAGGAGCGGAGAGAGGGGGCACCCTTGTCTGGTTCCCCTTTGCAAGGCAAATGCCACGAAACATCTCCATTAGTACGGACTCTCGCACTTGGGCGCGCATATAATAGGCGGACCCACCTTAAAAACAGGGGGCCGAAACCCATATTTGACATGGTTTCCCATAAAAATGTCCAGCGAACCGTGTCAAACGCCTTTAACACATCTAAGGATAGCACTAGATGGCTTTGTTTCGTTACGTGTGCCCTATGAACATGTAGATACAGTCTGCGGATGTTATCAAACGTGTTGCGACCCGGCATGAACCCTGCTTGGTCTGGGGGGATAAGAGCTAAAATAACTTTTTGTAATCTCTGGGCCAAAATTTTGGCCAGGATTTTCACATCAGTGTTTAAAAGTGAAATCGGTCGATAAGATTCACATAGCAGTTTGTTCTTTTCGGGTTTGGGCAAGACTACAATGAGGGCCTCATTCATGGAAGCTGGCAGAGTACCCTGCTGCAGTGAATTTCGGAACGTATGTAAAAGTTTGGGGGCAATTGCCTCCGCATAGGTCTGATACCACCCGGAGGGAATACCATCCAAGCCCGGGGTCTTTGAAGGGGGCAGAGAGCAAATTGCTGCCTCTACCTCTTCCAAAGTGATCTCCTGTTCCAAAAGACCCCTCTGTGCCTCATCCAATGCCGGTAAGGCCATGGAAGAGAAAAAGCCCCTAAACGTGGCCTCCTGTGGTGGGTCTAGGTCAGTGTACAAGTCTCTATAGTAGGTAGCAAATGTCTGGTTAATGCATACTGGATCATTGGTTATGGAGCCGTCCTTCAGTGTAATGGCCGGTATTGAGCTGTCTGTATATTCGGTGTGGGCCAGAAAAGCCAGCATCCTACCATTTTTACTGCCATGTTCGTGTATTCTTGCAGATAGGTATAGTTGTTGTTTTTTAGTCATATCCACCTGGTGTAGTTGCAATGCATTGTGTGCGTTTGAAATTGTCCCCCGAGTCTCATCTGTCAGGTCCCTCATGTGTTGGGCTCTAGCGTCCTCTAGGTTTTTTTCCAACTCCACCAGGTGGGCCGCCCCTGTAGCTCTATAGTGCTTGATACGTGAGATATAAGCCCCCCCGTAGGACTGCTTTAAAGGCGTCCCACGTGGGTCCCGGTTCTGCGGTATCTAAGTTGTTGGACCAGTAGTCTAGCATATCCAGCGAGATAGCTTCCTGTATCTCAGGGGTGGATATCCATAGGGGGCTAAGTCTCCACATCCGAAACGTCGGCCTATGTCCCAAAGTTAGGGTAACTGTCATAAGTGAGTGGTCTGATATGGTCTGTGAGACATAGTCCACATTTAAAACATTCGGCAGCAGGTCCCTGCTGGCAAGTGCATAGTCTATTCTAGAGAGAGAACCGTACGTTCTAGATTGACATGAGAAAATTTTTTTGTTGGGGAACTTCCATCGCCATATATCTACATATCCATATACCTCACACCATTTGCCAAACAATCTGGAGTCATTTAGCTGTGGTTTCAGTCTATCAATGGATGACTGCAACACTGAGTTGAAGTCACCCATTAGCAGCACTGGACAGCTGGGTAATAAAGAAAGTTGTGTACTTATATCCGTAAAGATTACCGCTGAAACCGGAGGGGGGACATATACTGTTGCAATAATCATTGGGGTGCCGCGAACTGAGGCATGAAGTATCAAATACTGTCCTTTAGAATCAGAGATAACCCTATGACATTCAAAAGGAAGCCCTTTGCGTATTAGCACCGCCACTCCGCGGGCATAATTAGAATATGTGGAGGTGTAACTATGGGCAACCCAATGTTTTTTGAGCGCCAGGACTTTTGACCCTGTCAAATGGGTTTCCTGCAGGCAAAGAACATGGGGTTGCAATTTCTTAATCCGCTCAAAAATCAGTGCACGTTTAAATTTAGAATTCATTCCTCTCACATTCCACGAGCAAATCTTTACGTCAGCCATGGAACTTCCTTACAAATACTAAAACCACTGAGATCCACTCATATTTACTTAATGTACCCCTGATTGCCATCATTGTGTTATCCAACTTTATACAGTTACCGCCATTGGGACAGAGCAACATACATCCTTCCTTCAACCATACTACATTCATACACACACACACATAGCAACAGAAAAAAAGAAAAAAAGATTGAACTGTAAATGTCCCGCCGTCAACTGACAGCAACACCCCTGCCCTGCTCTTTGAAAAACGGAGAGGGCTTGTACCCCAAACTAGGGCCATGCATGGGGCGCATGGCCTGGAACCTATTTGGTCCATACTAGCAAATTAGAGCCAATACTGTGGCTAACGTCTCTCCGCGTGAGGAGTAGCTCCAGCTCCCCCCATTCGTGGCGGGAAGTCTGTACCCCACTGGGAAAACAAATGCGGTTGATCTGCATTGCCAGTTAAGTGACTTGGGACACCACTGCAGGCGTATCAAAAATTAGAAAAATAAATGGCAGCAGCAAACACCCTACAGGGGGTCACTGTAGGCAAAATTGGCCGGTCACGAGCCATTTGAATGTCTGGAGATCAAGAGGATATCATTGCCTACGGTAAACTTCAATCAGCTGGTGCTCGAGGGGGTCTTGGCAGGGTTTCCCACCATGCGATGACGTTCTTTGGCGACTGGAAGAATAACACTTTTTCATCATGTACCACCCGTAGAGTAGCTGGAAATAACATGGAGTATTGAATAGCGTGGTCTCTCAGGTGCTTCTTGACTGCTTGGAACTGTGCACGCTGGTTGCGTACCGCAACTGAGTAGTCAGGGTACAGTGATACTGTAGCATTGTTAATCTTGAGACTGCCTTTCTGTCTGGCAGCTCGTAGGATGGAGTCCCTGTCCCTGTAGTTGAGCAGTCTCAGATTAATGTCTTCCTTAATATAGTCATTAAATAGGCGGACATGCCAAAAGAGCATTGATTTTTTTTTTTTTCTCCAATATTTTAGAAAGTCTGTAAAATAAGGAAGAAATTTCAGAATCTATATGTTCTTTGTCACCAAAGTCTTTTAAATAGCCCTCCATGAGGGTGTCCCAATCATTTCCTGTGAACCCTGCCATAGTGTTATCCCAATTCTAAGTAATTTAACGTTCAAAGGAGGAAATTTCAAGAAAATAAAAAAATCTCTTACCCTATAAAATATGTATAAATAACATAGAAATATAGCACATATCTGGAGAGAAAAAAAACACAAAGTTATCTCTACCACAGAAATAAATGGTTATCAATTACTGGTTACATATCGAGAAAAGTGCTGGACTAGGGGACGGGGCGTGGTATCTACTACCAAATAATCTGTGAAAAATATATTTAGAACGGCACAGTTCTGCAATGTTGTTGTGCCACATCCAATATCAAAAAGCAACAAAACATGAAACCCCTATTGGTGGACTTTTCAGGCACGTACACAGGTAAGGTAATTAAAAATAACTAGTTTAATTAGAGAATAAAAATGGACTAGTGTGTCATGAAAAACTCAATACATGTATTAACTAGTAAAACCACAACAGAACATCATATATATGATAATATGGCTAGCAATCGTAGAGAATATAAAGAGCTGATACACTTAGTAGATGGAGTATCATCCGTCGCGGATGAGTAGGATAAGTGAAGCTGATCACCCTACGCGTTTCGGAAACTTGTATGTTTCCTTCTTCAGGGGTATAGATATAGCAAAATGTGTGGTTCTATTGAAGGATACAAAATGGCAGGAAGTTAACACAAAGAACGAACATGGGCTTAAACATGGAAATGGACTTGGCACGGCAGAGGGTGCTGATAGATTTACTCCATATACTTGCATATCAGATAACAGACAGTGTACACATGGTATAATATTTGTAAAAACAATTTGACCGGATTGGCCTTTCAACATCCAGGGTTCCCACAGAGGACAGAGGTCCGAAATGGTAGTGAAATTCCTGAAGAACCCCAAGAAAAGTATTGCTGAGCAGCGTGTGGGGGAGAGACACTTGGGCAGAAAAAGCTCAAAAAGCCCTAAAAAATAAAAACAAAAAATAAATAGGAGTATAGCATTATTTGCTTGAAATTAGATAGCATCACATATATATAGGAATGCACATAAGGGGCCAAAGTAATAGCACATTACAAGACCAAGCTTGCAGTGCAATGAGAAAACATAGATGTACAAAGATTATAAAGGGTTAGGAGTGTGACTACAAAAAGGATGTGCATGTGCCTGTGAATACTTCCATAAGCCCAGCCACATGCAACTTAATATTAGTCAACAGAATTCAACAAAGTAGAGCTTTTAATGGCGGAAGGGATTACCTGTTTGTAGTTAGAGAAATTTGAGCAGACCGTCCGTTCAGCAGCCCACAGACTCAGCTGATGTATTTGCATAGCAAATGGCGCACATCTGATGGAGGAAGGAGTAGGGCTGAGTGCGCCTCTGCCCCTGAGTGGTGTGGGCGCGTGGTCCCGCCCCTAACATCAACGTCGAGAGATTGTAATCTGTAAAGTGCTATTACTTTGATTGTAAAGTGCTATTACTTTGGCCCCATATGTGCATTCCTAATATATGTGATGCTATCTAATTTCAAGCAAACAACCTGTTGTAAATTACATAACTATATATCCTCAAGTCAAAATGCACTGCTTTATTTACTCATATAAACATACACGTCCCAAATGTTTTGGTACGTGTAACCCTATGACAATAAGCATGTTGTCTATTTTTCAGTCTTGAACATATACACATATACTGACATTATCGTCAATAACTATAATTTAATTGCATATAATATTCTCAGACATAACTTCGTCTCTATTTCTGCAAGCATATAATAATATGACTTGTGCATTACTTGTAAAACTATATCAATTTCCCTACAGCGATTATCGCATCTGCATAGGTGGAAATCGCCATTTTTCTGTTGTGTCATTACATCAGGTAATTTTTTTAATATTTTCAATTTTATTCATTCGGTCACTATTATCCTCCCCTTTTTTGGCCCAAATGTGATCTGTAGGGCTCTATCTACCTATTATGCTATACTCCTATTTATTTTTTGTTTTCATTTTTTAGGGCTTTTTGAGCTTTTTCTGCCCAAGTGTCTCTCCCCCACACGCTGCTCAGCAATACTTTTCTTGGGGTTCTTCTGGAATTTCTCTGCCGTGCTGCAGCATCTAATAAACAACCACGTAGAACCACTACCATTTCTGACCTCTGTGGGAACCCTGGATGTTGAAAGGCCAATTCGGTCAAATAGTTTTTTACAAATATTATACCCTGTGTACACTGTCTGTTATCTGATATGCAAGTATATGGAGTAAATCTATCAGCACCCTCTGTCGTGCTAAGTCCATTTCCATGTTTAAGCCCATGTTCGTTCTTTGTGTTAACTTCCTGCCATTTTGTGTCCTTCAGAAGAACCACACCTTTTGCCATATCTATACCCCTGAAGAAGGAGACCATAAGCCTCCGAAACGCGTAGGGTGATCAGCTTCACTTATCCTACTCATCCGCGACGGATGATACTCCATCTACTAAGTGTATCAGCTCTTTATATTCTCTACGATTGCTAGCCATATTATCATATATGATGTTCTGTTGTGGTTTTACTAGTTAATACATGTATTGTGTTTTTCATGACACACTAGTCTATTTTTATTCTCTAATTAAACTAATTATTTTTAATTACCTTACCTGTGTACGTGCCTGAAAAGTCCACCAATAGGGGTTTCATGTTTTGTTGCTTTTTGATATTGGATGTGGCACAACAACATTGCAGAACTGTGCCGTTCTAAATATATTTTTCGCCATTTTATTCTCTAGGGTGTTAGAAAAAAAAATGTATAATGTTTGGGGGTTCTAAGTAATTTTCTAGCAAAAAAACAGTTTTTAACTTGTAAACAACACGTCTAAAAAAGAGGCTGGTCTTAAAGTAGTTAAAAACATTTTTTTTTATCACTTTTATTTCTATTGCAAGGAATGTAAAAATCCCTTGTAAAAAGAATAGGGCATGACAGGTCCTCTTTACAGGGAGATCTGGGGTCTTCAGTCTTAAGTCCCCAGTTATCGCCTCTAGCCTGGGAAGCCTGAAATAATAAAAAAAAAAAGATCTCTGCTTCCCAGCCAAGGCAACGGCATGTTTTCAAATGCAGAGGTCAGGCGTAAAATCATAACTGCGCCCGCCCTCCATAAGGTCATAGAGGCTTTCAGGGACCATCTGGCCCACAGGCTTCTCTATGGTCAACTTCCGGCGCCAGTGAATTCCTTCTATGGCTCACTGATCGCACAAGCAAGCCGGTAGAAGCAGCGGTGGGAGGCGGGTGTCCCCTTCTGCCGCCTGTAAAAACAATTAAGCGGCTACACAGCCACTATGATTGTTTTTACGGTGCAATGAATCACCAGCTGTAGAAGAAGATATCTGAATGATTCCTGTAACTGCAGGCATCATTCAGATATTGCCACTCAGTCTGCGACGTCGTATGATGTGCTGGTGGGAAGTTGTTAAACTGCTTAAGGGCTTATATACTGTTGGGGAGGTAAAGATGTAGAACCACCTTCCACAGTTGGGGTCAGCGGAGAATGTAGATAAGCTCAATTTTTTTTAATGTCTTTTTAAGACCCCTTTCACACTGGGGAGCTTTTCGGGTGTTTTAACGATAAAAATAGCGCATGAAAAGCACCTCTCAAACCACCCCTGTGTGAAGCCGGAGTGCTTTCACACTGGGGCGTGGCGCTTGCAGGATGGGGAAAAGAGTCCTGCAAGCAGCATCTTTGGGGCAGTGTGGTGTATACACCGCCCCTCCAAAACGCCCTGCCCATTAAAATGAATAAGCAGCACTGCCGAAGCACCTGCAAAGTGGGCGCTATTAACCCTTTCTTCGGTTGCTAGCAGGGATTAAAAGCGCCCCGCTAGCAGCCGAAAAATGCCGCCATAACAGCGGTAAATCGCTGCTAAAACTAGTGGCGCTTTACCGCTAATGCCCGCACCGCCCCAGTGTGAAAGGGGTCTTGGTGAACACAATGTACAGGGATATGGCAAACAGTAGATGCACACCCACACACTCAGGTTGAACTGGATGGACTGGTCTTTATTCAACCATACGAACTACAGTATGTACAGTAACTTAAGTCATCACTGCACTTTTAATAACTGACCTGCACTATGCAGTAAAAATGTAGATATGTCTGTGCTCAGTTTCCAGATGACTTCCATATATACAACACATGAGATAGTAAAGAGGTGTAACCACATGTTATCCCTTAAAGGGTTACTCCATTTCCGTGGGGAAAAAAAATGACAAATAAAGAAAAAATAATATAGCGTATACAATTTTGTATTTGTAATACATATTGTAATTGAACGTTATTAAAAATTACCTTTCCTTTTCAATCTGCAGCCGCTGTAATTTTCTGAAAATGCATTGCACTATGGTTACCTGGAGTTATGTATGCAGAATGTGTACTGACCACCCACCGGAAACATAATTTCCTGCCTGTGTGATTGGTTTACCAATTTTCCCAGAAGTCTGCCTAAGATGCAAGTCAAATTTCAGGCATCCCCTGCAACAAAAATTTGATTTTTGATGAGATACTCTCAATAGGAACACATCTAAAAGGATGCAGGCCCAGCAGATTTCCTCATTAGAGCCCTACAGTTGCACAGCTGATATGAAACCACTCCCGTTAGACTCACTAAGCCCAGAGGCACAGGGGAACAAACAGTGATTTCTTCAGAATAACAAAAGGTAGGAATCTGCAACAAAGGTTGTTATAATCCTTGCAATAGATCACCTAGAGGGGAATGTTTTTTTTTTTTTCTCTGCAAAAGTGGAGTTACGCTTTAAATATTCATAGTAAACTTTTGCTTAAACAGGTTCTTAGTTTGCACATATTGCAATACAAACTGGCCAGCTGCCTCAGGGCTCCCCCTCTGGCCAGTCCCAACTCTTCCTTGCAGATTGCCAAATTCTTACTGGCTAAATAACCTACTCGAGTATGGACATATAGTGTCAATATGGAATGAAAATACATCTGCTTGGAGTACTGGTGCTCATAGCGCTTCATGGTGTGGGGAGCCCTTGCTGTGCCTATATTGTTGTAGTTGCCAGGGGACTAGGAGCACCAATTTGTAGACATTCTGAGTAACTTTTATGGTGTTTGTGTGGGCATAGGGGGTAGATGCTTAGTGCACCTGTGTACCCTTTCTCTGAGTACCTACTGGGACTGTGCACACTGCCTCTTCCTCTTTTTGCATGCACCTCTTGTATAACACAGCAATCCCGCTATATACCTGGGACACGTTCGTTCAAAAGCTCAAGGGAAAGGAGTCAGATGGTCTCACTAGCTCAAACTCAGCCCAGGGATTAAACTTTATCTCCACAGGAACCTAGGACCCCATTTGGATGATTACTCAGTCTTATTCTCTGCATTCCTCTGTGTACTTTGCTGGCCTACTTTGACTTTTTGTCAGTGTCTGATTTCATGGGCAGAACTTCAAGCCTTATAGCATGGGAGCTCAACCTGTGGCTCCCCACAGCCTTGCAATGCCTCATGGGACTTGTAGTTCCGCAACAGCTGGAGGGCCACAGGTTGAGCACCCATGCCTTACAGCACGCAAAAGGAAGCTGATTTGATCCTCTCTTGGCAAATTTTTGCTTGGCATTTCTCAGGATGTGGGTTTCCTGAAGGTGCTAGCATGATGTAGTATGTATTGAAATGGCCACTTTTAGTCTCCATTGTAACCCCTTGCCACCTGCTATGATTACTTCTAAAGGCTTACATATTACTACAGGATGTTTTAGCCAATGGGAGGAAACACTGAGGGATCTATTTATAAAACATGTGTTGCATGAATGTCAAAAACGTTCTTTTTAATTAATATCACTATGTTGATTATTTTTTTTTCAGCCCTAATTGATTATAATCAATTATGAAAATAGTTGTTAACTATTTTCATAATCAATTAGTTGGTCAGCCGATTAGTTGGCCTGCATAGTTACATAGTTAGGTTGAAAAAAAGACACAAGTCCATCCAGTTCAACCATAAAAAAATAAATAAAATAAAAAATATCGTACAATCCCATATAGCCAATTCTATACCCACAGTTGATCCAGAGGAAGGGAAAAAAAAAAAAACCCGCAAAGCATGGTCCAATTTGCTACAGCAGGGGAAAAAAATCCTTCCTGATCCCTCAAGAGGCAGTCAGATTTTCCCTGGATCAACTTTACCTATAAATGTTAGTACCCAGTTATATTATGTACATTTAGGAAAGTATCCAGGCCTTTCTTAAAGCAATCTACTGAGCTGGCCAGAACCACCTCTGCAGGGAGTCTATTTCACATTTTCACAGCTCTTAGGCTGCTTTCACACTGGGGCGGTTTGCAGGCGCTATTGCGCTAAAAATAGCGCCTACAAACCGACCCGAAACAGCTGCTGCTGTGTCTCCAGTGTGAAAGCCCTGAGGGCTTTCACACTGGAGCGGTGCGCTAGCAGGACGGTAAAAAAAGTCCTGCTAGCAGCATCTTTGGAGCGGTGAAGGAGCGGTGTGTTCACCGCACCGTTCCCATTGAAATCAATGGGAGACCGCGGGGATACCGCCCACAAAGCGCCGCTGCAGCGGCGCTTTGCGGGGGTTTTTAACCCTTTTTTTCGGCCGCTAGCGGGGGTTAAAACCACCCCGCTAGCGGCCGCATACCGCGGGTAAAACGATGGTAAAGCAGCGCTAAATATAGCGCTGCTTTACCGTCGCCGCCCCACACCGCCCCAGTGTGAAAGCAGCCTTACTGTGAAGAAACCTTTCTGTATTTGGAGATGAAATCTCTTTTCCTCTAGACGTAAAGAGTGCCCCCTTGTCCTCTGTGTTGACCGTAAAGTGAATAACTAAACACCAAGTTCACTATATGGACCCCTTTATATATTTGAACACGTTGATCATATCCCCCCTTATTCTCCTCTTCTCAAGGGTGAATAAATTGAGTTCCTCTAATCTTTCCTCATAGCTGAGCTCCTCCATGCCTCTTATCAGTTTGGTTGCCCTTTTTGGTTGCACTTTCTCCAGTTCCTCGATATACTTTTTTGAGAACTGGTGCCCAAAACTGAACTGCATATTCCAGATGAGGTCTTACTAATGATTTGAATTTTTTTTTTTTTTTTTTTTTTTTAAGTAATGGCAGTGATCTGCAATTTTTATTGTGTTGGACACTTTTGACACTATTTTGACCATTGTCATTTATACAGCGATCAGTGCTATTAAAATGCTGATTACTGTGTAAAAGACACTGGCAAGGAAGGGGGTTAAACACTAGGGGGCAATCAAGGGGTTAAGTGTGTCCTAGGGAGTAATTCTAACTGTGGGGGGTGGGCTTCCACTCACATGACAGCAATATATATATATATAGGGCTGTTACTGATTACAATTTTTGTGTTCGATTTAATTGTTTTTTTTTTTTTTTTAAATCGACTAATTTCGATTAATTATAACGCACATACAGATCCAACTACTTTTATCTGCTCTCCTTGCATGGCAACTCTGCATTAGTCAGTGGTAAATGTGGTATACACTATATACAATCACCCGACACTAGTTAGTTTCCACAATCCATGACTTAACTTCACAGTTCACACAAATACGTTTTAAATTCAAACTGTAGCACTGACGTAAGTAATTTTTTTTTCCCACAGTAGCGTGACAATCCCTCCACCTCCGGTCTAACTAATCACTCTCACCTTATGGCATGGACCTCTGTGCAAACAGGTGATCATGCAAGTGGGTGTCAAAAGGGTTAACACGGACCATAAACTTCTCTCACATCTCCTTAGATCTCAGCAAGGACGCCAAGTCATGGATAGAAAGAAAAGATCTAAGTGCTCACCGCTAAAGTATAAGATTTAATTTTTGTGTTCAAATACAAACTTCTCACATAAAGATGATAAAAACACAGCATGTAAAGCCGACAATCGTGTTGGTTCCGTAGGGCAGCAGCGGGTGACGTCATGCATAGCTCCTCCCCCATATGCGTTACGTTCAATCAGAACTTCAACGTCACCGGACTCCTACCCCCTTCCCTTCGGTAGCAGACGGTGGCACTTGGGGAAAGGGGGGATGAGTCTGGTGACGTCTATGTCCATGAAGTCACCGGATCTCCAACGGAACTCCCTGAAGACCCGGAAGCTGGCGGAGAGGTGAGTACCGATCAAAAAAAATGTATTGATCGAGGAATTAATCTTTAATTTCCACAGCCCTAATATATATATGTAAATTATACACACACTACTGTGCTGGAAAGTCTAAATTATGCCATACTTTTCATAGTTTTGGTTTATCATTAAAACCAGGAAATCAGCATGTTATTCAGGGTAGTCATGAAGAGCCTTTGGGCTCTTCAGGCTTAAAAGCATACTAGATGTCTGTTCTGTAGGATTCCAGAAATATGTTTGTTACTATGGAGACAAGCAGCTGTCTTATTTCTGTGCTTGCAGGAGCTAGAAAGCCGTGCGTGTGCCTACTTGGCGTACTTGATTTTTATCATAATGTTAACAAGGCTGGCTTACAGTCTACATTGGTGCTCCAGTGTGTGGCGTGGAGATATGTTGTAGACTTGGAGCATACACAATGCTTGCTGTACTCATATATGCGGCCATATATGCGGCCTCTTGGCAGGTGGTCTTTAACACAGAGAGGTCGCATATATGCGCCCCATTTGTAAACATTTCTGTGCTGTGTGATGCCTACTTGCGATCGGGAGCTTTCTGATCATGTCGTGTTTTATGTCCTCTTTTTTTTTTTTTCCTGGAAAGTAAAAGCATAATGGGCTAGTATGCATCGCATACTAGCCCATTATGTGCCACTTACCTTCAAACGAAGCCCACGCTGTCCCCGCTGGTGGCCGCATCCATATTCGCCCCTCTTCCTTCCAGGGCATGCGCTTGGGAGCTGTCAGTCACGGCAATTGCTAGTGAAGAAACGGCACAGAGGACCGCCCCAATTAAGGAACCCAGCCTCCCTAGCTATTCAGGTTCCTGATATCTCCCAGTTCGACAATCAGTCCTTATATCCCTAATTCAGTAAAGAAAGTGGGATTGTATCCTATTAAACAAGAAGAGAGTCTGCACTGACTCCTAAGTGACTATACACTAGGGATGGGCCCGGTGTTCGATTCGAACCCATGTTCGAATCGAGCACCGGGCGTTCGCTCGCTCGGCGAGCCCAGAACTATTGGGGCCGCTCACATCAAATTCGTGTGATGCGAGCGGCCCCGCAATGCATTGCGCGGCCTCGCATATTATGTTTCAGTCAGTGTCAGCGTGTCAGTGTGCTGCTGACAATATGTGCTGACAATATGTTCTGGAGATATGTGTGTGCGTGCTTTCCCTGCAACTTAGAACTTTCCCTGCAAAAAAGTGTAATTTTTGCAGGAAAAAAGCTATTTAAAAGCACTCGCGGCTAATGAATTGATGGCTCCTGTAACACAGAGAACTGTCATTCATTAACAAAAAACAAAAAAAAAAGCGTAGGGGTCCCCCCTAATTCAATAACCAGGCCCTTCAGGTCTGGGATGGATATTAAGGGGGACCCCAAAAAAAAAAAAAAAATGGCGTAGGGTCCCCCTCAAAATCCATACCAGACCCTTATCCGAGCACGCAACCTGGCAGGCCGCAGGAAAAGAGGGCCCCCCTCCCGCCTGAACCGTACTAGGCCACATGCCCTCAACATTGGGAGGATGCTTTGGGGGTCTAAGACCCCCAAAGCACCTTGTCCCCATGTTGATGAGGACAAGGGCCTCTTCCCCACAACCCTGGCCATTGGTTGTGGGGGTCTGCGGGCGGGGGGCTTATCGGAATCTGGAAGCCCCCTTTAACAAGGGGACCCCCAGATCCCGCCCCCCCCTGTGTGAAATGGTAAGGGGGTACAAAAGTACCCCTACCATTTCACCAAAAAAGTGGCAAAAATTGTAAAAATGACAGGAGACGGTCTTTGACAATTCCTTTATTAAAATCTTCTTTCTTCTTTCTTCATCCTTCGTTTTTTCTTCATCTTCTCCTTCCGTCATCTTCTTCCATCTTCTTCCATCTTCTTCTTCCTCCGATCCACTTCTTCTTGCGCTGGTCTTCTCGTCCTTCTCGTCCGGCATCTTCTTCCGTCGGCGTCGGTGTCCGTGTCTCTTCTTGGGCCGCTCCGCGCAATGGGAGGCTCCCGCTGTGTGAGGCTCCGCTCCGTCTGACAGGTCTTTTATAACGGAGGGCACCTGGTGACCCCGCCCCCCTGGTGATCCCGTTCGAATTGTCCGCTGGACCTAGTCCGGCGGGACTTCCCCACTCACGGCCGGACTTCCGAGCGTGTGACTTGCCCACACACGCCCGGACTTCTCCGGCGGACCTTTGAAAATGAACGGACTTGCCCACACACGGAGCAGTCCGTTCATTTAGAACGTAACTGCAGGTAGACGGAGCTAGCGAAGGCAGTGAATGCCGCCGCGCTAGCCCCGTCACCTGGCATGGATTTAAAGGGACTCCCCACGCCGAAAAAACGGCGTGGGGGTCCCCCCCAAATCCATCTCAGACCCTTATCCGAGCACGCAGCCCGGCAGGCCAGGGAAGGGGTGGGGATGAGCGAGCCCCCCCCCCCTCCTGAGCCGTACCAGGCTGCGTGCCCTCAACATAGGGGGTGCCCTGGGGAAAGGGGGGCCGTGCGCCCCCCCCCACCCCAAAGCACCTTGTCCCCATGTTGATGAGGACAAGGGCCTCTTCCCGACAACCCTGGCCGTTGGTTGTCGGGGTCTGCGGGCGGGGGCTTATCGGAATCTGGGAGCCCCCTTTTATAAGGGGGCCCTCAGATCCCGGCCCCCCACCCTATGTGAATGAGTATGGGGTACGATGTACCCCTACCCATTCACCTAAGGTGTAAAATGTAAAGTAAAAAACCACACAATTTTGAAAAAATATTTTATTGCACTGCTCCGGGGGTCTTCTTCCATCTTGGGGGTCTTCTCGCCGGACTCCTCCGCCATTTACCTAGCTCTTTTACCGAGCGGAGGAGGCCGGCTACCTTCTTCTTCGTCGTCGACGCCGTCGTCTGGGGGTTTCGATCCGCCTTCGGGGGTCTTCCGCCTTCTTCTTCGGGACTGTGACATCACAAGGGGGCGGGGTCACCATGTGACATGAGCATGTGACCCTGTCCCCTTGGCCATATATAAGTCCCAGCACAGCTCTGGCATTCCGGGAAGAAGGAAGAAGAAGGAGGAAGAAGAAGAAGAAGAAGCCGGCCTCCTCAGCTCGGTAAAAGAGCTAGGTAAATGGCGGAGGAGTCCGGTAAGAAGACCCCCGGAGCAGTGCAATAAAATATTTTTTCAAAATTGTGTGGTTTTGTACTTTACATTTTACACCTTAGGTGAATGGGTAGGGGTACATCATTCACATAGGGTGGGGGGCCGGGATCTGAGGGCCCCCTTATAAAAGGGGGGCTCCCAGATTCCGATAAGCCCCCGCCCGCAGACCCCGACAACCAACGGCCAGGGTTGTCGGGAAGAGGCCCTTGTCCTCATCAACAACTTGAGTCCAGGGGATAGTCCCGCGGGATAGTCCCTTCGTGTGTACGCGGCATTACTCTAACTTTGTGTGCCTTAAAAGTCCACCATAGGGTTTTCCTGCTTTGACTTTGAATATCGGATGTGGCACTTTAAACGTATATAATTAGGGCTGAAACAACTAATCGATCGACAACTAATCAATTATGAAATTAATCGATTACTATTTTCATAATCGTTTAATCGCCCAGTAACATAATGGGGTTAACAAAAAATAAAATGAGCCCTTTATAGTAAAAAAAGAGAAAATCGCTACTGTAAATATTACTTTCACAGTTCTACAGTAAAAAAATTAACCCTTTACAGTAGTGATTATCTGCTTTTTTTTTTTTTTTTTTTTTGTACTATAAAGGGCTCATTTTAGTTTTTTTTAACCCCGTTATGTTACTAAACGTCTTAGACCTGGTTCACATCTATGTTTTTTGGTGCTTTTTGCAGAAACACACTACAGTTCATTTAACATGAACCTATGGGACACGTTCACATCTATGCTTTTTTCAGCTGCTGCGTATTTGGAAAGGGTCAGGGACTTTTTTTTTTAATGCAAAACTGTGTTTTTTTTGGTTCAATATACTTCAATGGAGAAGCTGCAGAAAAGTATGCAATACGTTTTTGCAGCAATTTGTGTTTTTTAATTTGCCCAACAACAAATTGGCCAAAAAACAGTATGTCTCTTCTAATAGTGCAGGGCTCGACAAACCTCGGTCGCCACGTCGCCATGGCGACTAGAATCAGGGTCCTGGCGCCTGGGGCGACACAGCTGGGGTATCCTGTCTTCCTTTGGACCCCGACCCCGCCGTGCGATCGAATCAAGCCGCGCCGGCCAGTAATTTAGGCCGCGGCTTTGCGGCCTTCTGAAGCACTAATATGTAATATGGTGCCATCTGGTGGTGGCCGTTGATATTGCAACACCTCTAACATTGTTAATGCAATGTTAATGGATCTTCAAAGCCCTGCTGTTTCTCACTGCCCGCCCATCTCCTTCTTAAAGTGGAGAAGAGAAGGAAGTGATTGCAGGCATCATCTGGCACCTTTTGCCTAACGGTGAGTGGTGGGGCTGGTTTGAATTCATATAGCCTTTTTTTTTTTTTATAATAGCTTTGATTTTTATTTATTTTTTAAAAGTAAAAAATATTTTTTTTTTTCTTAAAATTAAAAATGTATTATTTGTAATCTCCCTGCTTGGAAATAGATATTCAGGTAATAGTCCAGCCTGGACTGAAGCCTGAAAAGTAGAGCTAAATCATATCTAAAGTGATAAAACCATATAAATTCAAAATAAATTGCAATCCTAAAATAACATGTAATAAAATATGTGCATCAACCCACGTGATAGGTGAATGTGGTACAGTGAAAGAAATATATTGTTTTTAACTCAAACTATACACGTGTGATATTTCAATAATGACTACTAAAAAAACATATAACCAATCTTATAAAAACGTGCCACACTGCTCAAAATATTGTTCCAGCAAAAAAACGATACAAAAAATGTATATTTGATTATTAAACAAAAAGTGCAGTTCTTCTGACGTAACCGTGAATCTTCTCAGAATAATAATTATACAATCTTCTTGCCTTTCACCACACCGTTGTGCTCAATGTGCCACTCCCATAGGAAACTCACTCACCACAATTTTTACCCGCACTTTCGTGTCGGGCAAATCAGCTTAAATGATCTCAAACAGCCAACCGGTGGTCTTCCTGCATACTCCTTCCGTTTGAGGATGCTCAATAGGGTTTAGGTCTGGAGACTTGCTTGGCCAGTCCACCACCTTTACCCTCAGCTTCTTTAGCAAGGCAGTGGTCATGTTGGAGGTGTGCTAGGGGTCGTTATGTTGGAATACTGCCATGCGACCCAGTCTCCGAAGGGGGGGGGGGTCATGCTCTGTTTCAGTATGTCACAGTACATGTTGGTATTCATGGTTCCCTCAATGAACAGAAGCTCCCCAGTGCCGTCAGCACTCATGCAGCCCCAGACTATGACTCAGTGTTTGTAATATTGTTCCACATGTAAAAATAAAAGTGCTCCAATAGTGTGATAAAGTAAACAAATTTTATTGCACACTAAAATCAAAGCTTCAACCAATTCACTCACATTTGAACAGATATTAGCCAGCAAAAAAAATGAATGAATTCCACCACAGCAGATGTCACATCAATAACTTCAACTCTGCAAATCCACTTCAAAGCATAAATATATAAAGTGGCCACGGCGGACCCGAGGTGTGTGCGATAATGTGGTCAAGATCTCACCATCTCCCCTCCGCCAAGTGTCCACAAATAGGGATAATAAGCACCGTATCTCTGTTTGAGTAAAAGTTCCTGTTCACTGCAGATGAACGCCGCTTAGCCACGCCCCCGACATGTTTCGTCACACAAAGGACTTGCGGTGTGTCGCTCATATATATATATATATATATATATATATATATATATATATATATATATATATATATATATATATATATATATATACCCACCCCTTCCCTCCCATTGGTGGAATGTTTTTTTCTTTCTAATTAATTATTCAGCTGGTAGATCCGACGTGCTAGTGCACGTGCGCGTGACCCTCTGTACGGTGTCGCTCACCCACAGCTGCGCGGCAGATCCCCATATGTCAAGCTAACAGCCGTCGCTGTATTCCCATATCCACTCGTGTGCATGCGCGTAATACACGCTCTGCGTCGGTGCTATTGGTGGAATGTAGGCCCTATCGGAGTAGGGCTACGCCGATCAGGTGACTCAAGCACAGCACTCTCACGCACCCAGTGCGTTACACACGGCCGGTCAACCCAGCCTACCTCAGGCATACTGCCGCTCCATAGGTCCATCATATCGGCGCTCATAGCCCTTATTTACATAGTGGCCATAGAGTATGCACACACCTCGCGTCCCTGTTTACATGGGGAAAGACACATAATCTAAAGTATTGAGGTTTTTCGAAAATAGCATATTAATTGTAAAACACAATATAACTACCCTTGTGAGCAGGTGAATGGCGTTAAGCCTACTATAATTAAAATATTGTAAAATATTAAAATATAGTATACAGACCCACTGTATATTCTCACCCTTGAAATTACAGTTCATCAAAGAGATCTATAAAATCAATATATGGTATATAAAAAACTACACGTAACAGTAAAGGTAAAAAAACTACTAAAAGTAAAATGACTGGTAATCCCTCAAATATATACTAATAATTTATTCATTGTTAATGATATTAATCCAATAGTATTATTTGAAGGTACCATAATAATAATATAATTTTTATTTTTATGATGTTTTTGAGTGGCTGGTAAGTATCAGATATAGGGGGTCTGATGTACATTATTGGAGAGTGACAGTAAAATATTGTATCTCATAGTGCTGGTGCCCGCCCTCACAC
This sequence comes from Lithobates sylvaticus, assembly GCA_028564925.1. Taxonomy (NCBI): domain Eukaryota; kingdom Metazoa; phylum Chordata; class Amphibia; order Anura; family Ranidae; genus Lithobates; species Lithobates sylvaticus. The sequence continues at coordinate 174,302,885 of CM053028.1, read as the reverse complement.
GGACAACATCTGTTGATGGTGAATGAAATTTATCAATCAAACCAACATAATGTCTATCACTGTTTTATAAGTGATTAGACTAGAGACATACTACTACATCTAAAAGTCATTCAGAAAGCAGTTTAGGTCGAGCTCAATATGGAGCCCCCTAGGAGCAAGACACTTGAACAGAAATATCCATCGGGTTTCCCGTTGTGACAGGTCCCTCACCCGATTGGACCCTCTCCATGATGGGTGTATCGTGTCGATACCTACAAATTGAAGTAGGCTAGCATCCTGATGATGCTTCAATTTGAAGTGTAATGATACGCTGTGGAATTGGTAACCTCTTCTAATATTGGCTAGGTGTTCTGAGATTCGCACCCGCAGCAATCTTTTCGTCCTTCCAACATAGAATAAGCCGCATGGGCACCACATTAGGTATACCACATGTGACGTGCTGCAGGTGATAAACTCTTTAATCGGGAAACTTTCATTATCCCTATTAGTGACAGTGGTCACACCTCTGTTAGATACTTGCACTGTCTTGCAGCAAATACACTTCCTACAACAATAAAATCCTTTCAGATCCATTTTCAAGTTCCCTTCACCAGGGGGGTCCAGAATCCTTTTAACTACCTGATCACCAAAATTAGGTGCCCTTTTATAAATAAACTTGGGTTGTTGAGGTAAAATCTCTCCCAAGTGGCGATCCCTAAGTAATATGTGCCAATGTTTTTTGTATATGTCCTCAACCTCTCTATATTGGCAGTGAAACCCAGAGAGAAATCTAATTTGGTGGGGATTATCCAAAGCCACATTGTCATTAGTTCTCTTCTTAAAGCACTGTGCTCTTGGTAACTCAGCAATTTCATGGATGATCTCACTCATTGCATCTTTGTCATAACCTTTCTGGACAAACCTGTCCTTCAGTATATTCGCCTGTTCATGGAAGTCATCTAAATGTGTACAGTTTCGTCGGACACGCAGCATTTGTCCCTTGGGTATATTTTTTATCCATATAGGGTGATGCCCACTCCTAATGGATAAATAGCTGTTCCTGTCTGTCGGTTTAAAGTACACCTTCGTGCTCAACACATTACTATCTTTCCCTAATAGTGACATCAAGAAAATTAACAGTGGTCTCACTAATTTGGTAATCTAACCAGATGTTGTTGGTGTTACCATTTAGGTACAAAAGAAATTCTACCGCAGATTCCTCAGACCCCGCCCATATAAATAGAAGGTCATCGATGAATCTGCGGTAGAATTTCAGTTGTGGCAATGATCTACTAAAAATCCGCCTATCCTCCCACTCTGCCATAAACAGGTTGGCGAGGCTGGGAGCATATTTTGCTCCCATTGCCACGCCAACCTGCTGGGAGAAAAAGTTCCCCCCAAACCAGAAATAGTTGTGCGAAACACAAAAATCTAATACCTGTCCCAAAAAGTGTTTTTGAGTATGTGGAATATCCTCTCGTTTACTAAGTGCCCAATTAAGGGCTAGGGAGGCGTCCTCATGCTGGATGACAGTATAGAGGGAAGCGACATCCGCCGTCACCAAAAACGAGGGGGTGGTTGCATCTAGTCTAATTTCCTCCAACTGTAATAGCAAGTCAGATGTATCTTTTAGATAAGCCTGTGTGGCTTTCACACTCGGCTGCAAGAATCTATCTAAATACTCGCCTAATCTAGCAGTGACAGACCCAATCCCATTAACAATGGGTCGTGGGGGTGGTTTCAATGCGTCCTTGTGGACTTTGGGCAGAGTGTAGATCACAGGTATCCTGCATGTGCTGGGAATAAGGTATCTCCTCTCCTTAGCATTCAGAGCGTCAATACGAAATCCCCAGTCCACTAATGCCGCCAATTGGGACATGTATTGGTCAGTGGGATCTGATGTCAGCCTCTTATATGTGACATCGTCATCCAAAAGCTCCATCAGTTGATCATTGTAGAATTGTCTATCCAGGATAACATATTTTTTCTGCCCTCAAGAGATTTTACTCCCTCTCTGATATACTCGGGGTTGATGCGTTTTTTAGGGATCACTTTTTCAATATCATTTAATACGAGGTTCTTAAAGACCTCTATAAAATGATTACCTGGAATCTGGGGGTTAAATATAGATTTGTTTTTGAGGCCGCTGTCTACTTTGTTGGCACTAGCATAAGATCTAATGATAGAATTAGTGGGACGACTAAGAAAATATTTTTTTATGTTCATGGTCCTAATAAACTTATGTGTATCTATATAGACCTCGAATTTGTTCATTTTATTGTTGTAGGAAGTGTATTTGCTGCAAGACAGTGCAAGTATCTAACAGAGGTGTGACCACTGTCACTAATAGGGATAATGAAAGTTTCCCGATTAAAGAGTTTATCACCTGCAGCACGTCACATGTGGTATACCTAATGTGGTGCCCATGCGGCTTATTCTATGTTGGAAGGACGAAAAGATTGCTGCGGGTGCGAATCTCAGAACACCTAGCCAATATTAGAAGAGGTTACCAATTCCACAGCGTATCATTACACTTCAAATTGAAGCATCATCAGGATGCTAGCCTACTTCAATTTGTAGGTATCGACACGATACACCCATCATGGAGAGGGTCCAATCGGGTGAGGGACCTGTCACAACGGGAAACCCGATGGATATTTCTGTTCAAGTGTCTTGCTCCTAGGGGGCTCAATATTGAGCTCGACCTAAACTGCTTTCTGAATGACTTTTAGATGTAGTAGTATGTCTCTAGTCTAATCACTTATAAAACAGTGATAGACATTATGTTGGTTTGATTGATAAATTTCATTCACCATCAACAGATGTTGTCCGTGTGAGGGCGGGCACCAGCACTATGAGATACAATATTTTACTGTCACTCTCCAATAATGTACATCAGACCCCCTATATCTGATACTTACCAGCCACTCAAAAATATCATAAAAATAAAAATTATATTATTATTATGGTACCTTCAAATAATACTATTGGATTAATATCATTAACAATGAATAAATTATTTGTATATATTTGAGGGATTACCAGTCATTTTACTTTTAGTAGTTTTTTTTTACCTTTACTGTTACGTGTAGTTTTTTATATACCATATATTGATTTTATAGATCTCTTTGATGAACTGTAATTTCAAGGGTGAGAATATACAGCGGGTCTGTATACTATATTTTAATATTTTACAATATTTTAATTATAGTAGGCTTAACGCCATTCACCTGCTCACAAGGGTAGTTATATTGTGTTTTACAATTAATATGCTATTTTCGAAAAACCTCAATACTTTAGATTATGTGTCTTTCCCCATGTAAACGGGGACGCGAGGTGTGTGCATACTCTATGGCCACTATGTGAATAGGGGCTATGAGCGCCGATATGATGGACCTATGGAGCGGCAGTATGCCTGAGGTAGGCTGGGTTGACCGGCTGTGTGTAACGCACTGGGTGCGTGAGAGCGCTGTGCTTGAGTCACCTGATCGGCGTAGCCCTACTCTGATAGGGCCTACATTCCACCAATAGCACCGACGCAGAGTGCGTATTACGCGCATGTGCACGAGTGGATATGGGAATACAGCAATGGCTGTTAGCTTGACATATGGGGATCTGCCGCCCAGCTGTGGGTGAGCGACACCGTACAGAGGGTCACGCGCACGTGCACTAGCACGTCGGATCTACCAGCTGAATAATTAATTAGAAAGAAAAAAACATTCCACCAATGGGAGGGAAGGGGCGGGTGTGTGTATATATGTGTGTGTGTGTATATATATATATATATATATATATATATATATATATATATATATATATATATATATATATATATATATATATATATATATATATATATATATATATTAAGTGACACACCGCTTAGCCAACCCCATGAATAAGTCGTTTGTGTGACGAAACATGTCGGGGGTGTGGCTAAGCGGCGTTCATCTGCAGTGAACAGGAACTTTTACTCAAACAGAGATACGGTGCTTATTATCCCTATTTGTGGACACTTGGCGGAGGGGAGATGGTGAGATCTTGACCACATTATCGCACACACCTCGGGTCCGCCGTGGCCACTTTATATATTTATGCTTTGAAGTGGATTTGCAGAGTTGAAGTTATTGAAGTGACATCTGCTGTGGTGGAATTCATTCATTTTTTTTGCTGGCTAATATCTGTTCAAATGTGAGTGAATTGGTTGAAGCTTTGATTTTAGTGTGCAATAAAATTTGTTTACTTTATCACACTATTGGAGCACTTTTATTTTTACATGTGGAACAATATTACAAACACTGAGTGGAGTATGCAGGAAGACCACCGGTTGGCTGTTTGAGATCATTTAAGCTGATTTGCCCGACACGAAAGTGCGGGTAAAAATTGTGGTGAGTGAGTTTCCTATGGGAGTGGCACATGGAGCACAACGGTGTGGTGAAAGGCAAGAAGATTGTATAATTATTATTCTGAGAAGATTCACGGTTACGTCAGAAGAACTGCACTTTTTGTTTAATAATCATATATACATTTTTTGTATCGTTTTTTTTGCTGGAACATTATTTTGAGCAGTGTGGCACGTTTTTATAAGATTATGGTTATGTTTTTGTAGATATTATTGAAATATCACACGTGTATAGTTTTTGAGTTAAAAACAATATATTTCTTTCACTGTACCACATTCACCTATCACGTGGGTTGATGCACATATTATATTACATGTTATTTTATGATTGCAATTTATTTTGAATTTATATGGTTTTATCACTTTCGATATTATTTAGCGCTACTTTTCAGGCTTCAGTCCAGGCTGGACTATTACCTGAATATCTATTTCCATTTATATCGCTCTAAGTGGCTGCTTTTAGCTTTTACTTTCTTTATTCTCTTGTTTGTTCTGTTTTCCGGGGCGCAGCGGTGTGAACTTGGATTGTGGCAGATTAATCCTTATTCCTTTTTTTAAATCTCCCTGCTTGGTCCCTTTCACACAGACTGTCTGATCAGGTTCGCCTGTCAGTTTTTCAGGCGGACCTGATCAGACCCTTAGGCCCCTTTCCACACCGAAGCGTTTTTCAGGCGCTATAGCGCCTGAAAAAAGCGGGTCCTTTCAATCCAGTGTGAAAGCCCGAGGGCTTTCACACTGGAACGGTGCGCTAGCAGGACGGTAAAAAAAAAAAGTCATGATAGCAGCATCTTTGGAGCGGTAAAGGAGCGGTGTTTTCACCGCTCCTACCCATTGAAATCAATGTGACAGCGCGGCAATACCGCTGGCAATGCACCGCTTGCAGGGGGTTTTAACCCTTTTTCGCCGTCGCCCACTAAAAAAAAAAAACTGGTTCCTAACTTTTTTAGCTGGCTCCTAGAGTCCAAGCAAATTTGTCAAGCCCTGTAATGGTGTATACAGTATATCTCCTCTAATAGTGTATATACAGTATATCGCTTCTGTCTGTTATTCTCAGAGTGGATTCGATATTTTGCTCCCTAACCATGGTTGGTTGCCTATATTTACCACTGCATAGAGATACAGTATTTAAGAATAGATTGCCTTTTTTTTAAACTTTACATATTAACTAAATTCTACACCACACTTTTTTTTAAGGTTTTAACCGATTAATTGAAACCATAGTCGACCAATTAATCGATTATAAATATAATCGTTAATTGCAGCCCTATATATAATTACCGTTCCATATCTCTAGAAGTATGATTTAGCTCACTGCCAGACTCTCTTGCTGGGATACAGTGTAAAATTACTGAGCTTTTGAAAGGCCCAGCTATGCTCTACATCAGCGGTCCCCAACCTTTTTGGCACCGGGAACCGGATACGTGGTAGAAAATTGTGCCATGATTGAAGCTAATTATTTCCTATATTACATTGTAATGTAAATGAAATAGTTTAACTGACCATAATGTAGAATCAGTGGGAGCCCCCAGTGAGTCACCTGCCACGTCGCCTGCCACCAGATTCAGCTTGCCACTTGCCATGCTGCCTGCCACCAGATGAGGAATACCACTTGCCACCCCAGCCACCAGATGAGGAATGCCATTTTCCATGCCCTCTGCCACCAGATGAGGAATGCCCCTTGCTATGCTGCCTGCCACCAGATGAGAAATGCGACGCTGCCTGCCACCAGATGAGGAATGACACTTGCCACTTCACCTGACAGTGCCACCAGATGTTGATTGTCAATGCATTGGTGGCACTGGTTCATTTAGCACAGAGGCAGGCCTCTGTGCTGTGGTCGTTCTTGAGTGAGGGCAGAAAAGTGGTGATGCAGCGCGGGCGGCGAGAGATGATGTCACCTCTCTGCTCCCCGCCACATTTCTGACATTCCATATGCTGTAAGAGCGGAAGAGTGGTGATGCTAGGCGGCAGAGAGAGATGATGTCATCTGATCCACCGGGCTCTCTCGCCCGCCTGCCTGCCTTGCAATGTCATGCCGCGCCCAGCTGCAGAGACGCTACGCCCTGGTAGTGTACTGCGGCTCGGTGGTTGGAGACCCCTGCTCTACAGTGATATATTTGTTGTACTTGTAGGAATAAATTCTTGTAAAGGTCAAATTATTTTACAGTCAGTGTGATTGATAACTTTATTTCTACTATGTAAGATATAGTGCGCCTATATAATGATCTTCTTTACCAGCTTCTGTAAAATTTGAATAACAAATCTTTGCACGTTTAATTACGGCTAAAGGGTAAGTCTTTTCTTTTCTTCACATCAATGTTCACCACCCCACTGTCAAAATAACTGCAAAAATGGTGGTTTGCTGAAACATTTAAAAGGTACATTATTTTTCTGCATGTGATATAACACATTTTGACAATATAAACACTGCTACATCACAGCGGGGGCCAAATCTGTATGAGAAACTCACAGCAAATTCACTGGGGAGGAACAACTTACAGATGTTAATTACTTGGATCTTACTTTAGGAGGCTCTTCTCAACAACATTGAGTAACAGTACAGGGGCCTACAGGAAACCAATATCAAGAAACTCGAGACTGCATGCCTCTAGCCACCATCCTCGCCATGTCATCAAGGCTATACCTAAAGGCCAATTTATCAGATTGAAACAAAACTGCTCCACTTTAATGGACTATGATATGGAAACCAGAACTATGGAGCATGTTCCATGAACGTGGCTATGGCAAGCTGGCAGTTAAGCAAGCATATCTCTCTGCTATAGACACACCTAGGGAGACATTATTTGAAGAGACAAAGTCACCAAGATTGCGGCTTGCTATGGGGGCGCTTGGCGGGACTCCAGAAGGGGAGGATCGAGGCTGCTCTGCCATTGCGCAGAGCAGGCAAGTATAAAACATGTATGTTAAAAACAAAACAAGGCTTTACAATTACTGTAATACATTCTCAGCATTAAGGTAAAAAATGTTTTAGAACTTGCTTTGCCTCCCTCCCCGTTTTAAACATTTACCTCACTCCTGGATAGATCCAGCGCTATGAATGGCTGCAGGGTAAAGGGCAAATATTCTTTTAGTTCTTTATAGAGTTTAAGTTATTTCAAGACCTTGGTCCTCCTTCCTTCATCCTAAAAATGGTCTTAGACTTTTGCTTCAGCCAGGACATCCTTATGTCCAACAGCAATTCACCAGAAAGATTTCCCTTCATTAGTTATCTGTGTCTATATCTTCAAAAAACAAAAGTCTCAAATTGTCATCCTGGATCGACTCAAAAAGGGCACCCTGGCTTCTTGTGCTACGATTTCCAGGTGGATCCTTCCTGATAGAGATGGACTGAAAACCACCTGGTTCGGTTTGCGCCAAAACTATCGAACATCGTAAAAGTTCGGACCTGAGCCATGAATCGTATTATCGAAGTCTATGGGACCATTTTGAAGGTTTTTATATGCAAGTTATTGCCCATAAAAAGAGTATGGGGGCCCGGGTACTGCCCTGGGGGACATGTACCAATGCAAAATATTTTTTTTCTAACCACTTCGCATCTGGGCCAACTCTTACACTTTGCTCCTACATGTAAAAACTTACTTTTTTTTTTTTTTTGCTAGAAAATTACTTAGAATCCCAAAACATATACTGTATTTTTTAGCAGAGGCCCTATACAATAAAATGGTGGGTGTTACAGCTTTTTATGAGTGAAAACAGAGGGGCACCAGACTAAGTGCAGTATTAAAATCAATGATTTATTACAAGGACAAGACAACTGGCAACTCACAAGATGGTAGATCAAACAGGCATATTTATGAACCGTCCATCCTAAGGCTTCTCAGAATCGTCCTGGTGCCGTGGCTGCCTCGTGTGCAGGCTGTGTGGCCTATGTGGCCTTGATGGAAGCAGGAAGTGATGGTGCCAGGCCGGACGTGATGTCACACAAAGGGAGGGTAGGATGTGCTGACCTGGAGTGGGCGGTAACATGTTTTGAACAGGCTTCTTCAGACCCGATTGGCCGGTGGACCTGTCAATCTTTTATATAGGGAAATAACGGCAAAGGAACAGGCACGGTATGCAAGTCAAGTAAAGGGAAAAAAAAGAAAGATCGGGCTAAAGAGATGGTAGAGCTATTGTGCATTAGCGTTATTCTATAGATATAAATTAAATCTGTATTTAGAAGATACAATAAAGCGAAAGAAAGAAGAATGGGTTATCTGGTTCAACTAGGAGATGTTATATTAAATAATTTGAAATTATTTCACAATGGTCATAATAATGAAATAGACCTAAGTGAAAGGTAAGGGGGGGGGGATATATATATAATTACAGTTGTGCTCATAAGTTTACATGAATGATAACACAAAAACATTTCTTTCACTCATGGTTAGTGTTTGGCTGAAGCCATTTTTTATAAATCGTGTTTACTCTTTTTGAATCCTTATGACAACAAACTAGCCAAATGACCCTGTTCAAAAGTGATTTTGGCCTGATAACATAGAGCACAGAAGTTGACACAAAGGGCTTTGAATGGCTGTTAACCACTTCAGCCCCAAGCCTCTTTTTTACACTTGTTATTTTAAAAGTTACATTTTTTTTTGCTAGAAAATTGCACCGTATTTGCGCAGTGGTATTTTTTTAAGACACTTTTTTAAATAAAAAAATAAGACAGTAAAGTTAGCCCAATTTTTTTTAGATTGTGAAAGATAATGTTATGCAGAGTAAATTGATACCCAACATGTCACACTTCAAAATTGCGCCCGCTCGTGGAATGGCGACAAACTTTTACCTTTTTTAAAATAGGCGATGTTTTAAAAATTTCTACAGCTTACCAGTTTTAAATTGGTGGAGGCTCTAACAATTAAGGCGATACTTCACATGTGAGGTTTGAGCACCGTTTTCATATGCTACTCATGTATGCGTTTGCTTCTGCGTGCAAAATCGTCGGGACGGGGCGCTTTTTCTTATTTATTTTACTTTTCATTTTTTATTTTGAGAGTTTTAAAAAAATTTAAAATTTGGGTCACTTTTATACCTATTACAAGGAATGTAAACATCCCTTGTAATAGACCTCAGGTCTCATATTTATACTAAAATGCAATAAAAATTTCTCCTTTAAGAGCTATGGGCGACATTTGACGTCGCTTCCGCCCTCCCCTCCCATGCCATGGAGCCGAGCAGGGGCCATCTTCCCCTCAGTCGGCAGCCAGGCATCCACGAGAGAGGACGTAATCATCTCCGGGTCCGCTAAGCGACGGAGACGACCGTAGAGCTGCGGGAGGGGGCATCTCTCCCATCGTCGATAAAAGTAATGTCGTGGCGAGAGTCTTTTGTGAAAGTTAGTCTACAAGCTATGTTGCCATTCATTGAAAATTGATCAAACCTGATGTACTGACAGCCTATCTCATTTCTTGAGACCCTAACGAGCCAGGGCAGTACAAATACCCCCCAAATTATCCCTTTTTGGAAAGTAGACATTACAAGGTATTTAGTAGGAGGCATGGTAAGTTTTTTGAAGTTGTAGTTTTTTCCCACAGTTCTTTGCAAAATGAAGACTTAATTTTGTAAAAAAAAAGAAAAAAAAATATATTAACAGGTTATTTCTCTCACATGGCATGTGCATACCACAAATTACACCCCAAAACTCATTCTGCTACTCCTCCTGAGTATGGGGATACTACATGTGCAAAACTTTTTCACAGCCTGGCCACATGTAAAGGCCCAAAATGCAGGGAGCATCATCAGGCATTCTAGGGAGATAAATGACAAATTTAATTTCTTGACTACCTCTTGCACCAGGACAGTGGAAACGCCCACAAAATGACCCCATTTTGGAAAGCAAACACATAATCTATGAGGCATTATGGGTCTTTTGAACATGTCATTTTTTAACAAGTTTTTGGAAAATGTGGAAAGAAAACTAAATCTTTTTAAAAAAATGTTTTGACACAGTTGTCCATTCATAAGATTTTTCTAACACACACCATGTACATAGCAAAAACTGCACCCTAAAATGCATTCTGCTACTGTAGGGCACTGATGGGCACTATAGTGACATGGATGTGGCACGGCTGAGCACTGATGTGGCATGGACATGGCACGGATGAGTACAGATGTGGCATGGATGAATTCTGATGTGGCATGGATGAGCATGGCTGGTTATGGCTGTGCACGGATGAGCATGGCTGGGCATGAATGAGCCAGAAGGGGCACAGATCAGCGCTGTGGGCACTTCACATCCAGCCCACAAGCACTGCTGCACCCAGCTCCCTCCTCTCCTCACACATCGTACTGATCGGTGTGAGGAGAGGGAGGAGCTGAGCTGCACATGTGCCGGCATGTCTACAAGTGATCGCTACGTCATTGGATGGAATGAACACGTAGTAAAGGGCCTTTACAATGATCCGGGGCGCGCAGGAATCGCAAGTTCAGGAGGACACCCATGGATACCCTCCTAGAACTAGCTGACCGTGCTGTAGCCGTCTTTTGGCTATGGCCCGGTCAAATGAGAATCATGTTTTTTTTTTTGCTTAGAATAAAGATCATGATTCTCGCGGCGTAACATCTTTCATATTCTATGAAAAAACGGTGCTAACTTTACTGTTTAGTTTTTTTTTTTTTGTTTTGTTTATTCATTAAAGGATATTTTTTTCCAAAAACATTGCATTTGAAAGACAGCTGCACAAATACAGTGTGACATAAAATATTGCAACAACCATGAGGCATAATGAGACTTTTGAACGGTTCATTATTTTCCAGAAGTCTTTGGAAAATGTGGAAAAAAAATTTAACCGCATTTTTTTTTTTTTTTTTTAGACAAAGTTGTCAGTTTATAAGATATTTCCAACACACAGCATCTACATAACAAAAATGACACCCCCGAATACACTCTTTTTGAGTATGGCGAAACCAAATATGTGAAACGTTTACACAGCCTGGCCACATACAGAGATCTAACATGCAAGGAACACCGTCAGGTCCAGGGACACATAGCATGCACATACCAAGAATTACACCCCAAAATACATTATGCTGAGCAAGGGTAAACAAATGATTACCTGTGGTTTTGGTAGCGCAGTTGTACACAGGAGGATAGCACTGGTCCAGGCAGCAGGCAGGGACTTGGTCAGCAATGGCGAACACAATTGTCCAGGCATCAGGCAGGGATACTGTCCATATACAGTCCAGGGTCAGTGCAGGCAGAAATATTTTTAGCAGTGCCAAAAATATTGGTCCTGATAGTAGGTAGGAACATGGTCCATGTGGTGTGGTCAGTGCGACAGGCAGAGGCATGATGGCAGTAAGTTCTGCAGGCAGAAGATCAGGACAGAACGGGGACAGGGGTTGAGGCTTCTCCCACCCAAATCTCTTTGAAGCCTCCGAGTCTCCAGACCCTAATCTAGGAATGAGAAAACAAAAAAATATTTTTCTTCATCCAGAATATTCTCGAGCCCCTCACATATGTGAGACCCCTGTGTTGAATCCCACTAGTCCAGTAGCAGGGTACAAGATCAGTCCAAGAGGCAGGCAAAAAACATGGTCAAACAGTCTAAGGTCAGTTCCAGATCAGGCAGAGGTATGTACAGAATCGTTAGGCAGAAGCATGGTCAAATAACAAGCCAGGGTCAGTTACCGAGCAGGCAGTGGCATAAGGGGTGTGAAGGTCAATGACAGGAACTGAAAATTACATTTACCATAATTCACTAATAATTTACTGAAGTATGGTAATGGCGAAAACAGTCACCTATGCAGAGCCTGGTTAGGAAGGACACTGGAGACAATAATATGTATCTCTTCTGACTCCTTCACTGGTACTCACCTTACATTTTTTTGACGTCTTGGCCTGTTGGTTTGGGAGGCATTTTATCGGGAAAGTGGCATTCGGAGAGTCGACTGAGGTGGGCACTGATGGGGTGGCACAGGTGGGCACTGATGGGGTGGCACAGGTGGGCACTGATGGGGTGGCACGGGTGGTCACTGATGGGGTGGCACGGGTGGTCACTGATGGGGTGGCACAGGTGGGCACTGATGGGGTGGCTCAGATGGGCACGGATGACGCGGCTCAGATGGGCACGGATGACGCGGCTCAGATGGGCACTCATGACGCGGCTCAAATGGGCACCGATGATGCGGCTCAGATGGGCACCGATGATGCGGCTCAGATGGGCACCGATGGGCACCGATGAGGTGGCACAGATGTCCACTGATTTCACAGATGGGCACCGATGAGGTGGCACAGATGTCCACTGATTGCACAGATGGGCACTGATGAGGTGGCACAGATGTGCACTGAGGTTGCACCGATCACTGATGGCACCAATCACTGATGCCACAGATGGGCACTGATCATACAGGTGGGCACTAATGTTGGCACAGACTGACACTGATCTTAATTGGCACTGTGGTACTGATTGGGCACTGTGTACGTTGATTTACGGTCACTGTACGTTGGTAATGGTAAAATCACTCATGATTCAGCCCAGGTCGCTCTCCCTCCCCTCACGTGGTCTCTGTGTGAGGAGGGCTGTCAATTAGAGATGATCTCATATGTTTACATTTGAGATCATCTCTCATTGGCCAGACCGATCACGTAGTAAATGGCCGCTGTGATTGGCCATTTACAGCTATCTGTGATCCAAGCACAGATTTTCCCGGATGCGTTTATCTGTCTAGATCTGTGGAGATCCAAGGATCAGACTTTTTTTTTTTTTTTTTATAAATCTTTATTTTATCTTCATTTTCACATTTTAACAACATTAAACATTGCCGTTTCATATATAATATACATACATTTTACAGTTGTGTCTATTTATAGATTTTTAGTTATTTTATTCCTGTACCCATGCATATTGACTGTATATTGTTAATATTGCGTTCATTCTTTATCCTAACCATGTAGTCATTAAAACTTATCAGTCGCACCACCATTTTCTATTCCTTCATACATACAAAAAAAAAGAGAGAAAAAAAAAAAAAAAAAAAAAAAAAAAAAAAAAAGAAAAAGAAAAGAAATCTCCCGCCCCCCCCTGTCCCCCCCCCCCACCTCATATTGTCCGCAATAGTGAGGATGATGTCCTATAAATCTCCCATTTTTGCCACGTTTCTCTTATGTGGTCTTTTGGGCCTTCTTCTTTTGTGATCCTCTCTTCCAGTGAACGCATCTCCTCCATTTCTGTTATCCATTCCTCAATTGAGGGTGTTATGTTATTTTTCCATTTTCTTGCTATTACTGTTCTAGCTGCGGTTAAGCAGTGTTTTAGTATCCCTTTTCTTATCTTTTTAATCGTTCCTGGTATCATTGATAATATAGCGATCTTTATATCTGGTTGTATATTTATGTCTATCATCTCACTATATATTTTGAATATTTTTTCCCAGAATATATAGACTTTTGGGCACAAGAACCAGATATGTGACATAGTCCCAATTGTCTTCTGACATCTCCAACAGGTGCTATCATTTTCTATATTGATCTTATGCATGTCAATTGGGCATTTATACCATCTCACTAGTAATTTATAGTTTCTTTCCTGGTGCCTGTTGGAGAGAGACATCTTGTGTGTTAATATAATTGCTTTGTCCCATTTTCCTTTAGGTATGACCTCCTCTAATTCTTGTTCCCATTTTCTTACATATTTTAACTCCTGTATATTACTATTTGAGATTAAATACTCGTATATATTGGATAGATTGTGTGTAGGTTTTTGCTCTTGTAATAATAATGTTTCCAGTGTTGTTGGTGTTCTATCCAATATTCCTGTTTTCTCAAGGGTATTTATATATTCCTGAAGCTGTCTGTGTTGTATCCATTTATGTGCGTGTTCTCTACCCATGTCTTCTAATCGAATGAGTTTCTTATTCTCCATTGTCTGTATGATTCTGATGTTGTCTTTTTTCTCCCATTTTAAGAAGGTTTTGGTTTCACTCGCTGGGGGGAAATCGGGATTGCAGAAGAGGGGTGTCATTGGGCCTATATACGATGACCCTATTCCCCTCTTCATCAATCCATCCCACATTTTCAGTGTTGCTTTGACCAAGAGTGGCATCTCTTGTTTTGGTGGTCTATTCTCTTTCTTTATCCATGGTAAAACTTTTAAGTTTATGTTCATAATTTCTTCCTCTAGTTTCACCCACTGTTTAGTTCTTATATTATGAAACCAATCTAGGATCCTAGTTACCAAAGATGCTTTAAGATAGGCGGATAGATCCGGAAGAGCTAGACCGCCATCTTTTTTGCGTCTAATAAGGATTTCCCTACTAACTCTCGCTGGTTTACCCGCCCAAATAAAACTGCCAATAAGTCTTCGTAGGGAGTTCAATATATTTTTTAAAGGAAATATTGGGATTGTTTGAAACACATACAGTATTTTTGGAAGTATATCCATTTTTATAATATTTATGCGACCTGTCCAGGAGAAAATCCCTTTATTATAGTTTTGAAGTAACTTCGTTATTTTTTGTATTAATGGCAGATAGTTACTCTCTTGGAGTTTTCTCATGTCATTGGGGATAAATATTCCCAGATATTTGATAGCACTATTCTGCCATTTGAAAGAAAATTGTTTTTTAAGTGTATCGATGGTATTTATGGGAAGTGAGATATTTAAGGCTTCTGTTTTGTTGTAGTTAACTTTGAAATTACTAACTTCGGCAAAGCGTTTAAATTCTTTAATTAGATTGGGTAATGTCACTATGGGGTTTGTGATGTATAATAACAGATCGTCTGCGTATCCTGACAGTTTATATTCTTGGTTTTTTATTTTAATTCCCTGTATGTCTTTATTAATCCAGATTGCTGTCATCAGGTGTTCCATAGTTAGGACATATATCAATGGAGATAAGGGACATCCCTGTCGGGTTCCGTTCGATATTGTTATGGTATCAGATAGCTCCCCGTTTGCCCGGATTTTGGCTGTTGGATTCTGGTATAAGACCAACATTTTTTCTAGCAGTCTAGGGCCCAGTCCCCATTGCCTCAGTGTCTCTTCGAAGAATTGCCATCCCACCCTGTCAAACGCTTTTTCGGCGTCCACTGCCAGTAGACAGGATGGGATGGCGTGTCTCTTAGCGTAATCGACCAATGTCAAGGTTTTAGAGGTGTTATCCCTCGCCTCTCTTCCTTCCACGAATCCTACTTGATCTAGATGTACCGCTCCTGGTAGTTTGGGCGTGAGCCTATTGGCTATAATCTTGGAATAGATTCGGAGGTCAATATTCGTCAGAGAGATTGGTCTGTAGTTTCCACATAATGTATGGTCTTTATCGGGTTTGGGTATAAGAGATATGTATGCTTGCATACTTTGTGATACAAAGGGCTGGGCTATAGACACAGCGTTAAATGTGCGTTTCAGAATTAGAGTAAGTAAGTCTTTGTATATTTTATAAAACCGTGGGGTAAATCCGTCAGGTCCTGGACTTTTACCTATTTTCAGTGAGTCGATTACTGTTTGGATCTCAATTTCTGAAAATTCGTTTTCTAATTGTTCGATATCGCTATCGAGCAGAGGTGGTATCTGGGTTTCTGTTATGTATTGTCTTATCTTTTGATCAAGGCTTTCTGGAGTTTGCTTTGTTTGTTGATTGGGTATATTATACAGCCCGGAGTAGAATATATGGAATGTTTCCATAATCTTCTTTGGGTCGTATGTCAGTTCCCCTGAGTCTGTTTTGATTTTGGCAATTAATGTAGTTCTTGTTTGTTGTTTTAGGGCCCTGGCTAGTATTTTACCTGGTTTATTATCTTGATGATAATATAGGGTGCGATTTTTATCTCTGATCCGTAGTGATTGTTCATTTAATAATGTTCTCATCTCTGTTCTTTTGTTCAGGAGAACCAATAGCGTTTCTCGTGTTGCATTCTGTTTGTTGTTTCTCTAGTTCCGTGATTTCTTGTATCAACTCTGCTGACCTGTTACTTTTCATTTTTTTCAACCTGGACCCGTGTTTAATAAAGAGGCCCCTTACTATACATTTAAGAGTTTCCCATTGGTTTGGGAGTGATGTATTATCATTTATATGATCTAGTGTAAAGTTCGATATCGCAGAGCTAACCTCGGTTTTACAAGTTTCATCGAATAGTAGATTGTCATTTAGTTTCCATGTGCCTCTAGGTGTGTTGTTGTTTATTGTATCTATGGTTAAGTAAATAGGTGCATGGTCTGACCATATAAAGTTCCCTATCTCGGGGGCAGAGATTGCTGTAATTGCCGAAGAGTTTATCAAAAAGTAATATAGTCTATGGTATGTATCGTGTACCTGAGAATGAAATGTATAGTCTTTTGTACTTGGGTTTGTTATTCTCCATATGTCTACTAATTGATGTTGCTCTAATAATTTTTTAAATGCCCTTTTTTCCGTTTTCTTTTGGGGTCCTATTTTTGCTGTAGTGTCCATATTTCGGTCTAGAACGAAATTAAAATCGCCACCTATTATGATTGTCCCTTCTGCTTTAGTCATCATCTTTGTTAATAATTGGATGCCTGTTTTAATTTGGTCTATGTTCGGTAGATAAATATTAATAAAAGTATAGTTCTGTCCGTATATATTCAGTTTTAATAGTATTGCTCTGCCATCTCGACTTGTCCATTTTTCTATAACCTGGTGAGGTATCGAATTATGGATTACTATTGAAACCCCTCTAGATTTTGAGTATGGATACGTATCATGGTACCAGTTAGGGTAATATCTGTTCTGTATATTTGGTATGTGGTCTGTGCGGAAATGCGTTTCCTGGAAGAAAATAACACCTACGTTTTGTTTCTGGAGGGAGTATAAAATTTGTGCTCTTTTAGTTGTTGCATTTAGTCCTCTTGTATTGAATGAACAAACCTTAATGGTAGTCATAAATCAAAGAGCAGGGGACAGAGGGAGAGGGAGAGGACAGAAAAAGGGAGGGGGGGAGAAGAGGAGAGAAAAAAAACAAGTAAAAGGAAAAACAAGAAAAAAATAAAAAAATAAAATAAAAAAAAAATAAAAACCCACTCACTCCGTGAGCTGCTTGCTCTTCCTGTGTCTCCTATCACTCGTTACCTTAAACTTTCATACCTCTAACATTCTCTAAATGACTCGTTGAGTCTAACCTTACTATGTAAGTTCCCTAATTAGGGGGTATATAGGGATCTTTTAGGTTTAGGACGTGTCCCTGGTCCGGAAATAGTTTAATTTCAATGATGCAAGATTAAGCAGGGCATCTTCTCTGTCCCCCACAGAGGGGACAGGATAGGGTAGAGGGAGAGAGAGGCAGAGAGGGGAGGAGGAGAGAGGGAAAAAAAAAAAAAAAAAAAGAAACCCTTGAAAAAAGTTTCTTCCTCTTTCCTTCCCTCCTTTGAAAATTCGTCCCCCTTTCTCTCGCTCCCTTCACCCCAGTTGGGGGGAGAAGGAAAACCCCCTGATACAAATCAGTTAATATATCACATTTTGATATCAATACGCATATATTATCTCCGTTCTTAGATACTTAAATCTGTATATACTTGTTGCCATCTCTGACCTGTTATTCATTATATTCCCTTCGTTTAGTCTCTCCCCCTCCTCCCCCCCCCCTCCCCCCCCCCCCCCCCCCCCCCTCTCCCTCCCCCCTTCGTCCTCCCTCCTCGGGATTGTATTCTTATTCTGAGTCTAGCGTTTTGTTACTATATCATACATCTTATCCATTCTTTATTCCACTGTTTCAAGTTTGATGTCTGGTTTGTCCCATCTGGATACAGCTCATTTTATTGGTGTATAGTCTATAAAATTCATTTCCTCCCCTCTTCATTATGGGGAAGGGGTAGGCAGCAAAAAAAAAAAAAAAACAAGAAAAAAAACCCTTGCCTTCGCCCCTTTCCCTCCCTAACAAGGAGAGTCCCTTTTTTGAAGAACGGGGGAAAATTGAATTGACTGTATCCGATGGGGACAATCCATATCACAGAAAACACATAATTCATAGATATCGATTTTTACGGGTACATTACGGTTTCCATCATTGCTATCACATTATTCGTTATGTTCTAACATGTTATATCTTTGTTTCTTTGCATTTAATACTTAGGTCCCTTCTTCCCCCCAAAACCAAGAAAAAAAAAAAAAAAAAGGGGGGGGGGGGAAGGGGTGTGTTATCATTCCCCTGCTTACCCCCTTTATCCCTCCCCTACCCTTGTCCTCTTAGGGTTAATGTGTTGTGTGTAAGTGTATAATGTGTCATTTGTCATATGTGGATTAATGTAAGTGTGTGTTAAAAAAAAAAAAAAATAGGGGGAAAATTTTAAATATAAGTATTTCCCTTCCCTCCTTTCTCTACTCAACCCCAGGGTGTTTTTTCTGTTGTACATATAGTTAGTGTGAGGTGTCATTAGTTATCAGTGTAAGTGTGTTGTGTAGCGTGAAAAAGAGAAAAAAAAAAAAAAGGGGGGGGGGGGGTTTGCCCCATCCCTTCTTCTATTCCCTTCCCTCCCCCATCCTCCCCCCATTTCCCCCTTATACTATGTTTACCCGCATTTCACCTGTGTATCTGTGTATTAGCAATTAATTGTGCTCCTTTTCCCTTTCCGCCTTCCCCCACCCATGGAAAAAAAAAAAAAAAAAAAAAGGAGGGGAAAAAATTATGTTTTCCCTATAGTATTATTTTTTTGGAAGGTTTTGATAAATCTGGGCCCACAAAGGCAGTTCTATCGGAGGAAGTCCCAAGCGGTTAAGAAATTCCTGGAGGTCTTCAATGTCCCGAAACACAGTTTTCTGCCCGTCTTGGTGTACTATTATTTGAAAAGGGGATCCCCACTTGTAGAGGAATCCCTTCTCTCTCAACAGTCCCAATAGGGGTTTCACCGCTCTTCTCTTATTTAATGTATGTTTGGATAGATCTTGTAAAAATATGAGCTGAGCTCCCTCATATTTAAATTCCCCTGTTCTTGCTGCTATCATGATATTTTCTTTAACTTGAAAGAAATGTACTCTACATATTATGTCTCTCGGTCTCCCTTGACTGAGGTCTCTAGGTCCTTGTATTCTATGTGCTCGATCGATCTCTATTGCTGTTGTATCTGGCTGTTGTAATAAGATGTTGAATATATTCTGAAGTATTTGTTTCAGGTTTTCGGTGCCTGTTGATTCTGGCAGACCTCTTATTTTTATATTATTGCGTCTATTTCTATTTTCAAGCTCATCTGTTGTTTCCATTATTTGTTTTAATTGTCGATCGTGTTCCATTGTTTTTTCTTCTAGAGTAAGTATTTTCTGGTCAATGGTCAGAATTTTGACATCTATGGCATTCATGTGTTTTTGAGTATCTATTAAAGATGTTTTCAGTGAATTTATTTGTTCCTTATATGTGGTCTCAAGTCTATAAACATAATTGTCCATATCCTCCTTAGTCGGTAATGATTTTAGATGTGCCTGCATATCCCAATTAGGACTATTTGTTGGTCTCACTATATCCGTTGTAGGGTGTTGTATACTCCCTATGGGGCTATTACTAAGTAGAGGTTCTAGGCTCATATTGGGTGAGGCCAAATTCAGTTCCGTAGAGGTCTCTGCGTCCTGTTGGGGCGATATTTGTGGCTGTTTAAAAAACCCCTTTATGTCTGATTTCTGTGCAGACTGTGGCTTAACCTGGTTTTTTATTGCTCCACCTGTTGATCCTCTTTTTGACTTTTGGGTGTGTGTGCTTTTTGGTGGCATCTTTATAGGGAATTTTTTAAGGGGGTAGAGAGAAAAAAAAAAAAAAAACGGATAACTTCCCCCAAAGAAACAAGGGGGAGATATATTTCACTTATCGTATATTTTACATATGTTGAAATATTATCCTTTGGATGATTGTTGGGGTTTCTCCACACCTCCCTTTAATTTGTCCAGCGGAAGGGTATCTTATCAATTTTACCTTCCTCGTCTTATATTTCTCCGATGTTCTTATTGGGACCCCATTTGTAACCTCTTTCCACAATCTTATCTTCTTAAAATATGCTCCGTCCTAAATTCCTTGTTGTATATCAAGGAGATTTATCGAGTGTGTCAGGCATATCATTAAAGGTTTTTCTATGTGGTTATGTACTTATTTATTCCTTTTGTAGGGAGATTGTTTTATAAGTACCTTTTGTATAGATTTCTTAAATCATCCATCAACATTTTTTGCCGTTTAATCCCCAGGTGTATAATTCACAGTGTTCTCAAGTCCATTGTATAGCACACAAAAGAAAAAAAAAAACGGGGTTTTTTACCGGTCCCCTCTCCGCTTTACCTTTTGTCTGTAGGATTTGACTGGGGATCTTATTCTGCGGTTTAGTTGGTTATTCCCGAGGTTCTGGCTGGTAGCCGCAATGATCCTTATTCCGTGTACTCCCGCGGCTTCAGTGGTGTCTATCTGCGCTTTGCTTTCCAAACGCCGGAGGACTTCCGCGCCGCTCGGGTCTTTGTAGGTGAGCGGTAAGCAGCAGTAAACAGTGCATTGAATGCAGAGTACCGTATAATTCCTGTCCCGTTCGGGGGTCGTCGGTGTAACACGGCTTCGTGCCGGAGAGGGATCTCTAATAGCGCCCTGGAGATACCTTTGTCACAGCTGTTAGATCGCTTTGTATCTCCTCCACGAGCCGCTTGTATATCTCAAAGCCTCTCGTTGCCACTTATGTCTCAACTTAGCCGAGCCTTAGAACATGTCTTTACCGCTAGCCATGATCAGAGCGGCGTATCCTCTGCTGTAGGGGAGATTAGTGGAGGGTCATCGATGGTTCATTGTAATCAGCTGCAGATAGTCTCCCGGACCTAGGAGGAGCTCCCTCACTGCACGTCCATCCTGTTCAAACCCCTCCAGACTTTTTTTTTTTTTTTTTACCATAATAACCCAAAAAGGGACAGACAGCTTCCAAAGCTTCCATTGACAATTGGGTCCGTCAATTGGTCTGATGCGTGCTTGCGAGGAGCGAGGAAAGGGGAGTTCCTATATGTTCCTATTAGCTAGGAATCACGATCCGTCACTTCCTCTAGTCAGTCCCCTCCCCCTTCAGTTAGAAACACGTAGCAGGGAACACGGTTAACCCCTTGATCGCCCCCCTAGTGTTAACCCCTTCCCTGCCAGTGACATTTTTACATGAATCTGCATTTTTATAGCACTGATCGCTGTATAAGTGCCAATGGTCCCAAAAATGTGTCAAAAGTGTCCGATGTGTCTGCCATAATGTTGCAGTCCCAATAAAAATCGTAGATTGCCGCCATTACTAGTAGAAAAAAAATATATATAATAAAAATGCTATAAATCTATCCCCTATTTTGTAGACACTATAACTTTTGCGCAAACCACGCTTATTTTTTTTCTTTTTTTTTTTTTACCAAAAATATGTAGAAGAATGCATATCGGCCTAAACTGAGGAAAAAATTAGCTTTTTTTAAAAAAAAAAATGGGGATATTTACTATAGCAAAAAGTACAAAATACTGTGTTTTTTTTTTTTTTTTTATTTTGTTTATAGCGCAAAAAAAAAAAATCGCAGAGGCGATCAAATACCACCAAAAGAAAGCTCTATTTGTAGAAAAAAAAAGGACGTCAATTTTGTTTGGGTGCAGCGTTGCACGACCGCGCAATTGTCAGTTAAAGCGACGCAGTGCTGAATCGCAAAAAATGGCCCAGTCATTCAGCAGCCAAATCTGCCGGGTCTAAAGTGGTTAATGTCCTTTGTATTTCTTTATCTTTTAGTTAAATTGTATTTACATGCATTCTTTTGCGTTGCGTTAAAATGCGTACAGATTGCATTTTAATGCAATGATCCTTTTTAATGTGAGAAGTGATAAAATGTAAACCTCAAATACACTCTCCTTGTGTATACAAAAAGAAAGGGACGTGGCCACAGTCTGTTGGTTTACAGTGATGTTTCCTACTGTATATCTGTGTAAAAGGATGCATGGATTAATTTAAGTTTAAACTAAACATCAAAGGCAGCAGTTAAGTCATGCAAAGCAGAGACTCATGAGACATAATGAGTATGTGTTTTGACAAAAATGTTGAACATTAGCATGTGGTTGTCAGGTCCTTAGAAAAGGAGTAATCTGAAATTATTTCATCATCCAGGAACCATGAGTTTATTAACATGTTCCCAAGCATATGCTATAATTCTCTTCAGAAATAACTAAGGCTGATGACTATGCTTCAGGCACCTGCTATTCGTTGTTTAAGTCCATATGTGTGTTAAAAGATCTGTGGATTTGCTTACGGGTTTGCTCTTAGCCCTGGTTCACATTGATGCTACTTTGAAATTGCGCTACTTCACTTGAAGTAGCGCAATTTCAAAGTGGCAAGGTCAGCACGATTTCAGGTGCTACTTAATAGACATCTGTGTGACTTCATACTACTTTTGCAAATCAGTGCTTCACCGCAAAATCGGTGTCGCACCAATTGTAATAGTGCCATTGCCGCCAATTGGCTGTGTCTTGTCATGCGATTTTATTTCTCAAATCGCTCCAATATGCACTTAGGCTTAATTTGATTTGCTTTGCTGGATAAATGCTCTGAAGTATAATTCACACACAAAAAAATGCTTTTGCTATTCTCTTTATATACTTAGGCTTTGTGTGCGTCCATTCACGATCACCGCAGCTGCAGCGGCCAACAACCTGTCATTGCATTGTATGGGCTTGGCGGCTGCAGCTATCCCCACGCAGCTGTTAGTCTTAGCCGCAGGAATCAGTAGAATTCAGACTAAAATGCCTACTTGCTTGTAATAAAGCTGACCCAGTACCAGATATTTATTTTTCATGTTACATTGATTCTTGCTATGTAATCTTAAGAGTGTTAAACTGCAAGTATGAATTACCTTGAAGACAGGTCTTACCATCATAAGGCTCGATTCAAATCAATGCATTTTGCTTTTGAGCGTTTTTGCAGTGCTTTTTGCGGTGCTTGCTGCGTCTTTTTACACGCGATTTTGCAGCGATTTGCGGTTTGCATTTTTGTATTTTTTTTTGTTTTACACTGTGGTTGCTTAGCAACCAGCTATATACAGTGTAAAAAAAATAAACGCAAAACGCGGTACTTGCGTTTTGGATGCGGGTCCATTGACTTCTATTACATGCAAAAAGCTGCATTTTGCTCGAAAAAAAGTCCCCGACCCTTTCCAAAAACGCAGAGGCACAAAATGCATTGATGTGAACATGTTCCATAGGAACCCATGTTAAAAAATTTCCCTGCATTTCTGCAAAATGCATCAAAAAACGCACTAGTGTGAATGGAGCCTAAATAAGGGATTATAGACACATTAGTGCACTTGCAACAAGAACAATTGAGTACTGTCTGTGATACTTTTTTTAAATTTGCACTTAGGCTGCTTTCACACTGAAAGCGCCGGCCGTTAGCGCTAAAGTGCTGCTTTTCGGCTGCTAGCGGGAGGCGCTTTTTACCCCCAAAAAGGGGGTAAAAAGTCAAGTTTTGCAGTGTTTTCAAGGCGTTTTTAAAGCGCTGCCCATTAATTCCAAAGGGCAGGGCATTTTGGGAACGCTAAATTCAGCTCTCCCAACCTGCCCCAAAGATGCTGCTTGTAGGACTTTTTGGAACGTCGCGCAAGGGCACTGCCCCAGTGTGAATAGACACACTGAAATGAATGGGAGGCAGTTTTCAGGCACTTAGCAGAGGCTATTTCCAGCGCTAAAGCACATGAAAACCGCCCCATTGTGAAGCTGATCTAACATTTACATTTTCAGGAAAAGCTTTCAGGGAGTACTTGCCTTCTTCAAGGTCTAAGCAGTACTAACACAAAAAGTTTTAGCAGAATGTTAAGTGGGACAATCTCTGAGAAAAAAAAAACAAAAAACAAACATACGTTACTCCCTCTCGCCCTCTTCCTCCCTAATCTCACTATCTATCATTATCATTGCTGTGTACATTTGTTTTCTTTTTTACTTTTTGTCCTACTTGACAATCTGCTAAAACTTTTTTTGGGCCTTGATCAGACCATCCAGTGCCCTCTATGGAGTGGCAGCTGTCAACGGACATGTGTACTTTGACACCCGCCATCATTCAATCCAATCCGAACCTATCTGCCGAAAACAGACAGATGGAGGGTCTGCTCCCCATTTGTTGATCGGGTGGTCGTTGGATGTAAACAGACGGGCGGTCTGTTTACATCCGACCAACTATAGAGGACAGCGAGCTGTGTTTTGCTCTGCATGGGCAACATTTGGATGTTAGTACAAAAAAAAAAAAAAAAAAAAGTATTACGGACAGTACGCAATTGTTCTTGAAGAGAGGTCACAGCACTCCTCTTGACAGTGCTCTTTTTTCCCTATTCCAAAGCGGGACAGCTCCTTCTTTGTTTAGGTAAACTAAAGAGTTAGCATCTACCTTTACCTAAAACCATTCTGTTAGAATCTGATAAAATCATGTTGAAAATATGATTGGAGATTGATTATCCCATTATTTAGCCGAATTATTGTACCTACATCCCTTAAGTGAATGTTTAAAAAGAATGGAGATATGGGATTTTACGGGTACCTTGTGAAGATGTTTTCTTTTTTAGAGTGAAATACTCTGATACATAGATTTAAATATTGAAACATATTTTATTGATACAAATAAGAGAAAATAAATAAAAAGTAAACAAATATGCAAAAATCCATCGTCTAAGGTATATACACCTATTCCTATTATAGACATAGATATTACAAAGTTCATTGATGTGTGGTCACGTATTCAACAAGCTTCTACATGTTTCGCCTATAAAGGCTTCATCAGGAAAGTTGACATGATCACATAGTTAAAAATTTCCAAAAGGTAACTTCATTCAAATATTGGACCTTGGGTGTATAACAGAAAAAGAAGACATTAGGAGAATACACTGATTTCAAAATAAACAGAGAAAATTGATTAATTTTACAATGCTATATGGAGACACAGAGATATGACACATCCACCTGTTCCAAATAATATTACCCACCCCACCCCCATTCAAAACAACCTCATGACCACCCATAAGCCATCCCCTATCTACCCCATATTGTCAAAGGATAATGAAAAGGGCCCTACCTCTCATATCGGTTCCAATACAGAGTATCCTTAAAGGGGTCTCATAGGGAGCTGGCCAGAAACGAAACACCCTCACAAACAAAGCACACACAAAGATCCCACTGAGATAATGGGCGTATCGCAGGGAGGGGAATATGGAGCTCAGTGAGATATAAATGCCATCTTGATTTTGTTAGGGACATATACCTAATGAAAGATTACGTAAACAATTATATAAATTCATTATTTGGGACAGAAAAGAAACCACTAGTTAATAATCGAAGAGAATTTATCTCCTAAATTTAATGCTTACCGTTTCAATATATCCGTGATGATATAATTGAAATACTGGCTGGGAGCTCGGAAGGATAAAAAGAATAATCGTACCCACTGTCTATAATGTTCAAAACAAGAGACATATAGGAGTCAAATTTTTTGCAGGCCAATAAGACTAGTATCACCAAGTTTGTAATAATAAATTAGCTTTTAAACTAAAATGTAAAACCACTTTTATCTTATTTATGTACAGTGCATTTATGAGGCTGGGTTCAGCCGGGCCGGGTGTATAAATGTCACTGGCAAGGAAGGGGTTAACAATAGGAGCGATCAAGGGGTTAACTATGTTCCCTCACTGTGTTCTAACTGTAGGGGGGATGGGACTGTCTAGGAGGAGAGGGAGATCGGTGTTCATACTTAGTATGAGCACACGATCTGTCTCTACTCCCTTGAAAGAACTGGGATTTATGTGTTTACACACACAGATCTCGGTTCTCGCTCTGTCCCGAGCGATCGCGGGTGGCTGGCGGTCATTGCGCTCGGTGGGCACTCGCATCGGCTCCAGGCACACGCTGCGGGCGCTCGCGCCCTCCCCTTAGTGGCCAAAAGGAAAAGTGACGTAAGGTAAAGTCAATTTGCCCAGCCAACCTGCCGTAGTAAAAGTGGCTGGTACAGAAGTGGGACCTCACAGCTGACAATGCAGACTGTATCAGAGCAAAAGCAGTCAAATGAACTGCCTGCAGAGCCCAGAGATGGGATTCTTGCAAGGCATACATTTTGGGAAGGCTACAAAAAATCTCTGCACTGAAGGTTCCCAAGAGCACAGTGGCCTCCATAATGCTCAAATGAAATGATGAACAAAACATAATGGAAATTACAGTATAACAGCAATATAAGATGGGAACATTTTTGGAAACCGGTGTTTTATTCAAGTTGTACAATTATCAGGATTGTGTAGTCATCACTGAAAATAGTAAAGAAATGCGGGGGCACAGCAGCCAAGTTATTTGAATGGGCTCCTTTACCTACGAAAAATGTGGGGAAAAGGTCTCTGCACGTTTCCAAAATTGTAGCCACAGGGAAATGTGTGCGTAGTGATAAGTGGTTTCACGTGCATGGGGGTGCCATTAGGAATTAATGGCACTCTCACGCATCTGCTAAACAGCAGTGCATTTTAATGCAGATGCAGGAAGGCGTGCAATTTACACACAGTCCCGCACCTGCATATTGTGTGAACTAGAGCTGCACGATTCTGGCTAAAATGAGAATCATGATTTTTTTTTTTCCCTTAGAATAAAGATCACGGTTCTCTCACAATTCTTGCGGCGCAACATCATCTTTCACATTATACAAAAAAAAATTAGGCTAACTTTACTGTTTAGCTTTTTTTTTTAAATTCATTGAAGTGTATTGTTTCCCCAAAAATTGCATTTGAAAGACTGCCCCTTTATTCTCTAGGGTTTCTGCAAAAAAAAAAAAAAAAATATATATATATATATATATATATATATATATATATATATATGTGTGTGTATATATAAATGTTTGGAGATTCTAAGTAATTTTGAAGCAAAAAATACTGATTTTTAACTTTTAAGCAACAAGTGTCAGAAAAAAGGTTTAGCCTTTAAAAGAGTTGTAAAGGCAGAAGGTTTTATTTATCTTAATGCATTCTATGCATTAAGATAAAAAGCCGTCTGTGTGCAGCATCCTCCCCTCAGCCCCCCTAAATACATATCTGAGGTCCCACTCTGTCCAGCGATGTCTGAGATACTCCTTCCTGATCAACTGAGACACAGCAGCGGCGCCATTGGCTCCCGCTGCTGTCAATCAAAGTCAGCTAGCCAATCAGGGATGAGAGGGGGCAGGGTCCTGGGTCCGTGTCTGAATGGACACAGGGAGCTGTGACCCAAGAAAAGGAGGATCCGGGCTGCTCTGTGCAAATCCACTGCAACAGAACAGGCAAGTATAACCTATTTGTTAATTTTATGGGGGGGAAACTGGTTAAACTGCCCTCATTTGCAGGCTGAAGTTCATTCCTTTGATCTATAATAACCAAATAATACTTTGTTTATAGTTCTCTCCCAGCGGTTGACCATGTTGATAATTTGCTGACTTTTTAAAAATGTTTTTATCTTGACAGCTGAGTGAGCAGAGAATGGCTCTGTGTTTTGTTATATGAATAAATATGAAGATCGTGAGGGGGGTTGAATCGAGATTTTTAAACGATAAATGGTGCAGCTCTAGTGTGAACCTAGTCTAACAGTACATAATAGCAGTAAAAGCAGAAGGCAGTAATGTTACTAAAATTTTGTCTGTTTTTCATACAGTATCTCCATCGATGGAAAAAAGCACTTATGCCGCATACACACGATCGAAAATGCCGCCAGCAAAACTCTGATGAGAGCTTTTTGTCAGAAAATGCAACCGTGTGTATGTTCCATTTGTCTTTTGTTGGCGGAATTCCAGCCAGAAAAAGATTGAGAGCAGGTTCTCTATTTTTTGGTCGGGAAAAGTTCCTATCTGAAAATGCGATAGTCTGTATGCAATTCGGACGCGCAAAAAATCACGCATGCTCGGAAACAATTTGACCCATGCTCAGAAGCATTGAACTTCATTTTCTCGGCTCGTCGTAGTGTTGTACGTCACCGCCTTCTTGACAGTCGAAAGTTCCGAGTACTTTTGTGCGACCGTGTATATGCAAGACAAGCTTGAGCGGAATTCCGTTGGAAAAACCATCCATGATTTTTCGGATGGAAATTCCACTCGTGTGTACGCGCCATTACTTTCCTATACTGCTCACTTACGTGTACTGATTTATTTTTTATCAATTCCTATGGAAATATTCAGTGCAAAAGATGACATGAAAATACCCTGCATGTCCGTTAATTTTGTTTGAAACTTTTTTTTTTTCTTATTCTCCAAAACTAATCAATGCACATTCATTCATAATAGCCCTGTAATCAATTTTTCATGAAATTGTTTCTTACTGTATTTTTCTGCCTCCTTATAATGTCCTCCATGAGCGCCCTAACCTATCCTTATCCCCTTTACTTTCATTTGTTTGGAATGAGCAGCACACATTAGTTATGGATGTGTGCACTACTCTATACACTACAAATCCCATAGTTCCTAGTCCATCTCAGGTGCAAGCAAGATAGGTTGGCAATGTTCCTACATACAGTTGGAGAATGAACATAGCCACCCCAAAAGGAAGTTGGAATTTGAAGGAGGCAGAGAACAAAAGAATAATAATTTTTAAGTTAAGAGTACATATTTGAATAAAAAAATGTATTTTTATTTTTAACAAAAATTGAAATTTCTTTTCTATAAAAACAACGAACATGTTACACCTACCTGCTCTCTGCCGTGGATTTGCACAGAGCAGCCCGGATCCTTCTATTCTCGGGTGCCTCTTCTGTGCTCCTGGTCCCTCCCTCCGGTTGAGTGCCCCTACAGCAAGCAGCTTGCTATGGGGGTACTCGAGCCGAGTCAGAGCTCCCTGTGTCCATTTAGAGATGGAGCTATGACCTTGCCCGCCCCCTCTCGCTCCTGATTGGCTAGCTGACTTTGAAAGCAGCGGGAGCCAATGTCACCGTTGCTGTGTCTTAGCCAATCAGTAGGGAGAGTCTCGGGATTGCCAGGACACTCGTGGACATCGCTGGACAGAGATGGGGCTCAGGTAAGTATTAGTGGGGCTGAGGGGGACTGCTGCACACAGAAGGCTTTTTATCTTAATGCAAAAACCTTCTGACTTTACAACCCCTTTAATTTCACTTTAGGAATGTATATGTATTCTTTGCAATGCGCATTTTATTTTCCCCCTAAAAATCTGATGTATTATTTTCTGCAGGAGAAGACTTTGCAGTGGTGCAACAGGAAATTATAATGATGAAGGACTGCAAACACACAAACATCGTGGCATACTTTGGCAGCTATCTGAGGTAGGGTATTAAATGTGCCTATTTAAAACAGAACTTTACCCATAACAACTTGATAAAAAAAGAATGCATTCCATATTAATAATTATGGTACCAAAATAAGTGTGCGCTGTAATTTGCCTCTAGCATTGCTCCTGTTTCTTCTTGCCGGAGGCTGCCATTTTGCTGAAGCCGAGAGCCCCTGAACAGCAGTAAATCTTAAAGCGGAAATAAACTTATCGATTTAATGGTTTAAAAAAACAGTTACATTCCAGGAATGCTGGAATTGCTAATTGTCACATTTGCTTGTGTCACCAACCAAATTGTCAAACTATCAAATGGCTGATATCATAACTGTGCAGCACCATGGCAGTTGCAGATCAAGCAGAAGCAGCTTCCTTGGCTGTAAAGGATAGGAGTGTTTAATTCCACTTTAGCAGATCGGCCTCTATAAACTTGGTAGTGCCTAAAACTGGAGAGCAACTGAGCATGTGCAGGGCAGGGTGAATCAGTGTATTACTGGATTTTAACCACTTAAGGACAAGCCTATTTTTTACACTTGGTGTTTACAAGTTAATATCATCCTTATTTTGCTAGAAAATTACTTAGAACCCCGTTCGCGGTCATTGCAATAGTTTGTCACACCATATTTGCGCAGCAATCTTACAAATGCATTTTTTTGGGGCAAAAATACACTTTTTTTTAAATTAAAAAAAAAAGAGAAATCAGTAAAGTTAGCCCAATTTTTTTCTATATTGTGAAAGATAATGTTCCTACAGGTACAGCCCAACATATCATGCTCCAAAATTGCATCCGCTCGTGGAATTGCGACAAACTTTGACCCTTAAACATCTCCAAATGTGACGTTTAAAAATTTCTACAGGTTACCAGTTTTGAGTTAGAGGTGGACTCCAAGAGTCGCGATACCTCACATGTGTGATTTAAACACCGTTTACATATGCGCGCGAGCATAGAGGGACGGGGCGCTTTCAATTTTTTATTTATTTTTCTTCCTATTTTTACACTGTCCCTTTTAAAACAAAAAAAAATTGGATCATTTTTATTCCTATTACAAGGAATGTAAACAGCCCTTGTAATAGAAGAAAAAAGCATGACAGGACCTCTTTACTGTGAGATCTGGGGTCAAAAAGACCTCAGATCTAACACTTACACTTAAAAGCAATAAGAAAAACAAATTGCCTTTAAGGCCTGTTGGGCGGAAGTGACATTTTGATGTTGCTTCCATCATCCAATAGCACAGAGTTGAGTGGGGGCCATCATTCCCTCACTCGACTTCCTGTCCACCTGTCCATCAGGGGATAGCATTGGATCATCTCAGCCACTATCGATGGCTCCGGTAAGGGGTGGGATGGGGGCATCTCTCCTGCCGCCAATACATGCGATCTTGCGGCAAAGCCGTGGAGACCACTTTTATCTTAAAGGAGGCCGCTCACTGTGAATAAAAATACTGGGGTTATGGCAGCTATTTGCTGTCATAACGGTATTTAAAATCAAAGTAGCGACGTACAGTATCTCAAAAGTTCTCTCACCATTTTGCTGGCTTAAGACCAGACCACTTTTTGCGATTCGGCACTGCGTCGTTTTAACTGACAATTGCACGGTCGTGCGACGTGGCTCCCAAACAAAATTGGCTACCTTTTTTTCCCCACAAATAGAGCTTTCTGTTGGTGGTATTTGATCACCTCTGCAGTTTTTATTACTTGCGCTATAAACAAAAAAAGAGCGACAATTTTGACAAAAAATCATTATTTTTTGCTATAATAAATATCCCCCAAAAATATATAAAACACGTTTTTTTCCCCTCAGTTTAGGGATTCTTCTACATATTTGTTGGTAAAAAAAAATAGCAATAAGCGATTGATTGGTTTACACAAAAGTTATAGCGTTTACAAAATAGGGCATAGTTTTATGGCATTTTTATTAATAATTTTTTTTACTAGTAATGGCGGCGATCAGCGTTTTTTATTGTGACTGCGACATTATGGCGGACACATCGGACATTTTTGACACATTGTCATTTATACAGCAATCAGTGCTTTACAAATGCACTGATTCCTTTGTAAATGATACTGGCAGTGAAGGGGTTAACCAGGGGGTGGAAGTGTAGGGGTTAAGTGTGTCCTAGGGGCGTGTTGGTGATCACTGATCTCTGCTCCAATCACAGGGATCAGAGATCTGTGTCACTTGTTGCAAGGCAGAACGGGGAGATGCTGTTTACTTCCGCATCTTCCCGTTCGTCCTCCCCGTGAGACGATCGCTGGTATCCCTGCGGTGATAGAGTCCGCGAGACCTGTGACCGGACTCACGGGGGTCCCGACTGGCGCTGGCGGCGGGGCGCACGTGATGGCACGGCGTCATTTTCTAAGGGACGTACCGGTACGCCCTTATGCCTGTCCGTGCCAATCTGCCGACGTACATCTGTGTGTGTCGGCATTCCGCTGGGCCCAATTAGCCATTTTCCCTCCCCGGTGTCATGCGACTCGTTAGTGTTAAGGTCTTAGGTGTGAATGGGGAGCAGGTGTGTTAAATTTGGTGTTTATTGCTCTCACTCTCTTATACTGGTCACTGGAAGTTCAACATGGCTCCTCATGGCAAAGAACTCACTGAGGATCTGAAAAACAAAGATTGTCGCTCTACATAAAGATGGCCTAGGCTATAAGAAGATTGCCAAGACCCTAAAATTGAGCTGCAAGACCATACAGCGGTTTAACAGGACAGATTCCACTCAGAACAGGCCTCGCCATGGTCGACCAAAGAAGTTGAGTGCACGTGCTCAGCATCATATCCAGAGTTTGTCTTTGGGAAATAGACGTATGAGTGCTGCCAGCAATGCTGCAGAGGTTGAAGGGGTGGGGGGTTAGCCTGTCAGTGCTCAGACCATACGCTGCACACTGCATCAAATTGGTCTGCGTTGCTGTCATCCCAGAAGGAAGCCTCTTCTAAAGATGATGCACAAGAAAGCCCGCAGTTTGCTGAAGACAAGCAGACTAAGCACATGGATTACTGGTACCATGTCTTGTGGTCTGATGAGACCAAGATAAACTTATTTGGTTCAGATGGTGTCAAGCGTGTGTGGCGGCAACCAGGTGAGGAGTACAAAGACAATTGTGTCTTGTCTACAGTCAAGCGTGGTGGTGGGAGTGTCCTGGTCTGGGGCTGCATGAGTGCTGCCAGCACTGGGGAGCTACAGTTCATTGAGGGAACCATAAATGCCAACATGTACTGTGACATACTGAAGCAGAACATGATCCCCTCCATTTGGAGACTGGGCCGCAGGGCAGTTTTCCAACATAACGACCCCAAATACACCTCCAAGATGACCACTTCCTTTGTAATGAAGCTGAGGGTAAAGGTGATGGCCTGGCCAAGCATGTCTCCAGACTTAAACCCTATTGAGCATCTGTGGGACATCCTCAAACGGAAGGTGGAGGAGCGTAAGGTCTCTAACATCCACCAGCTCTGTGATGTTGTCATGGAGGAGTGGAAGAGGACTCCAGTGGCAACCTGTGAAGCTCTGTTGAATTCCATGCCCAAGAGGGTTAAGGCAGTGCTGGAAAATAATGGTGGCAACACAAAATACTGACACTTTGGGTCCAATTTGGACATTTTCATGTACTTATTTTTGTCAGATACTGTATATCCATCCGGAAGTAGTAGTATAGAGCATGAGTGTGGCCCTCCAGCTGTTGCAGAACTACAAGTCCATTATACAAGGCATTATAGACACTTATTGTTAATGTTTTACATGGTAATACTTGGCGAACAAGATGGGTTAACTAGAGATACTATTGTACGAGGAGGATTTGGATTTTGTGGGAATTTCAAAGAGGTTCAACAGCTCTCATGATTGTCTGGCAAACATTCAAGGGTATACACTTTATCGCACGGATAGAGAGGGTAAAAAAGGGGGAGGGGTATGCCTATATATCAAGCATAATGTACAAGTGAATGTGAGAGATGACATCACTAAGGGAGCTAGGGAGGAGGTGGAATCCTTATGGGTAGCGCTCCAAAGTGATGAAGCTAAGGGGAAAATAAAACTGGGAGTATGCTATAGGCCCCCTAACCTGAGGGGGGAAGGGGAGACAGATCTCCTATCCAGTGTTGGTCATCTTACTTTGAAAAAGTAATTAGTTAAGTTACAAATTACTTCTCCCAAAAAGTAATTG
Source organism: Lithobates sylvaticus (assembly GCA_028564925.1). Classification (NCBI taxonomy): domain Eukaryota; kingdom Metazoa; phylum Chordata; class Amphibia; order Anura; family Ranidae; genus Lithobates; species Lithobates sylvaticus. Next base: position 174,269,164 of record CM053028.1, on the reverse strand, counting down.
CATTAGTAACTCAGTTACTACATTGGAAAAGTAATTAGTTACGCAGCAAAGTAACTGACTTTTTTTTTTTATATTCTATGTGTAACTAAGGGGCGGGTCTAGTATTACTGTAAGCAAGGGGCACATTTATTATTATTGTTATATATCGTGTAACCAAGGGGCTGCTCTGTTATTACTCTAACCAAGGGGCAGATCTGTTCTAGTGTGTAAGCAAGGGGCGGGTCTATTATTATTATATCGTGTAAGGGGCGGATGGCTACAGAAGAGGGCGTATGTTAAATTAATGGGCAGAGCTTGATATATAACAATAAATGTGCCCCTTGGTTACAGTAATACTAGACCCACCCCTTAGTTACACGATAGACGCCCCTTGCAGAGTAGCACGAGCATCGGGAGCATGCAGCATCGCCTCGTGCAATTACATGTTAACTGCGCCTGCGTGGTGTAAAGTCCACTCAAAGCTGTTTAGGTTCGGCAATTTTAGTAAACTCCGTAGTCCTTTGTACTGCGCAAGCGATGCGCCTGCGCAGTACAGGGGGTCCTTATCCGATGGGGGAACTTTTTCTGCAGGACACCGGAATTACACTACTGCCATCTAGTGGTGGTAGAAGTAATTGCGGTAACGTCGCCCAAGTAATGGGAACTACATTACCATGAGGGGAAAAGTAATCAGTAAGATTACTCGTTACCCTCTAAAGTAACTGCATTAAGTAACTCAGTTTATTTTAACTCAGTTACTTACATCACTGCTCCTATCACAATTTGGATTAGCAGCAAGGATGGGAAGTGTTATCATAATGGGGGATTTTAATTATCCAGACAATGACTGGGCGGAGGGAACCGCACATTCATCTAAGGCTCGCCAGTTCCTCAATGTCTTGCAGGACCCTGTTTGTACTGGTGCAATTTCTCCTGGGTCTGTTGCATGCTATGCACGACCATAGACATCACATTTTTTTAATCGTACACCACGGGACACAGAGCTATTGTAGTTACTATGTGGGTTATAGGTCACCTTCAGGTGCTGGACACTGGCACACCTTAAAAAAGGTGTTGGTCATGAGTGAAGATGTGCTGTGCTGAGCCCCACTGGAGCAATCCTTGCTGGGGCCAGCTATGCAGCCGGATCCATTCAAAGTGTCTTTTAGACCAAATTGAATGCAGTGGCAGCTGGTGAAGTTTTAGAATGGGGGGGGGGACCAGACCCCGCCCTTCCCTTTTGACTCTTCCCACTTGGTAAAAATGAGGGTGGTTTCAGCAAAATAGTGGGCGTGGCTCTAAGGTGGTGTGGTTAGCGTCTGAGATGAATGAGGGATGGAGGGACAGCAGGCCCAGATCCTACACAACAATAGAAATATGTGTTTTCTAGAAAGTTTAACAATCAGCAGATAAAGATATTCCAAACACCTGGTGTTAGCACTTCAATCATCCCGACACCATGGTTGTTATGGTGTCAGGATGATTGAAGCGCAATATTTCTATTATTACATTGTAATATAAAATGAAATCATTCAACTCAAGCCATAATGCAGAATCAGTGGGAGCCCTGAGTGTGTCACTAGCCATGTCGCCTGCCACCAGATGCCATCGGGTGTCCCCAGCGGAGTCCGTCCTTACATCAAGTGCCCCCAGAGGAGTCCCTCCTTACATGTAGCCTGTGTCCCACCAAATGCAGCCTGTGTCCTACCAAATGCAGCCTGCCTGTTTTTCACATCAAACCCCCCTCCCCCCCATTCTCCATGGGAGCATAGCGGTACTTACCTTGCTGTGCGATTTCCTCTTCAGTGGTGTCTCCTTTCAGAGAGCGGCTTGGTTGGTATTTTGGGACTAGGTTAGTGATGTAGCTGGGGGCAGAGTTATGGATGGCTTTGTAAATGCCCCCAGAAGCCCCGGCCACCGGCAAGAAGAACAGAAGAGACCCCCGAAGACGGAACAAGACCCCCATACGACGGCGGCGACGAAGAAGAAAGCCCGGCTCCTCCGCTAGTGAAAGAGCTAGGTAAAAGAGCAGAAGATAGTGGAGGAGTCCGGCGAGAAGACCCTAAAACGGAAGTGTTTATTTACACTTTTTTCCTTAGGTGAATGGGTAGGGGTACATCGTACCCCATACTCATTCACATAGGGTGGGGGGCCGGTATCTGGGGGCCCCTTATTAAAGGGGTAATAAGGGGGCTCCCGGATTCCGATTAGCCCCCCGCCCGCAGACCCTGACAACCAACGGCCAGGGTTGTCAGAAAGAGGCCCTTTCCCCAGGGCACCCCCCATGTTGAGGCCACGTGGCCTGGTACGGCTCAGGAGGGGGGGGGGGGCGCTCGCTCGTCCCCACCCCCTTTCCTGACCGGCCGGGCTGCATGCTCGGATAAGGGTCTGAGATGGATTTGGGGGGGACCCCCACGATGTTTTTTCGGCGTAGGGATTACCCTTTAAATTCATGCCAGGTGACAGGGCTAGCGCGGCGGCATTCACTGCCTTCGCTAGTCCCGTCTACCTGGAGTCACGTTCTAAATGAACGGACTTTCCTCCGTGTGCGAGCCAAGTCCGTTCATTTCAAAAGTCCCGCGGACTAGCACACAGACGGCGGGATTGTCCGCCGGACTGCCGAGTCCAGCGGCCAATTTTAAGTCTGAACTTAAAACTTAGTCTGCCTGACTTTTTGGATGAAAAAGTCTGCCGGAGCCCACACACAGGCGGATTGTCCGGTGGACAATCCTGCGGGAAAGTCCGCTCATGTGTACGCGGCCTTAGAGGGCTGGGAAAGATGCCAGTAGAGAGTGAGAGATTGAAGATATAAGTTAAGGAGTGTAGGTTTGAGTCATGCCTAAGAGTCACCACTGGGGGCTGTATGGAGCACGTACCGTCTCATGCTTTCCTCAAAAATCACGATGTATCAGGAAGCAGCAGGCTCTTTTGCTCCGGCGAGCAGCTCAGACCTCCGGTGAGCAGGTCAGACCTCCGGTGAGTTTGGGGGGTTTCTTGGCTTCCACCAGACACCGCGCATCTGGGCTAAGCTCTCCCCCTCTTCACAGTGAAGGGGAGAGCCAAAACTATCAGCGATGCCGTTTTGTTCCACCGCCCCTGCACGGTGGCTGCTCTCAGGTTTCCTCCTTGCATCCCTCGCATCCCTCCCTCATACTCAAGCCGATCCCGCGTAGGAAAGCTCTCTTTTGAAAAAGAAAGGGGGGGGGTGCGATGCGAGGAGGGGCTTAGGGGCTTGGAGGCTTAGCAACGTCCAATGCGGGAGTACGTTTTAAAAAAAACTCCATTTATACTGGCTTCAAGTTGTCGCAGGGACACAAGAACAAAGAGAAGCATGAAAGAGGTTTGGTGACACAGGCATTCCCATTTTAACACATTTACTATTCGCATCAGGCTGAGCATTAATAGCAGCGGCAGTGGCTGGACTATTGCTCAAGCAGTGGATGCGATCCTTCTGGTAGTACCTCTGCTTTTGTGCATCAGGCTATGGTCGGAAGGGTGGCTAGAAACACCCCAAAAGAGGGCTAAAGGGATCTCCCTCAAGCTCTGAAAGCCTAAAACTTAACTTCGCTCTGCAATGGCATCCTCCCCTGAGAGGGGGTGGCTGGTCAGAGTGAGCCTTCAGGGGCCATGGAATGTTTGCAACTGTTTACAACACTGCAGCCCCTGCCTATATTTCTAAAAAGTTTTTTTTCTCAGCCATGATAGGATGGGAAAAGTTAGCGACTTTAATCGCATCCCAATTTGGTATAAAATGCGACAGATTCCATTACCCTAGGACCCTCAAACTGAGGATCTGGGGGTGGGAGAAGATGTTTTCTCTGAGGACCGTGAACAGTTTGGCTCCTCTTCTGAGGGGTCATATGTGGAAGATCAGCTTCACATTGTGGGTGCAATTTCTTACTGAATTGGTCCTCTCCACGTTTTATGCTACCCTTATCTGAGTGTCCTCTTCTTGTTTTGGGTTCGCTAAAGCCTCCTCAAAGCTGTGCATGCCTTTCCTGTCCATTCATTGTTGGGAAAGTTCATGTATTCTGAGTGAGATCACCCAGATAAGCATTTTTTCCCTCCTAAAAAGTTTTTCACACTTTATCCTAGGGAGGAAAATTTTTCTAAAGGTGGAAGATACCAGCAATTGACGCTGCTTTATCTTCTGTTTAAAAGTTTGACTTGTCCGGCAGACAATGCTCAAATACTTAAGGATCCAACGGATAGAGTTGGAATTCCTATTAAAAAAAAACCTAAAAAAAAAAACATATATTGTTTTCCTGACAGGTTGAGTGTCTCAGCCTGTGCTGACCGTAATTAGTATGTCAAATCCTTGAGAGACCAGTTTTAAACAGGTGCTCAAAGTTATCCCTGTTCAGCAGGCCCAGGTTTTGGCAAGCGCCTAGTAGCTTTATGTTGGCAATAGACTCTATGAGAGATTCTATCTTCAGGCCTCATGACTTTCGCTGGGCTGGTACATATGTATAGAATACTATAGTTGGAAAATTGGTCAGCCGAATCGTCTTGTATAAAAACTCCTGGCTGGTTTTCCTTTTTGCGGTGAACAGCTGTTTGGGATATCTTGGATGATTCATCCAAAGAATTTCTAGTAGAAAGGTACCCCTTTGCCATTTAAGAAAAGGAGTAAATGTATTTCATTTAAACAAGCTTTTTCTCCAATACCAGGGGCATTAGCCTCCAGGCAGTCACGACGGCTTCCGCTGTCAAGTTCAAGAGGCAATCCTCAGGCACAAAAGAAACCTATAAACAAGATACTAAAGCCTCCTTATGAGGGGGCACCCCGCTCGCTCGGGGGGGGGGGGGGGGACTTCTGCAGTTCTCAAGGGACTGGGAGAAAGAATGTTGAGACAGATGGGTGGCTTCTTCAATCTGGGGTACAATCTGGGGTTTCTAGAGTTCCTGTCTCCTAATTTTCTCAGATCAAAAATTCCTAAGATCCAGAGAAAAATAAGTCTCTCTTCTAGCATTGGACCATACTTTAGCAAAAAGTTGTCATGCTGGTCAACATGAAAGAGCTGGAGTTGAGGTTTTATTCAAACCTTTTTTCACTGCAAAATCTAATGGAGATGTCAAACCAATTTTGGATCTCAGGAATCTAAATCGGTTCCTGAATATCCGCACTTTTTCGCATGGAGTCAATCCAATCAGTTGTCTCCATCTTGCAAGGAGGAGAACTTTTTACGTCGATTGACGTCAAGGGTGCATACCTCCATGGGCATATTTCCCCGCTGACTAGAAATATTTCCTTTTTAAGATAGAAAATCTTCATCAGTTTGTAGCTCTGCTTTCAGTCTAGCTACTGCACCTTGAGTGTTTTCAAAGATTTTGGCTCCTCCTTTAGCCAGACTAAGTGCCAAAGGTATATTGAATATAGTTTACCTAGACGATCAGGTTTTGATAGACCAGTCGGTAGCCCGCTTAGACCAAAGTATGGTCAACACATTCAACTACCTGGAATACCTAGGTTGGATTCTCAACTTAGTAATCTTCCTTAAAACCATTAAGGGGATTAAAATACTTGGGTCTGTTCTTAGATACACCCAGAAAAGGGTATTTTTTTCCCCAGGCAATGATCAGCACCATAAAGGAACTGATTAAAGTGGTCGAGGCAAGATGAATCCTTCTATTCAGCTTGCATGAGGGAAAGATGGTGGCTTCATTCAAGGCCATTCCTTACGCTCAGTTTCATTGGAGACTGCTGCAAAATGGTATCTTATTGGCTTGGCACAAGAGGGTTCAAGCTCTAGATTTTCCAATGTGTCTGACTCCCAAGGTGCGCCGGAGCCCTAGTTTATGGTATATAACCAAAAAACTGCAAAGGGAAAAATCCTTCCTACAGTTACCTGGGAAGTGGTAACAACATATGCCAACCTCTTTTTTTTGTTTTAGGTTAACTGTCCAAGAGAAGTGGTCCAGATCAGAAATGAACTTGCCCATTAACATTGTACAGATTTGGGCAGAGCGCTTGGTCCTGAGGGCCTGGATGTTTAATTTGCGGAGCTGTCCTGTCGGGATCAAATCCGACAATGCCACAGCAGTGGCCTATATCAATCACCAAGGGGGCACAAGAAGTTGTGCGGCCCAGAGAGAGGTGAATCCTAGCCTATCTTGGGCAGAAAACCAATGTACCTTGCCTATTGGCAGTTTTTCATTCTAGGAATAGAAAATTTGCAGGCGGTCTATTTTGAGTCGCCAGCAGTTGTTCCCGGGAGAATGGTTCCTTCACCCCGATATCTTCTGACAATTATTTCTTTGATATTTGCAAAGAATTGTGGGAAAAAATTACAACTTCAAAAAACTCACCATGCCTCTAACTAAATACATTGGAATGTCTACTTTCCAAAAATGGGTCATTTGGGGGGGGGGGGTATTTGTTCTTTCCTGGCTTGTTAGGGTCTCAAGAAATGAGATAGGCCGTCGGTGCATCAGGTGTGATCAATTTTCAGAGATTGTCACCATAGCTTGTTGACTCTAAAACTTTCACAAAGACCAAATAATATACACCAATTTGGGTTATTTTTACCAAAGATATGTAGCAGTATAAAGTTTCGCCAAAATATATGAAGAAAAATTACTAATTTGCAAAATTTTATAACAGAAACAAAGAAAATGCATTTTTGTTTACTGAATTTTCGGTCTTTTTTCTTTTATAGCACAAAAAAATAAAAAAACCCAACAGTGATTTAATACCACCAAAAAAATGCCAAAAATGTCATATAGGTACAGTGTTGCATGACTGAGTAATTGTCATTCAAAATGTGAGAGCACCGAAAGCTGACAATTGGTCTGGTTAGGAAGGGGGTTTAATTGCCCAGTGGGTAAGCGGTTAAACCAACAGACAAATGTCCACCCATTGCTTGTCATCATTAAAGACAAACCCACTTTCAAAGAATTGTTTATGAACATATGTTTGTCACCCTTAATAACTCCTGTTAGTAAATAATACACATCTTCTTAAAGTATATATTTTTTATTTTTGGACAATTTTAAAATGTAATTAATCCTAGACACACTATCAGCATATTTGGGATTACGTTCTGTAAACATATTCTGGGCGTATTGCCAGACTGTCTACGAATTATCTTTCTAGGTCTCACGTTCAGTATCATCTTTTCTATGATAACAGTGTTGCCACATATGAGACTGTTCAGCTAAAAGCAAATGTTAATCACTCTAAGTTAAAGGGGTTGTAAACCTTCAGTTTTTTTCACCTTAATGCATCCTATGCATTAAGGTGAAAAACATCTGATGGTTACAGGCCACCCAGCCCCCCGGTTTACTTACTTGAGCCCTCGAAAGTCCTGCGTCGAGAACATGCTGGCTTCTCGGCTCTTCTCCGGTCCGGTCTTCTTGGCTCTTCATTGGATATATTGATAGCAGCGCAGCCATTGGCTCGCGCTGCTGTCAATCAAATCCAAATGATGTGGCCGCCGGGGGGGGGGGGGGGGCCGGGCCCGAGACGTACACTCTGTGTCTATGGACGCAATGTATGAGACTGGAACACAAAAAGAAGGAAAACTGCACTTAGATCGAAAAATTGAATAAAAAAACTGCAGCAGCTTATTGTGAGATATACACAAAACAATACATACATGGTTGAAGCTGCGCTATATATACCCAAAAATAACTAAATCTGCCTCAAAAATATCAGTCATGTGACCAATTTAGTAGAGAATATGTATAACTAAATATATTCTATAATCGCATGAAAAATTATATCAAGTGAAAAATATATACCAAAAAAGGTTATATATCAAAAATTATTATAAAAAATTGTATTATAAGTGGACAAAGTCCTTCAATATAGTCCAAATATGGTGAATGAAATTATTGAAGAATAGAAAACAATTTTTGTCAGATGTATCACTCCAGCACCTTCTGAATAAAACGCTTACCAGAAAGTAAGCCAAACGTGCAATTGGCTTAAACCCAGCCTAGGCCTTTAAATGGGGACATCCTAGATGGAACCAGCAAGTAAACAAACAAAATCCTTATTGCTGGTCAATGGGAACAGAACTAACAGCTCCAGATGCAGGATATACCCCAAAAAAAGAAATCACAAAATAGCATAATATTGCTTTAAAAAACTGTAAATAAACGTGATGTGCGCACTTACAAAATAAAGGACAAAGATGTGCAAAACAGAAACAGAAAACCCAGTGATCCAGACGCTAAAAATGGAAGTGTCCCAGCACCACATAGTGGGGCGTCTTACCAGAAGCAAGCTCAAATCGACACATGTAATCCTGAGCGATACACTTGTCAATTGGAATAAGGGACCAGTCACATCCTCGCTACCAGCATGTACATATCCATAAAGAGAAAAAGTAACAGACCATAGAGGAATATCTTCTGGACTGTTTTAATAAATTTAAAAGTAATGCACTTACAAAACCGCAAAGTGTCAAAGCATAAAAACAAAGCTGGCTGGCGGCATACAAGCGAACTCCCGTCCTCGTCGATTGCGTGGTGACGTCAGCACGTACCTCCAGACGCATTTCGTCACTATCTGACATTTTCAGGTGTTGTCATCCTGGTGCTGTTGGCTACTAACTGAATCCTGTATTGCAGATAGGGGTTTGGCCACTACCAGAGGGCTGCGCCTTATGCATGCTTTAATTTTAAGTTGCACCTAGCGTGTTGCTCATGAAGGTTACAGCATCAAACCCATCGCTGATTTAGTGAAACTGTGTCCTTCGATGAACTCAGTGAAAGGGATTTTACAGCGAGTACAAAACTCAAAAATCAAATTCTAGTTACCCGTCTTTCATCCTGATAGCTTGACTGCAATGTTGTTACTGACCCTTAAAAAGTATAGAGATAAGTAATTGTGCCTCTGACACATATTTAGTGCATGCTTGTTCCAGTAATGTGACTGAATCATACTAAAGTCAGACACAGCCAGACATCTAGCATTTTTAAAAGGAGGCCTGAGATGGTAGTCCCCCAATTCTTCTTTCACTTTAATACTACAGCAAAAACACTGAAAAGCAGGCAGAAAGTCGCATTAAAAATTATCATAAGATAAACACAATTATAACTTACAATATGGGCTTACTGAAAATACAACAATTTTTGTTAATGCAATCCTCTGTTCTAGGAACAAGTAGAAGTGAAAGTATTTTTGGACTATTTTTTATATTGCATTTTGTAGCTGCTATTTGATGAGTGCATAGTTATGCCAGTGTATTTTGCATATACTGTACATTATCTAGTTTTTTTTTTTTTTATTTTAATGGGGGAAAAAAAAAAAAAAATAATATATGCAATTGCGACACAAGCCATATTGTAATTAAGCCCCGTTCACATCGACTGTTCCATTGAAATCGTGCGATTTCTTTTGAAATTGCACGATTTCAAAGGTGCATGTCAGTGCGATTTCGGGTGTGACTCGGGAGACATCTGTGTAGCTTTATGCACAGATGTCTCTTAAAGTCGCACCTGAAATCCCGAAAAATAGTGCAGGAACTACTTTTTTGCAAATCGGTGTGGCACCGCAAAGTTGGCGTCACACCGATTTGAACAGTGCCATTTGCTGGCGAAAGGCTGCGACTTGTCATGCGATTTGACCTGTGACATTCTGTACACAGATGGTGTATAGCAGGGGTCTTCAAACTATGGCCCTCCAGTTGTTCAGGAACTACAATTCCCATCATTCCTAGTCATGTCTGTGAATGTCAGAGTTTTACAATGCCTCATGGGATGTGTAGTTCGGCAACAGCTGGAGGGCCGTAGTTTGGAGTAGTTTGAACACTTCCCAGAAATGTTATTTCCTGCTTGTGTGATTTGGCTTGCAGATTTTCCCAGAAATTATGTCAACAGGGATGCAGACCATGCCACTTTTCTTACCAGAAACTTGCAAATGCAGCAGCTAATTTTATAATTATAAGGTAACTCCCATTCACTTTGGACATGGACACAGGCAAACAGCTATTTCTTTAGAATAACAAAGATAGGAATCTGCAAAAAAGTCTGTTAAAATCTTTGCAATGTACATACAGTATATCGCCCAGAAGGGAATGTTATATTTTCTGAACAAAAGTAGTTACTCTTTAACATCACTTTTGATTATATCCTGGTCCTAATTTTTTTTTTCTTTCTTTTTTTGTCTTTTTTTTTGTCTGTGTTTTGTCAGGCGGGATAAGCTTTGGATTTGCATGGAATTCTGTGGAGGCGGATCTTTACAAGATATATACCATGGTAAGAAGAATATTAACCACTGGGCACTTAAACACCCTTAATAACCAGACCAATTTTCAGCTTTCGGTGCTCTCACACTTTGAATGACAATTACTCATTCATACAACACTGTACCCATTTTGTCCTTTTTTTCACACAAATAGAGCTTTCTTTTGGTGGTATTTAATCACCTCTGGGTTTTTTTTTTTTTTTTTTTTTGCGCTATAAAAGAAAAATGACTGAAAATTCTGTAAAAAAAAATGAATTTTTCTTCGTTTTTGTTATAAAATTTAGCAAATTTGTAATTTTTCTTGATAAATTTTGGCCAAAATTTATACTGCTACATATCTTTGGTAAAAATAAGTACAAATTGGGGTATATTATTTGGTCTTTGTGAAAGTTATAGAGTCCAAAAGCTATGGTGCCAATATCTGAAAATTGATCACACCTGAAGTACTGACGGCCTATCTCATTTCTTGAGACCCTAACATGCCAGGAAAGTACAAATACCCCCCAAATGACCCCTTTTTGGAAAGAAGACATTCCAAGGTATTTAGAAAGAGGCATGGTGAGTTATTTGAAGTTGTAATTTTTTCCCACAATTCTTTGCAATATCAAGATTTTTTTTCATTTTTTTTTTTTTTTTTTTTTTTTTCACAAAATTGTCATATTAGCAGGTTATTTCTCACACACAGCATATGCATACCACAAATTACACCCCAAAACACATTCTGCTATTACTCCCGAGTACGGCGATACCACATGCGTGAGACTTTTACACAGCGTGGCCACATACAGAGGCCTAACATGCAGGGAGCACCATCAGGCGTTCTGGAGCACCCAGGACAATTCTGACATTTCTCTCCTACATGTAAAAATCATCATTTATTCGCTAGAAAATGACATAGAACCCCAAAATATTATATATGTTTTTTTAGCAAAGACCCTAGAGAATACAATGGCGGTTGTTGCAACTTTTTATCTAGCACGGTACTTGCGCAGCAATTTTTCGAACGTGTTTTTTTTGGAAAAAAAATGTTTTGTGCTTTACAAAAAACAAAACTGTAAATTTAGCCCAATGTTTTTGCATAATGTGAAAGATGAAGTTACGCTGAGTAAATAGATACCCAACATGTCACACTTCAAAATTGCACACACTCGTGAAATGGCGCCAAACTTCGCTACTTAAAAATCCCCATAGGCTTTAATTTTTTTTACTGGTTACATGTTTTGAGTTACAGAGGAGGTCTAGGACCAAAATTATTGTTCTCGCTCTAACGTTCGCAGCGATACCTCACATGTGTGGTTTGAACACCGTTATCATATGTGGGCGGGACTTGCGTATGCGTTCGCTTCTGCGTGCGAGCACACGGGGACAGGGGCGCTTTAAAAAAATATATATATATTTTATTCATTTTACTTTATTTTAGTTTGACCCTTTTTTTCCCCCCAAAAATTTTTTTGATCACTTCTATTCCTATTACAAGGAATGTAAACATCCCTTGTAATAGGAATATGGCATTACAGGTCCTCTTTACAGTGAGATATGGGGTCAATAAGAAACCACATCTCACCTCTAGGCTGGAAAGCCTGGAATAAAAAAAAAAAAAAAAAAAACGATCCTGGCTTTGATCGTAGCGAGTATCGCAGGGTATTGTTGGGTATTGTTGGGTATGGCAGGGTATGGCAGAGTATCGCAGGGTATGGTAGAGTATCGCAGGGTATGGTAGAGTATCGCAGGGTATGGTAGAGTATCGCAGGGTATGGTAGAGTATCGCAGGGTATGGTAGAGTATCGCAGGGTATGGTAGAGTATCGCAGGGTATGGTAGAGTATCGCAGGGTATGGTAGAGTATCGCAGGGTATGGTAGAGTATCGCAGGGTATGGTAGAGTATCGCAGGGTATGGTAGAGTATCGCAGGGTATGGTAGAGTATCGCAGGGTATGGTAGAGTATCGCAGGGTATGGTAGGGTATGGCAGAGTATCGCAGGGTATGGCAGAGTATCGCAGGGTATGGCAGAGTATCGCAGGGTATGGCAGAGTATCGCAGGGTATGGCAGAGTATCGCAGGGTATGGCAGAGTATCGCAGGGTATGGCAGGGTATCGCAGGGTATGGCAGAGTATCGCAGGGTATGGCAGAGTATCGCAGGGTATGGCAGAGTATCGCAGGGTATGGCAGAGTATCGCAGGGTATGGCAGAGTATCGCAGGGTATGGCAGGGTATGGCAGGGTATGGCAGGGTATGGCAGGGGTATGGCAGAGTATGGCAGAATATCGCGGGGTATGGCAGAATATCGCGGGGTATGGCAGGGAATGGCAGGGCATCGCGGGGTATGGCAGGGCATCGCGGGGTATGGCAGGGCATCGCGGGGTATGGCAGGGCATCGCGGGGTATGGCAGGGCATCGCGGGGTATGGCAGGGCATCGCGGGGTATGGCAGAGTATTGGGTATGGCACAGTATTGGAGGGGATGGCAGAGCATCCATCCATCCATGCTCAGCCATCCCTCCATACCCTGCAATACACTGCAAGCTATTGCTGTGTATTGCAGGGTATGGAGGGATGGCTGAGCATGGATGGATGGATCGGTGGTGGCAGAGCAGGCTGTGGGCACTACAGATCCCGCCCACAGCACTGCTGCCACCGATCCCTCCCCCTCTCCTCTCATACTGTACCGATCGGTACAGAGAGAGGAGGAGAGAGGAACCGGCGTCATCAAATGACGCCGGTTTGCTTACATGTGATCACTCCGTCATTTGACGGAGCGATCACGTGGTAAACGGCCGCGATGAGCGGCCGTTTACCGTGATCCATGATCCGCCGGGTCCTCTGGACCCGGCGATCATGGATGCTCTCGAGTGCGCGCACCAGGGGGCGCGCAAGAGCAGAATTCTGTGAGGCCGTTAATTAACGGCCTCCCAGAGTTAAGCAACCGCCCTGTAGCCATTTTTCGGCTATGGGCCGGTTGTTAACTGGTTAAAAATGAAATGGTGTTTGGGGAAAAAAAGTGAAAACATAGGGGCAAATAGACCTATTTAGGGAGATATTAGACTACTAATTTTAATTTGCAGCAGAAAAATGATAGCTGAATTGTTTGTTTGTTTTTTTTTTTTTATAATTATTTTTTGTGTGCAATAAATCCGGGGTTATACAAGTGCTTTGGCGACAGTCTTGATGTGGGTTGTGTTGTCCCTGTCTTGGTTTTCCTCTGGTCCGGGAGCTGCAACGTGCACTGCGGGTGTTCCCTCCCTCTGTTCTCTTGCAGGGGGTGGGTGCGCGCACACTACCTGTCGATGTCACACTTTTTACACCGTGCGGGCGGCGACAGTTTCTGTGGCGCTGCATTTGCCGGCGAACATTCAATCTACGAGTGCTATGGGACTCGGTTTGGTGCTAAACCACCTGGCGGCTCTTCCGCATTGGTGATGGGGCCTCCCCTTTTCCTTTGCTTGCATATGTGTGACGTTGATGGGTCTTCTACGGCGGTGCTCCATATAGGCACCATCTTTGGATGGTTCTAGCATTTGGCTTCTGCTCTTTTCTTTAGACACCATTCACAGCCTACCTCCACTTTTGGTTTGTAGGCCACACTTCCCCCCATATCATTCCTTCTGCTTCCTACCATCCCACTTTTCTCTTTCTGGTCCTGTCAGTCCACTTTTGTTGGTGCTCCTTAAAGTGGTGGGACACCCTGAAAACAAAAACTTTAAAAAAATGTTAGTAACAATTTAAAATGAAAAAAAAAAAAAATGGCCAGAAATGGCTGTTGCTAGACAGATCGTCCTAATCTGCCTCCTCCAGCGCCGCGGTGATCTTCTCTCCTTCCGTCTTCTAGTGAATGGGGCGCGGTGTGTTATGGGAACTATGTCCCACAACACATCGCGTTCCCCATTCACAAATTAGATTTGCGCATGCGCAGTAGGCCGCGCGCCGACTCGCGCATGCGCAGAAGGCCGCGCGCCGACTCGCGCATGCGCAGAAGGCCGCGCGCCGACTCGCGCATGCGCAGAAGGCCGCGCGCAGACTCGCGCATGCGCAGAAGGCCACGCGCCGACTCGCGCATGCGCAGTAGGAAACGGGAAGCCGTTTCCCTTACTGAGGATGGCGGCGCTGGATCCGGATCGCCGAGGGACATCTTGGCCTCCACGAACGACATCGTGGGCGCCCTGGGAGGGTAAGTGTACTTATTAAAAGTCAGCGACTTTTTTTTTAGCTGCTGACTTTAAAAAAAAATCTTTTAAGGTGAAACACTGCTTTAACCTTTCGCATAATTCCCTGCTTTTCCTCACCCTTCTCCCTTTTTGTGAAACTGTATGATCCTCATGCGATTTTTCACCTCTTTTTGGTATGTTTTCTTTCACTTCGTACTGTTTTCCAGGCAACAATGGGTGCTAGTTTCCTATCCATGGTTATATATGGGAGGAGCCCAGGGAGTGTTAGGTGCTAATTATACCCCCACTGGGAGTCTTGTTCACATTCTGGCTTTTCTCCTTACACATGCACTTCATGTCTCAGAGCATGTCTCTGTACGATGTGATTTCCTCTCTATCACCCAGACTTCACAACTTTTTGGTTTTCTTTCACCCTTTCCCCTTTGGGGTATTGCATGATGTTCATGCAATTTTTCACTTTTTATTTAATATATTTCTTTCTTTTCTCCTTATGTGACTTTGTCTATTTCATACACTTTCATGCACCATTTTCCCTATTAAGGATTTTACGCACAGTTTATTTAATACACATATCAATCATCTTTTATAATTTTAATTTACTTTTTACAGCCCGAATTAGTTTTTTGCGATCACACATGCTCACTTGTATATCACAGCCTGATGCATGACCGTCCTTTGGAGGGTTGCCTGTTGGGCTGTCTGTTGCCTAACATACCACCTCAGCTCCCGGAAAATTATGTTCCCCATGTGGGGATACTCATGACCATCAGTACCGTATCGATTGCACATGAATACCCTGTAAGTATCATATAGGGTGTTTTTTACCACTTTTTATTTTTATATTTTTCACACTTGCGACTATATTAGACCAATTGCAAATGCACAATATATCATTACAGAGATATCTGGCACGTGTACACACTTGAAACGCGTTGAGCTAACAGATGTCATGCTCAAATCGTATACTGCATCCTACCACGTCATTGTGGATTCTGTTCATGCATTATGTATTTGACTATATTCCAATTATGTGCTATCAAATTTTGGGCTTTTCTTTTATTTTTTATTTTTTTTTTAAATTCTTTATTTATTTCATTAAAGGGATACAGTACCAACAAAAATAAATACAATTTATACTATTACAGATAATCAAGGTTATTCTCCTTCCACTTAAACAAATTATATTTTCATCTTATTTCGATTGCTTAGTTGTTCTTACTGTCCCTTTCTTTCTTTTTTCTCTCTATTTTATATACAATTCCTGTCTAGCTCGGATCCCTGTGCCTCTTCTTATTTTGTGGGCCCTAATCCCTAGGGTACCCTGGAGGCCTATCCCCTCCCTGCAAGGAGAGTAAACCCAATTACCCCAATTACCCCAATAACCCAAGAACAAACAACAACGACGAACAGAAAAAAAAAAGCAAAAAAAAAAAATGTTTTTCCTCCGCATAGTAGGGGAGAGCTCTCCCCCCTCCCCCCCCCCCCGACCCCCTCCGGTCCAGCTCTATTTTTTCTATTCTCCCGTGTCCTCCTCCATTAATTTTTTGCCTTCTTCTGTTTGTAGGTATTCCTCCCATGGGGCCCATGTTTGTTTGACTCGTTCCCTTCCCTCTACGGACCTTGGTATTAGACTTTCCATTATCTCTATTCTTCGGACTGTATTAAGCCACATAGGAATGCTAGGGGCCTGTGGTTCCTTCCAACATCTGGGGATGCAGCTTTTCGCTGCATTTACCAGATGGCATACTATTGAATTTTTATATTCCTTGGTTGGGATCTGTGACAAATGTAACAGGAAGAACGCCGGGTCTAATGGAACATGAAGCTCCGTTAGTCGTTGGATAATTCTATATACTCCTTGCCAGAATTGTTTAATTACTGGGCATGTCCAAAATATATGTAGTATTGTTCCTCTGCTCTGACATCCCCTCCAACAGCTCCCTGTGGCCTCTGGGAATATTTTATTCATCCTCGATGGGGTTAGGTACCATCTTGATAATATTTTAAAATGTAATTCCTGCATTTTTATACACCTTGACGATCTCATTGTCAGATGTATTATTTTCTGTCCCTGTTCTGGAGTAAATTTTTGGTCTAGGTCTCTCCCCCATTTATCCAGGCTCGCCAATGTATATCCTTCTGGTGGGGCTATCAGAAGCGCATACATTTTGGAGATAGTATGGGTCAAGGGCTCTTTCTCCTCACAAAGCTTCTCAAACTTTGTTCGAGGTCTCTCAAATTCTTCTGCTGGCCCTAGTGTTTCTAAAAAATGTCTCACTTGTCTTGCTTGCCACCAGGGAATTTCTATCAGTCCTCCTTCTTTTGTTAAGTCTTCTATTGATAGCCATCCCCCTGTTTTCAGGAAATGTGAGGCTTGATAGACTCCCTTCTCCCTCAGTCTCCTAAGCACCCCTGTCTCTAGACCAGGTAGGAATCTTGGATTCCCCAGGATCGGGTACAAGGGTGAGTTCGGAGTGGAGAATCTATATTTCTGGATAATCCCTGCCCCTATCTGCAAAGTTGGTCCAATCAGGGGATGTTCCTTTTAGCTCCTGCGGTACCTCTGCATAGCACCAAATAGCTCTATTCAGCGGTATTCGACTTACTTGTTTTTCTAACGAGATCCATAGTTTATATTCCCCGTGTCTATTCCAATCGATTATTCTATTTAAATGGGCCGCTTGGTAATATTTGAATAGATCCGGTGCTGCTATACCCCCTGAATCCTTCGGCATCGCCAACAGCTCTCTCTTTATCCTTGGGTGCTTGCTTGCCCAGATAAATTTTGTAAACTCAGTCCGTATTTGACTGAAGTATTTCATGGGAATACGAATGGGCATTGCCTGGAACATATACAGAAATTTTGGTACTATGCTCATTTTTAAAATGTTACTTCTCCCAAACCAGGAATGTGTACCCTTATTCCACCCATCTAGTAGTTTCTTTACTTCTCTAAGTAATGGTGGTAAATTTAGCTCGAATATATCTGTTAGTCTTGGGGATATTTGTAATCCCAGATATTTCAGGGCAGATGCTGTCCATCTGAATTTATAGTTACTCTGCAGGTTATTTTGCGTGGGCGCCTCCAGGGCTACCCCCATCGCCTCCGATTTGCTGTAATTTATTTTAAAATTAGACAGAGCTCCGTATCTCTCCACTTCTTTCATCAAATTTGGTAATGAAATTTGTGGGCTCGTTAATGAAAAAAGTAGGTCATCTGCGTAAGCAGAGACCTTATATTCCTGTTTTCCCACTCGTATGCCTTTTATATCCGGGTTCTGTCTAATTCTATTGAGCAATGGCTCCAGTGTAAGAGCAAATAATAGCGGCGAGAGGGGACACCCCTGGCGGGTCCCGTTAGATATAGTAAAATTTTCAGAGTATGTCCCATTTACTTTCACTCGAGCTTGGGGGGAGGAATAGACCCCTGCTACCCAACGGATAAATCTATCTCCCATCCCGGTATACCTTAAGACTCCCATCATATATGCCCAGTTGACCCGATCGAATGCCTTTTCCGCGTCCGTATTCACAAAGACACTTGGTATTTTCTCTTGGTTTACGTACTGGACCAGATTCAGCACTTTGATCGTGCTGTCTCTTGCCTCTCTTGTTGGGATAAACCCCACTTGATCCCAGTTTATCAACTGGGTCAGGTGTTCCTGTAACCTAGAAGCCAGTGTCTTCGTGAATATTTTTAAGTCCACGTTTAATAGAGATATCGGTCGGTAGTTACTACATATCGACCCATCTTTCCCTTCTTTCGGGATCACCGTAATATGCGCTCTTAAGGTATCCGGGGGGGGGGGGGGGGGTCTGTTGTTTGTCCTAATTCATTAAAAATTTTGGGCTTTTCTATATGTATCATGGGCCATCCATTTTTTGGATTATTTATGAATTACCATATTTATCGGCGTATAACACACACTTTTTTCCCCTGAAAATAGGGGGCAAATCAGGGGTGCGTGTTAAACGCAGATAGTGTACCTCGGAGGGGTCGAGCGCTGCCGGGATTCACCTAGCCGTCATCTCCTCTCCACTCGGCTCTCACATCATACACACACAGTCCCGCCTCCGCCACCGTCATTGGACCAGTGTTCTGTCTATCGTAGAAGCTGGTCTAATGCTGATGGCGGAGGCGGGACTGTGTGTGTTAGAGCCGAGTAAACGGGAAATGATGGCTCTGTGATTTCCTGATGTTCAGGCTTCTTTGATGAGAGATGGTAAGGCTGCAAATAAGGCTAAAAAAAAAACGGCATTAATCGGGCTGCAGATGGACATTGATCAGGCTGCATTGAGGACATTGATCAGGCTGCATTGAGGACATTGATCAGGCTGCATTGAGGACATTGATCAGGCTGCATTGAGGACATTGATCAGGCTGCATTGAGGACATTGATCAGGCTGCATTGAGGACATTGATCAGGCAGCATTGAGGACATTGATCAACCTGCAGATGGACATTGTTCAGGCTGCAGATGGACATTGATGGGCACTGACCCTTAATTTGCTTCAAAGTTGTTTATTTAAAAAATATTTTTTTCTCTGAAACTTCCCTCTTAAAATAAGGGTGCGTGTTATACGCCGATAAATACGGTATGTACTGTTGTGTGAAATAAAGATTTTCATTCAATATCTTACTCCATGCAGGTATTAATTTATATGTGTAGTATATTAATTATCGAATATGAATTATGAGACAAATGTCCTACTCCTTTACCTATATTATAGATATGTTAATTATAACGCCACACAACACTTGACCCTCCGCATACTTAATTTAACCACTTGCCACCCAGGCCAATTCTAACATTTCTCTCCTACGTGTAAAAATCATAATTTTTTTTGCTCCAAAATTACATAGAACCCCCAAACATTATATATGTTTTTTTTAGCAAAGACCCTAGAGCAGGGCTTGACAAATTTGCTTGAAAAAGTTAGGAGACAGTTTTTTTTTTCCAGCATGCCCAATGGCTGGCTTCTGTCGGACCAGCTGCCATACACATGGGCCGAATGGCAGCCAGTTTTTATTAAACCGACAGATGTTGCCCGGCATGCGGCCCAAGTATACTAGGCTTGATGGTGTGATGGGCAGTGGCTCAGTAGGGAAGGTATATATGGGTCCGGGGAGGGTATATACAGATATCGCATACCTGGTTTCCTTTTTGTCACTTCTAAGCAAGATTTTGGTTCTGTCTCATGTTTATGACATCAGTGTAGCTTGAGGTGGGCATAGTTGGTTTGATGGAAGGAGATGGGGGAGGCGGAGTTGATCTCCGGGAAGATGGCGGTGTGGGCAGTGTTGGTCTCTGGGAAGATGGCAGAGTGGGTGAGATGGAAGGAGATGGGGAGATGGAGTTGGTCTCTGGGAAGATGGTGGAGTGGGCAGAGTTAGTGTGATGGAAGGAGATGGGGAGCCCCGGTGTAATGACATATTCGGTGACCCATCGCACGGAAGTGACGTTCCATCACCGCCATCTTGCTACCCCCAACACTCGTCCACAGTAAGTATACACTAAGAAGGGGGAAAGCGGACATGTTACACCCACCAGAGTTTGGCATTTTAGATGTATTTATAACAGTAAAGTCGGTTTATATAGTGAAATACAGGACTTGCAACTCCGTCTGACTACTTAGATCTTGAATTTTAAAAGCAGCGGCAACCCTTCTCATCTCACAGGTTTGCTAATCTCACAGAAGTTCGCTGCTTTTAAAATTCAACATCTAATACTACCTGTATTTCACTATAGAAACTCACTTTACTGTTATAAATACATCTACAATGCAAAACTCTGCTGGGTGTAACATGTCCGCATTCCCCCTTCTTGGTGTGTCTTACTGTGGACGAGTATGGGGTGTAGCAAGATGGCGGCGACGGAACGTCACTTCCGCAGCAACACCGGCCACCACAAGAGGGCGCCCGTTCCCCCCCCATGTAGGCCGGCCTCAATTACAGGTCCGGCGCGGCTTCTTGTTCCTATGCGGGCCCGCCAGCGGGTGCGCAGACTAAGACACCGGACCCAATGTAGCCCAGTCGCCAATGCGACCTGGCGCCCAGGGTTTGTCGACCCCTGCCCTAGAGAATACAACGGCTGTTGTTGCAACTTTTTATCTCGCATGGTATTTGCGCAGCAATTTTCCGAACGTGTTTTTTTTGGGGAAAAACAGTTTTGTGCTTTAAAAAAAAAAAAAAAAACAGTAAATTTAGCCCAATATCTTTGCATATTGTGAAAGATGACGTTACGCCGAGTAAATGGATACCTAACACGTCACGCTTCAAAATTGCACACGCTCGTGGAAAGGCGCCAAAGTACGGTACTTAAAAATCCCCATAGGCTACGCTTGAAATTTTTTTACTGGTTACATGTTTATTATATAAATTATTGATCTCGCTCCATCGTTCACGTCGATACCTCGCATGTATGGTTTGAACACCGTTTACATATGGGGGCGGGACTTGCGCATGCGTTCACTTCTGCGTGCGAGCACACGGGGACAGGGGCGCTTTAAAAAAAACAAAATAATAATTGTATTGTTAATTATACTTTCTTTTTTTATTTTGACACTTTTTTTGAAAAAATAAATAAAATTGATCACTTTTATTCTTATTACAAGGAATGTAAACATCCCTTGTAATAGTAATATGACATGACAGGTCCTCTTTATAGTGATATATGGGGTCAATAAGACCCCACATCTTACCACTAGGCTGGGAAGCCTGTAATAAAAAAAATAACTAAAACGTTCACCGCTTCCTAGCCAAAGCAGCGCCGTTTTTTTTTTTTTTAATGCAGAGGCCGGGCGTAACGTCATAACATCGCGCCCAGGCTCCGACAATCGTAGAGACTCCGGTGACCATCTGGTCCGCCAGAAATCTCTATGATCAACATCCGGGGCCGGTGGATCCTCTGTCCGACTCACCAATCGTAGCAGTAAGTCGGTAGAAGCACCGAAGGGCGCGGGAGGGGGGACGTCCCGTAAGAACGATCAAGCTGCGGAACAGCCGCTATGATTGTTCTTATGATGTAGGGAATCGCCGGCTGAAACCGGCAATATCTGAATGATGTCTGTAGCTACAGGCATCATTCAGATATACCCACTCAAAATCCGTCACGTCATATGACGTTGGGCGGGCGTGAGGCGGTTAAAGTCCCTCTTCCTTGTTCTCTTTTGTATATCACACAGGAAAGTCACAAGAACTGATCATTTTCAAAACTTTAAAGAAGTGCCTGTCCACAATTGCTCCTTTCAGGTCATCTAATAAACCTTTTGTCATTCCTACTGGAAATCATCAAGGAAAAGGGGTTACTGCCTGGACTCTAGCAGGCTTGGTTTTGCATATAGGACAAGGTCGCAAGCCTCCGTCAGCAGCGGTGACCTCTACCAGAGCGGTTGCAGCCTCATAGGCAGCACATTCCAGAGCATCTATAGCGTCTATCTGTAGAGAATCATCATGGTCATCCCAGCATACCTACTCAAACTTTATGGAGTAGACCCAGGTGCCCTGTCATCAGGGGACTTTGTAGGAAGGAACTTTCAGTCCTCTGTCCCATCCCTAATTAGAAGATTGCTTTGGCAAGTATAATCCACCCTGTCAGCTAGTTGTTTACCACTAGTATGCTGCCATGTAATAACTGAAAATTGTATTAAATACTTACTATAATTTTGCTTTCCTGACGCTAAACCATGGCAGCATACGGACACACCCTGTATGTTTCGGTATGCAGCTTTTTACAAAGAATGGGGGGGGGGGGGGGGGGCAGCTAACTAGTTTTTTTATTTTTTTTATTTTATGCTATTCACTGTTGCTGAGGGAATGGTCAAGAGGCGGAGCTCTATCACTAGTATGCTGCCATGGTTTGGCATCAGGAAAGAAAAATTATGGCAAGTATTTGATACAATTTTTTTTTGTCATGCTATCCTTTTGATGGCCCCAGGAAGGTTTCATATTAGAGGTGCGCTGAATGGACATTTTGGTACCGAAAAAATGCAGGATGCACTTGACAGAAAACCGAAAATTACAGTTTAACCGCTTCTCGACCAACCGCCGCAGTTATACTGGGCAGGTTGGCTCCACTGCGCAAGCCATCGTAGCTATACGTCGCACAGCGGGGATGCCGATGCTCGTGGCTGGCAGTCGCGATGACTGCCGACCACGAGCGATCGTGAGCATGAGACAGAACGGGGACGAGTGAGTGTAAACGCACACTTCCCTGTTCTGTTCTGACAGGAGTGACAGATCGTGTGTTCCTATTAGCTAGGAACCACGATCCGTCACTTCCTCTAGTCAGTCCTCTCCCCCTTCAGTTAGAATCACCTCCTAGTGTTAACCCCTTCACTGCCAGTGAAATTTTTACAGTAATCAATGCATTTTTATAGCAGTATTAATGCCAATGGTTCCAAAAATGTGTCAAAATTGTCCGATGTGTCTGCCATAATGTCGCAGTCACGATAAAAATCGCAGATCGCCCGCCATTACTAGTAAAAAAATGATATAAATCTATCCCCTGTTTTGTAGACACTATATAACTTTTGCGCAAACCAATCAATATACGCATATTGCGTTTTTTTTTTTTTCCAAAAAATATGTAGAAGACATTATCAGCCTAAACTGAGAAAACATTTGCTTTATTTATTTATTTTTTAAATGGGGATATTTATTATAGCAAAAAGTACAAAATAAGGATTTTTTTTTTTTCAAAATTGTCGCTCTTTTATTGTTTATAGCGCAAAAAATAAAAACCGCAGAGGCGATCAAACTCCACCAAAAGAAAGCTCTATTTGTGGGAAAAAAAGGATGTCAATTTTGTTTGGGTGCAATGTCGCACAACCATGCAATTGTCAGTTAAAGCAACGCAGTGCCGAATCTCAAAAAGTGCTCTGGTCAGGAAGGGTGTAAATTCTTCTGGGGCTGAATTGGTTAAAAAAAATATATATATAATTGTATTATATTCAACTTTTTTAAAATGAATATCATCAATTTAAACTAATATGAATTTGTTTTCAGCCATTATTGGCACCTTTTAGCGCAAGAAAAGCTCAAGAAAAATGTATCCCTTTAAATTCTTTGTATGTCTTCGCACTGGTCTGTTGCACTTTTGGTGCATTTTTGGTCAGTTAAAAAAAATGCACAAAAAAACGCGCCTCCCAGTTCAAATGCATTGAAAATGCAGCATTAACTCATCATTAACGCACCCGTGTTATGTTTTTGATGCACACCAAAAGCACATCAATCATGCAAAAATCACTGTAAAATCGTGGCAAAATCGCAGTGTATTTGCAGTAAAATCGCAGCGAATTCGCCCAAATGTTTTGGCGGCCCAAATTTCGGTGCATCTCTATTTCATATACTGTACTCTAATAAAGGCATGATTGGACCAGATGATCACTTGAGTCAGGCTCTCCCTTTGCATAAGAATATTATTCTAAAATGACCATATCCTTCTCTCTCAGGGCATTGGGAAACTGAAAGGTATGTATTTTTTGGGGGGCTTTTTGAAGATTAACGTGTTACCAACTGGGACTATACTCCTAGATTACCCTTTTTTTTTTTAATTCTTTATTTGCGTTACAACATGGTACAAACATCAAACATAAGGTGTACATGAAACACAATGAGTGATATTTATGTTGAAAATACAGTTAGATTATGCATAACCAAACAAGCTATTGGTGTCATATTATTATGGGTGTCAATCCTATAACCATGGTCAAGCCACTAAAACGTTATAATAGATAACGCACTGTGTGCCGTGTCAGTCTAAGTTGTATATATATATTTTACACTGTTTTCCTCCCCACCCCCTCCTGTGCTGCCTTCTGTAAAGATGAGTAGGCGTCGTGGGAGGGTGGCCTTGATTCAAGCGCACTCTTCGTGTTTGCTGATACCAGGAAGGGGCGGTTAGAATCTTGAAATAGGAGAGGGAAACACTACTGAGGGGAGCGGGGAAGGGGGAAGCAGACAAAGAGAAGAGAGAAGAAAAAAAAAAACAGATAATAAAAAAAAGAAAAGAAAGAAAAGAAAAAAAAGGGGGGGAGGGAACCCCCTCCTCCAAACCCATCCTCGGAATCTATGTGTTGTAGTCCAGGATGTCTAGACATTAGGCACTGACAGGGTCAGCCCTGCATATTCCTCAGAGTAAAAGAATTCAAGCCAGAAGAACCACTTATTGAGAAATTGTTCTCGGAGTCCCCTTTCTGTTGCCACAAGATCCTCCATTCTGTGAATATCCGCTACACTCTTGAGCCATACTGCCACACCCGGAGGCTCCGACCGCTTCCAGAACAAGGAAATGCAGCTCTTTGCTGCTGTGGACAACAAGGGCAGGATTGATTTCCTGTATGTCTTGTTTGGGATTTCCTGATGGTGTAACAAGAAAAACTCGGGGGTCAGGGGCAGCACCCGGTCCGTGATCTTCTGTGTTGTACGATGGACCTCGGTCCAAAAGGGTGTCAAGAGCCTACAGGACCAGAAGACGTGTAGGAGAAAGCCCACCTCTTCCCCACATCTCCAGCAAAGATCTGAGCTCTGGGGGAACATCCTGTGCAATTTGGCCGGTGTGTAGTACCATTGTGTCAGAACTTTAAACCCTGCTTCTTGTTGGTTGGCACAGATTGACGTTTTATATGTGAAAAAGATTATCCTTTCTATCTGCCTGTCGGTTAGCTGTATTCCCAGATCCCGCTCCCACTTGGCTATATAGGTGGGTCTGGTCCCCCCTGGGGGCGTGATAAGCAACTGGTATGTTAACGAGATGCTATGGCGCATTGGTTCTTGTTCTGGGCAAAGGAGCTCGAAGGCTGTCAGAGCTCTTGCGAAAAGCTCCGGAGGGGGCTGTGATCGGATAAAGTGGGCAAGTTGGATTTTTTGCCAAAAGGAGAGGTTGGCTAGGAGAGGATCAGCCATGATATGTTCCCTCGACATCCATTCTCCCCTGCTGGTGAAATGGCGGAGTTGGCATCGTTCACTCCCCTTCAGTTCCTGGAATCTGGGATCTGCCAGACCCGGGTTAAAGTTGGGGTTCCCAATTATCGGGGTGAGTGGTGATGGTGTAGGGGCGATGGGGTGTTTGCGCAATATTTTTTGGCCCATTCGCCACGTTTCTCCTACGGTTGGGTGTGTCGTTACACCGTGTGGCTGGCTCTTCTGGCACCAAATTAAGCCCTCTTAGTCCGCCCCGGAGAGAAGCCGTTCTATTTGAATCCATTCTTTCAATGGGCCATGGCGACACCAATCGACGATTCTCGTCAGATGGCACGCCACGTGGTAATATGACACATCTGGTAAGGCCATACCCCCGGACGCCTTAGGAAGCCGTAGAATTGACTGAGCAAGCCGCGGGGCTTCTGAGCCCAGATAAACCCAACCAGCGCTCGATTTGTCGCTCTAAGAAAAGCATTCGGGATCCTGACGGGAGGGCTTGAAGGTGGTATAGAAGTCTGGGCATAACGTTCATTTTTACTATACTGCACCTTCCGAACCAAGAGTACATACCCGTCTGCCACTTCTGAAGATCCTTCTTGATGTCTGACAGCGGGAGGGGGGGGGAGTTGAGGGATAAAATCTCCTTTGTCCTACTAGGCAGGCGAATGCCTAGATATTTAATGTGGGAGCTTGCCCATTTAAAGGGGAAGTCTGAGCGCAGCAGGTTATGCAAGGATGCAGGCATGGAGATATTTAGGGTCTCCGACTTTTGGAAATTAATCTTAAAGAAGGACAACGTTCCGTATTTCTGTAATTCCTCCAACAGGTTAGGTATGGAGACCAGGGGGTTGGAAATAAAGAAAAGCAGGTCGTCCGTGAATGCTGCTATTTTTGGGGCCAGGGAGTCTCCGAGGCGGATTCCTGATATGTTGGGGTTTTCTCTCACCGTACGGAGGAAGGGTTCCAGGGATAGGATGAATATCAAAGGGGAAAGGGGGCAGCCCTGTCTTGTCCCATTAGTTATGTCCAAGGGGTGGGAGAGCTGACCGTTCACTTTTACTTGGGCTGAGGGCTTGGAATAGATGGCTTGTATCCAATTCATCATTCGTTGACCTGAGCCTAGGTGACGTAGGGTTTCTGTCAGGAAGGGCCAGTGTACCCTGTCGAACGCCTTTTCGGCGTCGGTTGACAGAAGTAACATCGGGGTTCTCTGTGTCCTGGCCGTGTGGATAAGGTTAATGGCCTTTGTGGTATTGTCCCTCGCCTCTCTCGATGGTACAAAACCCACATGGTCAGAGTGGATGAGGGAGAGAATCCATTCTGCTAACCTCATTGATAGAACTTTCGTGAAAATCTTTAGATTCACGTCGAGGAGGGAAATCGGCCTATAATTTTGGCACAGTAATGGGTCCTTATCCTCCTTGGGTATGACAGAAATGAAGGCTCGTAACGCGTCAGCTGGTGGGGCCGTCCCCTCCCCAGCCTCATTATAGGCCTTCAGAAAGTGAGGAGTTAGAATGTCCCTGAACACCTTGTAATAGGTCAATGAATACCCCTAGATTACCCTTTTGAATAATGTGTCTCCCTTTTAGGTTCCAGACATTATTTGAAGTGGAGATTAGGAAAATAGTCATGTAGTTATTTTACTACTTATGATGATTTTTTTCCCTAGCAGTTGGTAGGAAGCTGTAATGGTTGTAAGAATGATGGGTTTCTTGTAAGCGAATACTATCTGGAAGATGTTATTTTTTAAACCCACTATTGGGTTCCAGAATGGATGGAACATATTTTTCCCATTTAAGGCAGGAAACCTTTGCTTACCTAAGCCAAGCCCTCACACCACGCCCCCTGATGTGTTTAAGCCCACCCAACGGGGGCTTAATCATATTTTCCCATTGTTTGTAAGCTAAAGGGTGGTGGATAAAAGAATAATATTGTTTGCTATTACAGTCTGATGCTTTTAAACTGTCACTTCACCCCAGACCAATAATTCCATTATCGGAGGCGATGCCAGGCAGAATTACCCACCTGAGATCTATGAATTGCTCTCTGTGAATCAGCCAATACAAAAGGGCCTGGAATTAATTATGAGGGAAGCTCCACTCTTTTTTTTTCATAGTAAATGATTGTGTTCACCATTCCCACAGAAAGATTTGTCTCTTGTGCAATTTCACGACATGTTATGCGTTGATTAGTCAGGATCAGCAACTCCATGCACTGAATGTTCACAGGAATGACCACACCTTTGGGAGCATTTGTACTGTCCTGGAAATTTGGAACCTCAAAAAATGGCGGTCAGTACATCAGGACTGATCAATTTTCAAATCCATAGTTTGTAGATGCTATAACTTTCACTTAAACTAATAAATATATACTTTATTGAGATTTTTAACCAAAGACATGTAGCAGAATACATTTGGCCTAAATTTCTAAAGAAATTTGATTTTTTGTTTGTTTTATATAATAAAAAAATGAAAAACCCAGTGATGATCAAATACCACCAAAAAGAGAAATCGATTTGTGTGAAAAAAAATCTATACATTTCATTTGAGTGCAGAGTGGCATGACTGTGCAATTGCCAGTTAAAATGGCACAGTGCTATATAGCAAAAAATGCTCCGGTCCTAAAGGGGGGAAAACCTTCCGAAACTCAAGTGGTTAATGGAGTTTTCCTTGTGAAAGTTTCACTTTAAACATTACTAAAATTGCTGCTCCCAGCCAAACCAATTTTTTTTTGCAGTAGCATTGTAATTGGGCACAATGGGCTGAATTTTATCAATTGAATTGAATATACTGTAGATCATTCAAACATCTTTTAAAGTATAGGAAGTAAAGTAGTGGGAACAATGGCCTGTTTCTCCAATATATGAATTGAGTGAATTTAAGCATGAAAATCATAATTTTTGATGCTGACAGTGAAGACCTTGAATAACATAGGAATGTGATGCACATCTTCCATGCTATTCTCGGTCCTGGTCCTCAGCTATAGTGTAGATGTCAGATAGACTGATTGAGCCGTCCTATTTTAACAGTCGACAGGTCTAAAAAAAGAACTAATGCGATTTTCACAGGTACACTAATGCCCTGTACACACAATAGGATTTTATGACGTAAAATGTTTGATAGGAGCTTGTTGTCGGAAATTCTGACCGTGTGTAGGCTCCATCGGACATTTTCCATCAGAATTTCCGTCACACAAAATTTGAGAGCTGGTTCTCAAATTTTCCAAAAAACAAAATCCGTTCTCGTAAATTCCGATCGTGTGTACACAATTCCGATGCACAATGTGCCACGCATGCTCGGGATCAATCAGAAAAGCCACACTGGCTATTGAACTTAATTTTTTTATCTGCTCATCGTACGTGTTGTACATCACCGCATTTTTAACGTTCGGAATTTCCAACCAACTTTGTGTGACCGTGTGTATGCAAGACAAGTTTGAGCCAACATCCGATGTACCCCTACCCATTCACCTAAGGTGTAAAGTGTAAAGAAAAAAAAACACACAATTGTTTAAAAATATTTTATTGCACTGCTCCGGGGGTCTTCTTCCATCTTGGGGGGGTCTTCTCGCCGGACTCCTCCGCTATTTTACCTAGCTCTTTTACCGAGCAGAGGAGCCCAGCTACCTTTTTCGTCGTCGCCACCGTTGTCTGGGGGTTTCGATCCACCTTCGGGGGTCTTCCGGGGTCTCTTCTGTTCTTGCCGCTGTCGTCGCTTTCTTCTTCTTCTTCTTCTGATGTTGACTCGTCGCTCTCTCTGGCCGGAATGCCAGAGCCGTGCTGTGCTGGGACTTATATAGGGACAAGGGGACAGGGTCACATGCTCATGTCACATGGTGACCCCGCCCCCCTATGATGTCACAGTCCCGGAGGATGCTGGGACTGTGACATCATAGGGGGGCGGGGTCACCATGTGACATGAGCATGTGACCCTGTCCCCTTGTCCCTATATAAGTCACAACCCAGCGCGGCTCTGGCCTTCCGGCCAGAGAGAGCGACGAGTCAACATCGAAAGAGGTAGAAGGCGGCGGCGCAGAAAGAATTGTTTAAAAAAAATATTTTTAAACAATTGTGTGTTTTTTTTATTTACACTTTAGGTGAATGGGTAGGGGTACATCGTACCCCATGCTCATTCACATAGGGTGGGGGGCCGGGATCTGGGGGCCCCCTTATTAAAGGGGGCTCCCGGATTCCGATAAGCCCCCCGCCCGCAGACCCCGACAACCAACCCTTGGCCTCATCAACATGGGGACAAGGTGCTTTGGGGTGGGGGGGGTCGCACGGCCCCCCTTTCTCCAGGGCACCCCCCATGTTGAGGGCACACGGCCTGGTACGGCTCAGGAGGGGGGGGGCCCTCGCTTGTCCCCACTCCTTTCCTGGCCGGCCGGGCTGCGTGCTCGGATAAGGGTCTGAGATGGATTTGGGGGGGACCCCCACGCCGTTTTTTCGGCGTGGGGATTCCCTTTAAATCCATGCCAGGTGACAGGGCTAGCTCGGCGGCATTCACTGCCTTCGCTAGCTCCGTCTACCTGAAGTCACATGCTAAATGATTTCCAAAAGTCCGGCGGACTAGCATACTAACAGCGGGATTGTCCGCCGGACTGCCAAGTCCAGCGGATAATTTTAAAACAAAACTTAAAACCTAGCCCGCCGGACTTTTGGCGCCAAAAAGTTCACCGGCGCCCACACACGGGGGGGATTGTCCGGCGGGAAAGTCCGCTCGTGTGTACGCCTCATAACAAAGAGCTAGCCCACCTAGAATAACCCGCAAACCCGGGTTGGTCTATTAGGACGCTAAGGAGGGCCAACATATATCAGAGAGGTCACTTAATTTGTTGCAGCAGTGGAGGGTTCCGGTAACCACTTACTCCAGACTGTCATGTTTTTTCGGACAGCCTTTGTGTGTATAGGTGTCCCTGTAAAGGGGTATCACATTGTTAACAACTGATTTCCATGAGCCTATAGAGGGAGGAGTCTTTCGCTTCCATCATAGTACAATGGATTAGAACAGCAGGAGACCCAATCAGCCACTCTGGGCACCAGGTCCTCCACCAGCCCCAGCAGGCATATTGTTGGGGAAGGAGCAATAGATATATTTAGCAGATCATTCACCTCTGAAAGAATTTGTAAACCAGAAAAGATGTGGATATAGTCCCCGGGAGCATGGTCACAACGCCAGCATTCCGGGGAGAGAGCTCTCATCTTGTGCACCCGAGCGGGAGTAAGATATGCCCGATGGACAATCTTATATTGAATGAGGCGGCCTCTCAAGGAAACCAGTATTTTAAATGGGAAGTCCCACACATCCTCCCAATCCTCCGAGTCCATCACCGGAACATCCCGGCCCCATTGCTGATGGAGCCTGGACAGCTCACGAAAAGAGACCCGGAGGAGATGTGAATATAGCACACCGGACATTTTACAGCTGCTCTTCTTTTTTTTTTTCTACAGCCAGTAAATTCCCCAACAAGTTATCCTATGTGTTCATGCACACATAGGATTTTATCTGCATGTTTTAGCAGGCGCGTTTTCTGGCTGGAAAGAAAATCCTGAAATAGTGGGTTTGAAGAGGAGTTTTTCAGCTGTACAAACGCTCCAACAGCTATCTTGCGTTTATGACCGTTTTTGAACCATAAGCATTTGTAGGAGTATAGTTTTTCTAAAAAGCTTTCTAATACTTTTTTAAAGTGGAATTCTACAGCTAAGGCTACTGCTGTTTTTATAACATCCAGTGTGCATGAGGCCTATATGCTATCTTATGCAACTGAAATAAAGGAAGTCTGAAACATTTTGAAAAATATACTTTTTTTTTTTTTTTTAGAAACAAAATGTATATATGCACATAATCGCATCAAATAGCTGCATTTTTAAACATGTTACTTAAATTGGAGGAAAAATGGTTAATTTATTTACAGCATATGCTTTGCCTTGATATACCCTATAATATCAGTACAGTAGTCTAAGTGTTCTTTATTTTGTTATTTTACTCCACAGTAACGGGGCCCCTCTCAGAACAACAGATTGCCTATGTTTCCCGAGAAACACTGCAGGTATGCTACCTTTTAGTTGAATTTAGTGATTCAAAAATAATCTTGAAAGCTTTGCTGTCCAAAGAACGTAATCCAGAATACACTGTTTAACATCATTGTTTGACCTGAAAATTGTATCTTTTATCCTTGTAAGAGGAGGTAGTGCTCACCCAAGTGACATACCTTTTGTCATTTTCTAGCTGTTGTAGATGGGTCACAATGTATTATTTTAATGAAAGCTTCATGCACAAAAAGATTGAAAGCAATTGTTATACTTGGGTCCATATGTTAAAGTTTTTGTTAACCCAAATATCCAAAGCTGTGCCAGCCTCTCTATTATAGGCAGGCATAGCACACTGTATAAGTCTTTTATAAAAATGAGGCATGCAAATACCTTTTTAGGGCGATCTTCAGGCTGGTCACGTGATCACGGCCACTGTACACCTCCGATACATGGCTTCTGCAGGAGGGGCCGAGATCTCCCACTGATGTCACCTGGGGAGGTCACATGTCCTCTTAGCCTCTCCCACAGTAGCCCTGGAGACTGGCCACGAGTCACATGACTGGTCTGAAGATCGCTCTAAAATCATATTTACATGCCTTGTTTTTATAAAAGACTTTATACAGTGTGCTTTGCCTGCCTAAAATAAACTTTTGTAAAAGTTTATTTCTACTAAAAGAGGTGGGGGGGGGGGGGGGGTTGCAGAGACAGACACAGAACACAGATCTGACAGGCATGGAGGAGGGGGAAAGGGGAAAGCAGAGAGGACAGCTGCGAATGTCAGAGGGATGTACGTTGACCACAGAGGTCAGGGCTCAGCAGCCATGATTATTGTGGTCAGCGCATATAGGGGGACACAGGAAGTGGCAAGATCAGACAGGTTTTTTACAGTTTAGAGGGGGGCAGATTACACCGGACAAGCACTGTGCTGTTTAACCACTTTCCACCCGGCCTATAGCAAAATGACTGCCAGGAGGTGGTTCTGTTATCCTGACTGGGTGTCATATGATGTCCAGCAGGAGAACATGCCAGCGTGCTCCCTGAGGTGCTGTGTGTCGGACCGGCTCTCAATGGAGTTGGTTCACACATCTCTGGGGCGGCCACGGAGCACACAGCAAAAGGGTCCTGTGCGTCTTCGGGTCAGAATTCAGGCAAAATTTCGGACCTAAAACCGTGAACAGGGACACACTGGACACCTTGCTGTGCCCAACACCGCACATAGTGTGAACCCAGCCTTAGATAAGATAACTGTCATAAATACTATGCACATGACATTAATTTAAAGCAGATCTGAAAGGTAAGGAAAATCCTTAAAACATGACCTGTTGAGGACTGCAGTTGGGGACCACTGCTGGAGAGGTTCTGTTGGATCCTCAACCTTCGAATTAGTGTACCTGTGCCTGACAATGGATAGGACCTTGTTTAGGATCTTTCTCCCCTGGGCCAAACTTCTGACCCCCTATCTTGTGCCCAGGCAATCTGGTCTGAGGATTGTTGATTCGTGCTTACATGAGGGTCTTGAATTTTATGGTAGCCTCCTTTGAAGCACTGATGTATGCCCAGTTTCACTAGAGACCACGTTAACTCAACATTCTGGTAGAGTGCAAAAAATAGATTTGGTCCTTGGACCGCTGCAATGCGTCTAACCTACAAGACTCCTCCTTTCTACAGCTTCTCCTTGTCTGCTTCATGCATTTGAAATGAAGGGCATTCCTGTTATTTTCTTAGCACTGGACTTGCCCAGGAGTACATGGTATTTGGATATACTCGGACTCCTGACGAATGCTTTGTGGACCCTTGCGGTTCATCTGGACCGTCTCTACTAGGGTGCGGCCCTTCATCTTTCCCCTCTGTTACTGGCTTTAAAGTGATTGTAAACGATTACCTTGTAAAACAACCCATTCAGGTTAAAATAGAAATGAAATGCAAAACATTTTTGTATAGATAGGGGAAATAAGGTATTTAGATTTATTTTTTTATTTTTTATAAGTAATTGCATTCCCTCTGTTCTCATCTGCATAAAAGCTTGGGGAGGAGAAGCAGCAGCACACTGAGCTTCAAAGTGAATTGCTGTGCAGCTGGGACGTGTCATGACAAGTCTGATCATTGGAGAAAGCATGGCGAGTTCCCAGCCTAGCTAGAGAACTGGCCACGGTGTGGTCATTTTATGATAGGAACGCACAGAAACTGACAGGTACACCAGGGATTTCACACAAAGGAAGCAGTACAAAGAGAACAGGATGCTTTCTCATACAAGTACATGGTACAGCATGCACATATCAGGAATATGAAGTGTTGTGGTAACAAACGCTTTAACAGCATGGTTGTTGAAGCTTAGTTCTAGGCTGACAGGGGTCTATTCCATTCAATCGCCCTTTCCCCACTAAAGGCAAGGAAGTTGACTTTTCATAAAGCTTATCACCCCTGGAAGGCTTACTTTGCATGGACAGTCTGGTTTGGACCAGCATCAAGCCTTTATTTCCACTAAGTAGCATGTCGCAGCCCTGCCCATTTTGTTTGGAGACAATTTATTTTTTTATTCCTTAGTTATGGCCTTTTGCAAAAGGCATTGCATACATTTCTTCTCCTTCTCCTTTGACTCTATGGAACCCTGTCCTGATTCTTTTGACACTTCAGAGGACACTTTTGAAACCATTAGGGATATTCCCTTGTCTAACCTCACTCGCAAGGTTACCTCTGCACGGAGAGTCTGATTTAGTAGCCTTCTCTTGTTCCTAATGTTACACAGGCCTCTCTCTAATGTGCTTTCCTCCTTCCACCTCAGCCAGAACATTGTTCTTCCTTCCTTATGTACTGCTCTGAAACATCCCCAAGGAAATTCTCTCCAGTGTCTTATGCCATTTGCTGTGAGTTTGCCTCTCATCTACAGCCTTATTTCAGCAATTTGATTCCTTCTTTGGCCACCCCTGCAGTACTTGCAGGGGACTCCCTGCTTTTTACTCTACAATTGCAAGGAGGTTTATGCAAGTCATCATTCAAGCCTGTGGTTCCCTGTTAAGGTTCACTTGACCAGATCTATTAGTGCTTCATAGGCTTTTTTAGCATCAGGCATCTGCTACTTAGATTTACAAGACTGCTACTGCTTCTTTTCACAAGTGTAATGTATAGGTGAACCCTTACCTTGTAAAACAACCCATTCAGTTTAAAATAGAAATATATATAACATTTATAAATTATTTTTTCCTTTTTTTGCTCCCAGCACAGGCAAAAAACTGACCATGCTGGGATGGATATGCTTCTATGACTAGCGTGGCCAGTTTGAAATAGAAAAGCAGGAACTGGCAGGATCACCAGGGATTTCACACAAATGAAGCAATACAAAAAGAACAGGTTACTTTTTAACACAAGTACA
This sequence comes from Lithobates sylvaticus, assembly GCA_028564925.1. Taxonomy (NCBI): domain Eukaryota; kingdom Metazoa; phylum Chordata; class Amphibia; order Anura; family Ranidae; genus Lithobates; species Lithobates sylvaticus. Next base: position 174,234,499 of record CM053028.1, on the reverse strand, counting down.
TGGCAGAAAAGGTTCAAATCGGCACCATGAAATGTTGGGGGTAACATACTCTTTATGTGTTTTCAGGTAAATGTTCAGGCCCCCCTCTGATGCCAGTTTCAGATGTAAGGTGCTACAAGCTGTTCTTTGAATTATGTTGAACTCCTTTTTGACCCATTTGTATTGTGGGCCTGTTGGCCTTGTTTGCTTTATTGCCCACCCCCAAATTGAACAGTTTTGGACATTCCAAAACCCCAAAAAGTGGCAATAACTCCAAACTATAACTAGCCTTTGCAGTAAGGCGCACACATCACAAACAAGATTTCCCAGCCAGCCTGCAAAACAACCAGATTTACCCCTGTCTAACAATCTATGATAAAAACGCAGGGTTTTGTTTCCACACATTTGCAAATATATGCGTAAACTGCAGTGCCCACGTCAAGACTCCTCTGTATACTGCAGTCCTAAATCTATAATTTTCAAAGTCTCCTAAAAAGGAACAGATTAAAGTCATAGTACACCGTTGGAAAAAAAAAAACCCTGCAAGACAATAGCATAATGGGCTAGTATGCATCACATACTAGCCCCATATGAAATACTTACCTTAGAACGAAGCTCCTGCAGCACACCTGGTCACTGCTGAGGGAGCTGACATGTTCCCTCTGCGTTTCTTCCTAGATCGCTGGCTCCAGCGCTGTGAGTGGCCACGCGGGAGCCCTTCAGTCCTGCAAGTTTTGGCAGGATACACCGGACCCGCAGATCACCGGACCCGCTGATGTCAATATCTCCTAGACCTTGCAGGTTTGGAAGATATTCTTTTTATCTACAGGTAAGCCTTATTATAGGCTTACCTGTAGGTAAAAATCACCAAGTGGGCAATACAACCGCTTTAAGCAGTGAATAGATTAAGGGGCAGGTGTGCCTTTTAGGAAGCCCAACCCTCCTCAAAGGTACAGGGACACACATGACACTCAGCAAGAGCACAATAAAATAATTTTACTGGTAAGTTAAATATTCAGTTTTATTTTTTTGTACTTGCCATACAATCCTTTTCTCTGTGTTCATTGGAGGGCTGATCATCTGTCAATCTGGCTTTGCTGCTGCCTATGCTGTGTCATTGAACTGAGTTTGTCCCCCAGAGTGGTGGGTTATGGCCACCATTAGGGGTTGCTCCGTTGTTGGGTTTTTTCTTTTTTGGTACCTGGCATACTACTTCTGCAGGTGGTTCTGTACCTAGTAGGCAATTATCTAAAGCAGTGCTTTGTCCTCCAATGATCAGAGAAAAGTATATTACGCTGAGTACAAAAACCTCTTAATTTTTCAGTAAAACATACAACAGAACTAAAGTTAATGCACAATGTAGCCCCCAATTATTTTATTTAAATATAAATTAGGCAAAATTGCGTGTGTCCCTGAAACTGTTTATAGGCGTGTCTTTTATAGCTTATCTGTTAACTATTAACAATGGTCCTACAATTGTTTATCTTACTCTGACGTGTGTGGCAATACTTAATAAGTAAAAACAAAGAAAACTGCGCTGGAAACAAACCTAACAATTATAGCAGCAACTCAAAGTGAAATACACAAATAACAATAGATAAAAAATAAGCTGTGCTCTTAGACTCAGTTCACACTGGGGCGACTTGTCAGGCGACTTAAGTGCCTGACAAGTCGCATTCCATTCTGTACAATGGAACTATTCTAATAGGAGCGACTTAAGTCGCGCCGACTTAGAAAAAGGTTCCTGTACTACTTTGGGGCGACTTGAGGCGACTTGCATTGACTTCTATACAGAAGTAGTTTTGCAAGTCGCCACTGCTGACGTGTGCAGGTCGCCTGAGGCAGTCGCCCTGCAAGTCGGGCTGCCTCAGTGTGAACCGGCTCTTAAAGTGACAGGTTAACCAAATCTGTAAACACAAAACAACACATGAATAAAAGAACAGCGATTGAAAAATAATTATAAAAGGTGAAAGGTCTCAAACAGTGAAGCATGTAACTTATGTAGTCCTCCAATGGCTCTTGAAGATTTTAGTGGTTCCTTCCTTCAATGAAGAACGGACCAGCCTCCAAAGGTTCAGTGAAAATATTGTGACTTTATAATATGAACACAGTGAATCCACCACCATGCAAAGTGCACGCTTGCCAGCTGCACAAGGTTAGACACTTGTGGCTAAAAGTGATTTGTAAATAACTTCCCCGTACTTTGGGCTCAGATCCCAGATTGAGCACACCCCTCCCTTGCACTCAGACACCCCCCGACCACTAGGCGCTTCCGTGTTCTGATTGTTTATAGGGAGCACGACGCCCAGGAGAGGTCACATCCAGGCATTGCTGTCAGTTTATTCTGGGTCTAACCTGGCCCCCTGAGTCACCTCATTGCAAGTACGGGGAAGTGATTTACAAAAGCGGCCATCGCCTCAGCGCTACTTGTATCGTGTATGGGTCCAAAAGCTGTACCTCCAACTACTTTCCTGACCAAACAGCTTACTACGCCATCTGACCAGACCAAACATCCGCAGTCTTTGGTCCTGGCTGGGTATTAGCCACAAGTGTCTAACCTTGTGCAGCTGGTAAGCGTGCACTTTGCATGGTGGTGGATTCACTGTGTTCATATTATAAAGTCACAAGGTTTTCACAGAACCTTTGGCAGCTGGTCCGTTATTCATTGAAGGACCCACTAAAATCTTCAAAAGCCATTGGAGGACTTTACGTAAGTCACATGCTTCACTGTTTGAGACCTTTCACCTTTTTATAATAATTTTTCAATTACTGTTCATTTATTCATTACTTGTTTTGTGTTTACATATTTGGTTAACATGTCACTTTTAAGAGCGCAGCTTATT